>CM067349.1:34654400-34707486 GCA_034190875.2 Urechis unicinctus
TCAACTCTGTATGCTATGATGAATGAGGATTTTAAGCATTGTTGTCCTTGCCACGGAGCTCATATAAATTGGTTTCAAAACAGGTTTGACCGCAGTCATAGCAGGGATACGATCGCATGCTTTCGGGGTCCTCTACTTTTTTACCACGAAATTAAATCCCACCCAGATATGAATTTCAAGGCAAAATAACACGTTTCATAGGAAATAGACACCCTGACATATATTATTTTTTGTCTACATTGTCATTCATGATTCGTGACTGCAGATGTTATAATCACAAGGTGAACATATCCAATAATTTATCTGTCGATGAAAAATGGCAGATTGTACCTATTCAATACGCACTATCGAGTAGTTCTCATCAATAAACTGTTGTCAATGTGATTATGTTAATATGTAAATAAGGCCGTATGTATGATAAGCAGACAATCTAAATGGCTTGCGGAGTATAGTGAACCCCTGGTTTTGATTTATGATAATTACTTTGATGAGGTTAATTTCAGTTGAATTCATAATTTGTATTGTATGTTTTACTAATAGCTTTGCACTGTATAACACACTAGTGTCGATGTTCCGTAAAAACCCTATACATGCGATACCTCAATAAAATCATTGGTACGAGCAGATTTGTGAGAGACAACCATAAACCCTAAAAATGGATACCTGGCAAATCAACATGCGTTAGAGACCATCAACTACCCTGACAACAACCCCAAACAGGCTACAGTGATTTCAACAATTGATATATTTCACGGTGTACTTACATATAGTGTGTTCCAGTCACTTTTACACCGTTTTCAGTTCCATGGCGAAGCACGCATTCGATGTTAGACGGCAAAGACATGTGATCGACGGGTTAAGGTGTAAACTGTTACAACAGTTAATTACTATGTTCACGATCGATGTTTTGGGACGTGGTGAAATATGAAAGAATCAGAAAAACGATATATCCCTCCGACCCGAATAAACAGGCTAGGCCGAAGAAGCGCTTGACATTAATGGGAGGCTGCCATTAGCGTTTTGAAGGGGTTATTTCATGACAGCCATCATACGCAAAATGCGTTTTTAAATGCGAAGCAGAGTGAAAAGCTCGATGGCACCATCATTGAATACAAAATAGTACCATAATAATACTACGTCATATTTGCTTCACCTAATGCTTTGTTCCCCATTTTGGCAATGAATGAAACGACGTACCTATACAGATAATTTGCATTGTAGTAACATGTGTCCGTGGCCATCGTATTTATATTCGATGCGTTAGTTCTCGTGCAGTGGTTCAGCATAAAGAAGAATTTATACAGAGGTAGACGGCTGGATATTCTGACATTCAATCCTGCCAGGAACAGGTTACATCACCAGACTGCTTCAGACAATCATAACGCTCTTACATTAGATGTGCAACTGATGTTTGTCTAAGCAACACATAATGCAGTTACATCGGGTTGTGTATCAAAACTTCAGAGAACTTCTAAGCAGTGTTAATTATGCCAAATTGCCAGGAATTTTGTTTTAGGCAAATTCGTGTTTTGTGAGAGCAAATTTTACGTGCATTTGTCAAATCACATGGATTGGAAGCATTGTCAATAAACCACCTGTTCATTTGACCATACGAAATAAGACGGCAAACCATGGCGATGACTCATCGGAAAGAAGACTTGCCGCATGAGCAAAGAAGTCTAAAAAGTTCACGATTTTTGTCATGAGCAATTGCAGATGGTTTTAAGACGACAAGGTTGATTACATCAGACACAAATGTCTGATAGCATAATCAACGTAACGAAATTTTGCTACTTTCCTTGGAAAATTTCTCTAGTTTTGGAAACTTCTTGATAAGGCATCTGTTCGTAAAACATCCCTGTATCTGGACAGTGAATTGTTTTCTCACATTTAACTGCGTTCATGATCCGGCAAACACAAATGCATAACCATTGAAAACGAATGCATGACTTTGGCACAAATAAAAGTGATTGATGTGGCCACATGTTCAAAGCATAGCCACTGGTATTAACATGAATTAATGACATTAATACCTTCTGTACCAAATATGATCAATGAATAATTTGCTTGCTTAAGGCATAATATGGTGTCACAATGTACACCTTGTTGCTGTTGATCACGATATGTGGACGATATCGCTATTCGCTATCACCTAACGGGTACTCAGTGGAGATACCTGACATTTTGTTCGCCTTAAATGTTTACAAATAACATGTTTTTTTGCAGTTAGGGAACCCAGTTACAATACGCGTTACTGCATACTTGAATATCTCCGATATCAACCTAACTCAAATTGCTTGGTTCCCCATTTAGCTATAATGACTGTTAATCACGGAAATGCACGTGTAACAACATACATTTGTGGATGATACATTCGAGAACGTTGTTTTATTTATAAAAGCAGAGGTTTGTGGTATACATGTGCAACAATTACCAATATATTCTTTCTTGCGAAAATCAAAATGTATGTGTATGACTAGGTCATGCGCATAAATACCTGCTAACGTCGGCATGATCTGCTAATGTTTGTTACACATCACGCTCGCTTCATTTTGTGTCCATTTGCGTTGCGGATAGGCATCAATTTACTAGAGGCGACATGGTTGAAAAATTGCAACAGTTCGGCGCAATGAAAATGTTGCTGTTTACTTTACGGAACGTGCTTTACAACAAAAACAACATGTTGAGCAAATGGAATCCAAGGCATCGAACACACTGGACGTCAAAAAATAACACGGTGGACGACAATGCAGCAATAAGACAAAACATTGAATATCAAGCAAGCAAACATTGTGTATCCAATGCTACAATAATATTTGAACATTGGTTCAATGCTACATCTAGAAAGGATTGTCCATGTTGCATGATTTGACGGCCAATGAACTATCTTGGTACGTGGGCTGTTTATCAGGGGACCAAGACGTATTCTCACAACCTTTGACAATTGGCTTCTTCGGGACAATTGGTTTATCTTTTCTTGGTATTGTGCTCGCAGTTAGGTCGCATGGCGGACCCACAGATGATAACTGTTTTTGTAGCGTACCACCTGGATGAGTAATATTTCTCGGTCCTTTACTGTAAACACACTGTACCATGTTATGAAGGTTATCCTCTTGTGCGTGCATCAAGACTGTCCTATTCCCTGGAGGGGCATGAGTGTGATGCACGTGACTGTCATGTGACAACAAACCCTCCCGGCATTCCTCGTGATGCGGAAACGATTGTCGTCGAAAAGTGTGCAGCTGCATCGGGGAATATTCGTTACTAGGGTGCTGTTTGAGGCCGTACTCGTCCCTGTCTTTCATCATATTGCCGCCATGAAGGTCACGAGTATCCGGATGAAGAACGGGGAAATGTTGAGGGCAAAATTTAATTTCATGTGGTAGATTTTTGAGTTCCATGTCCTCTTGGGGTGTAATTGAAGGAGGAATCGGCCTGGCATTGTGAGACCTACAGTAAATCCATGTATCTATAGAGCCTTTGACATGAATCAACCACTCAGTGTGCATGATTACAAGTCACAGAATTATGGAATGCATAGTTTAGCAATAATTACCTTCTTAGACACAATATCCCCACGACCAGGAATATAAGACCGATTACCAACGCCAGGGACAGAATCACTCCAATCGTGACGCCTGGAAATAACAGTATCATCAACATTTTGTGCAAAAATATACTTTAACAAGCAGATCAATCATTCACTTAACGTTAGATAAACGAGATTACGGCCACAAAATTCGTCTGGAGTGATTTTCTCAATCACAGCAGTCAAACGAGATCTGTTCCTACCGTATGGTAAATTGGATGCGCCCTGTTTTTTCTCCGGCTGTGCGCCAGGCGTCCCTGGCACTCCTGGTCCTGCGTAATGAGACAAAAAATGAACGGACAACGTTGTAGAACTGATGTAATGAAAGTGAATCTGTATGGGCATTTTTTCTCAATGTATTCAATGGATAATATTCAAATATTTCATTGCCACTGGGCATTTATCATAGTCAATGTCTCTGGTCATTTGATTAGGTCCAGCTAGACATGCTATCATGATCTGATCAAGGAGGGATTACGATGGTGTCCCCTTAACTTAATTACATATTCTTATCTTACTACTATACATGCAATCAGTATTCTTATGACCGCGGTGGTTCGGCCTGCCGCCAAATTCCAACCGACAATTAATTAGGACGAAAAAGGCGCTGTATTCATTTGCGGGGAAAAATATAGAGTTTAAAATATAGAGTTTAAATTGAACCTCAAATCACTATGATTATTTTCCAATCGCTTACGTCAATAAAATAGATATGGAAATAACTTCATAGAAATTGGTGTGATGACTAAAGAACGTACCTTGTTGCGTGGAACAATTTCCCAGTAATCCCCTCCATTCCCCACGGTCACAATCGAGCGTCCATTTGACTGACGACTTGTGACAGCCAACCTCTGCCTTGTTTGCGCCGACACGACGGAAGTACATACCCGGGCCAGGTTGTAAGTCTCCGCATCCGATAGCTGCCATGGAATGCACGCATAATATATTGATTGCAATTGTTATATTCATATACAATGTATCATTGCGCATGTAGAATCATGATTCATGGAATAAACTGGCCATTTCCCTGAGACCAGCTCGCCTTCTCGGTAATAGTACAGCGCTTATTTCACCCATGGCGGGTTTAGGTATACTTATAAGTGTAATATGACTTAAAATGGCGATTTGTTACCATCGAACTGAAGCAGAAAGCGTCGTTGTCGATTAGCGCTGGCTAACTTTTGAAAGAAGACCTTGACAGTGTGGTTGGTAGAAGTGTAGGCGTAGCGTATCCTTTTTGTTCCGGGACATAGCCTCACACGAGGCTTGACGGCGTACTCATAAATGATAACAAATTCATCACAGAACGTATCGCTGTCATACTGCGAGGTGGAAGGCACCTGGTAAGGAGTATTGAAATCATAGAATGTGATGTTTATCTTTTGCCCTGGCAACATGCGTATTTCTACAGGTGAATTTTCGCCAGCACAGTGCGTTTCTTCGGCGACGGTATTCGAGATGAAGACCTGTGATTTGCCGGAAATGCGCCACGGCGAAGTGCGCTCGCCACACTTGTACGGAGGAACTGTAACTGAAATAATCAAGCAAATGGCAAAATGCTAATTTTGTGTAAGTCTTCGTTAACTACATAAAAACACCTTGGCCACAATCATATTGCATCTATCAAATGAAGCATATTGCTGGTGCTCCTTTTGAGCGAAATATAGGTAAGAACAACATAATGAGATTGACATTGACACGTCAGCATTTCAACTAAGATTAAGGTAATTGTGAGTCACACCTGAACGCATTACACATATAATCAGCCAAACGTGCTAAGATCCTGTTGGCTGTATAATATCCGGCTGATTACCGGGACAGGTTCGCGTACCTAGATCTTTGAAATTGGTTCTGATCATACAAACGCATTTTCAGGTGCGTGCTGTATCTAAGGCACGAGCTGGTTGGTGAGTTTACCTATTTTGCATTCATAACTAGCCTCCAGGTATGTCTTGAGCTCTTCTGCGCATGGTGCCGTGCGGTCGAAATCTGCATCTGGCACAACAATCTCGCATTCCTGTTCTCCTGAACAGCGTCTGTCCATTTTAGATATTACGTTGCTGTGGCAACCGATATGGCCGTAGCTCTGCTTTACACAACGCCCAATGCGCATGCGTCCATATCTCGCCGATGTCATGGCGATAACTTGGTTATCGTTGCATTTGGCTTGAAAAGTGTCAGCCTGGCAGATTTCTGTCAGCAGCCCTGGATGAAAAATTACGTATTGAATTCGCTGTAAGATATATAACTAATGGCGTATCAACATAGAACCAATCCCATCAAGAAACGGTATAATACACTACCAGCCAGGCGATATTTTAGAATATTGCAAACGTTGGATATTTAAATCGACTTTGTTTTTACTTCACTCATATATGATTAACAGCGTTAACCACGTGATTTCATTTAAATACACAGACCATGGGATACAATAACTTCAAATCTCTATTATTCTGTGAACATTATATATTACAGCGACCATTGTATTGACCACGAAGTTCTGGACATTATCTAGATTTTTATCTAAATCTCTGTAAGAGAGAAAGAGTAAAGTAACCCAACAAATGCTCATCAGAGGGCGCGTGCTGATCACAAAAGATAATATCGTACGATTGAAACGCTCGGAAAAAGCCGGGATTTACTGCATCGCTATTGCGAGTTCGTTAGTGCTTTCAAATTTTTTTCGCCATCATTCGTAATGTGCCTTTTGAGACACAGGACAGTTTTAAGTGGAAAATGAAACGATTCAGAATGTGATGGCGCATGTGCATCAGGTTTTTTCGTTTCTGGTTAATGAAATTATAGCCGCGGCAATATTATTTTGTCGATAGTTTCGAGGACTATATAGGTCAATTGTCTGTCGATGGTATTATCGTCAATGTCATCTATTGCATATGACTTAATCGAAATGTGTCTACTACACCATGAAATAGGTATGTGCCTTATACAGTTTGTGGACATACGCTCCGCCAGGGGCAATTGCATAAGAGTCATTAAACGGGCGCTGATTTTCGATGTTTTCTAAACGTTTGTTCTATCGAATAGTTTTAGCAATATCAGTCGGCGGAGCGACGTCCCTCAAAATTTGTTTCGTACTCAAGATAGAAAGCAACATTAATAGCAGCACTGTGCGTGTTATCGATCAAACATGCTGACCAAATAATAAGTCTTTTCATAGAGTAACCGTTGCGCGTGGAGAGACAGACAACAGTGCGTAGCGTGGGGAAAATGTGTCACCGGAGATGAGGTTTTTGTAAATGAGCCTTCGAGGCAGCGGCGTGTATGGAGGAAATGGAATTGTTAGCCTAGCGTCAAGTTGTCGTTAAGAGCGGCCGGTAATGGCTGGGGAAGGAACCGATGTGGTTCCCCAACAAAGTGAATCCGAGACAATATAGACGAAAGAAGCTCATGTAACGCGGGTTAGTTTTCCATGATCGAGCTGTATGATCACGGTAGCCAGCAGGAAGTGTGCGAGCAGGTGTCAGCACGGAGTCGCTATTGCGGCCTCATGTGCCAGCTATTGAATACCGACTCAAGCTAAGAGCAAGCCCTTGGCATTATACGCACGGCTCATTGACCAGGTTTTTTTACCGTGTGAATACAACACAAGAAGGAAACATGTTTCATAGGGAAAGATTCCGGTGTGTGTAAAGCTACATGGTTGGTATGGATTTCTACCTGCATTGTTATGAAGTGCTGATGTCAGTGACACCTGTGTTTCGAGCTGACGGAAGCATTCCCATTAATTCACGCACTAACCATCGTCAAGAGGAAGGGCGTTTATCAATTGTGCTACGCATACACTGCATCGACTCTCTGTACATTAACGCGCTTTTACTGATTAATTAGAGCCGGAATAAGCCCCTCGATCCACTAACCCAGCTTCACACCAGCTTGTGCTGCGCGTCCGCACTCGCGTATCCATGTTAAATCAACAATATTGCCTTAGGTCGGATGCCACGAACAGTTTTGCTCAAAAAAATACAAAATGGGGAATTCGGGGAAATGCACGACTTATGTATGAGACAGCGCGCGCTATATGGTTCCTATAAACAGGGTTAACCCGGCCGTTAAATCTTCACTACCTTCACAGCCGCAGCAACAAATCTCATTAACCCAACCGGTCGAAGTATCCCATTCTCTTTCAAGGTGTTGAGTCCTATGAAAGCTGACTTTACTCGCCTTATTAAGCAGTACTCACAGCAATGTATAAGCTGGCTGAATTGCATTGAAAGCTGCCCGGGGGTCATGGTAAGTAGAAAGTAGCATTGTGCCCGGAGGCGTGGCGATGTGGAATGCGATGACTGGCAGTTCACTAATGAAGCTTGTTTTCTATCGCTAAGCTTTTCTCAGAAGATCCTATCCCGAACCTGTCTAGGATATGCGAGGCCTGATAAAGAATGCCAGCCTCGTCTCGTCTCGTTTCTCTAGAGACAGAGACGAAATTTTCCCATTTCAACTTAATTAAGAGACAACGGGAATTCTCGTTGCTGCAACTCAGGCGTGTGCTGCTGGCAGTTTTAACACTGCTGCGGCCAATAGCTTTCATTCTGCGTAGATTAGACTCTTAGGGAAAAACTACGGAGTGGGTTCTCAACCATAAGAAGTGAGCAATGCGAGAGCTACGTGTGATAAAAAATCATGTGTGCTCTCAGACCTGAGAGTAAGAAGATTGGCAAATAAACCGGATTTTTCCAATTCGACGGCCTCGCCCCATTATGTTACAGAGGGGGTTGGTTACGAATACGCATACAACAGTCGATTGCTTAGCGCGCCGACAATCTGGATACAATGCTATTGACTGCCGTAAATCCAAGTAAATCCGTCAATAACACTACAAGGCTTGTATTGAAATAGCTCTTTAACTTACCACAAAAATAAGCTGAACGACAAACCCAGTTATGACGTTGTCATTAAGCTAGGGACACGCGCCAATGCCCACGCTTTGAAGCGAAGAGACGGTCTGATGCCCGGCGAAGTAGCTTTCTCTTCCCAAAGTGCTTCATTACAGCGGCTAATGGCTAACAGCGGGGTGACTATACCTACACGTCAGCCAACCGACGTCGTGTCATTCTGCCGCCATGAGCCTCTCTATCAAACAACCTCGGGCTGTCCGACCCTTGATCTCCTCCCCAGAATAAATACAACCTCACAAAAGCAGTTATTACACATTTGAGGATTTATATCGGTATATTTCTACGATGTCTTATATCGTTGATGTGATATGTAGTTCATTTCTGTGGTGTAGTTATGCTGTGATGCGGTCTCTTTATTCGCCTAAATCCAATAAGCCTTCGCTAGGGGTCACAGGTGTTGTCTTGAGGTCGGCGCCTCGTGCCCGCGCGACATGAGACACTAATTGAATAGCCGCGAACACAGGATCAAAGTAACCAGGCATCAGAGATATAACTGCGTATTAACTCGAATAACATCCCAAAGGCTCCAAAGCTCATTTCGTTGAAATGGAACAATGATATAGCAACACTCACAGCATTGATACAAATGCAAAGGCAATACCTTTCCTTATATGTTCATATTGTTTGTATAGTTTCAACCATTGTTAAGATTGTTTAATACATCAATTCGTTCTTTGTTAAACCTTCCAATTTTTTCAATGCATTATTGCTATACTTTGATAATGAAACTGGCATGGCGCCTATATAAGCTTCGAGAGCAGCTGCGACAACTGTGACATGCAACGCAACACACCCCCAAAGGCCTGAACAAAGGATCCTCTGGCGAGATAGGGTAACGCAGGTGGTGTGTCTTGGGTGAGGACGCGTTGAGGAGGTTTGAAGACAGTTTTGTTGTAGGTAGTTAGGGAAAGCTCTGGTTGGTGATTAGCGTCGGTTTAAGTCATGTGCAATGTGCGAATTAAAATGCTACGATGAGGCTCTCGCTGGAAAATATAGCATGCAAATTTGCAACACCGCGATTCACACTTGGGGGTATTCTAGACACAAGTAGAACATATAATTTCATACCTACAAAGATCAGTTTAAGCCCTCTGGCCTCACACCTAATACATCCGATTACAGGAAAAGCTTAAAATGACTTTGGCGCAGGGAACAGCTGTTGGTTAGCGAGCTTTTAGAACGAGTTACTAGATATCTCATGCCATGGAACCCTATCACGTCAGTACTGCCGTTGCATTTATATGCCTTTTATGTGGAAATACAATAGAATGGCTTGCGGTCGTGTGGTCAAGCATCGAGGCAACTTATTGCGGTCGGGCGATTCAGCAATATAAAGTGTCTGAATGTGCCACAGACGTTGATATGATGCGTCCCATCGGCACTTCCGGATATCGGGTGTGCCCTGTAAATGTTCGAAGCTGTAGGGGTTTACTGTCGACAGGACGTCACGACTGTTTTAGAACTGAAGCATGCACCGACATCAAACAATCGTAACAGGGGCCAACTGCATGGGTAGAATAACTTTCTTTCCCAATGCGTCGTGAGGTCGTCATTATCGCTACGTGTTATTAATGCTCTCGGAGCAATAAAATATTACATAAATAGCACACCAAAGGGTTAATAACTTCGCTGTATTCACATACACTTGGATTTTTCAGAACTTGTTTTTGTGTAATAAGTGAACATTGATCTATTCTTAAATATAAGTATATGAAAATTTGGGTAAAACACCTTTTCGTGAAATGTCCATAGACGCACATATATATATATATATATATATATATATATATATATATATATATATATATATATATATATATATATATATATATATAGATATAGATATATATATATATATATATATATATATATATATATATATATATATATATATATATATATATATATATATGTGTGTGTGTATATATTATATATATATATAAATATATATATATATAAGATGTATATATATATAAGTATATATTATATATATATCTGTATATAGAGAAATATAAATAGATATACATAAATGTATACATAAAGAGGTATATATATGAATTCATATGATTATATATATAGATAAACATCTATATATATTCACACGCTCTCATACACACACCCCACATATAGATAGAGAGAGAGAGAGATATAGATATATATATATATATATATATATATATATCTCTGTCTAGAGAGATATAGATCTCTATATATATAGATATATATAGATATATATCTATATCTCTCTATATATATATATCTATATATATATATATATATATATATATATATATATATATATATATATATATATATATATACTGGACTTCTAGGGATAGGGTATATGTCAAAGTGAGCAACGATTCACGATAATATGTTATCGAAAATGATGTTTGGCGGAGACGAATACAATCGAGGCTAGCGATCTCTTAGAAGTTTCCTTCAATAATCAACCAACTGGTATGGTCGGTGCGTCATTATGTGAAAATACAATGGACGAATAATTCATCCGACTGACAGCATCCAGCACTGTAACCATGAGACCGGGACAAGCCGGACATTGCGATTGAGTGAGGTAGTACAATTCATCGTCGTCTCCCTTGTAATTATCGAGACGCCAGTCTGGTAAAAGTCTGCCGCGGACCAGAATTGATTGATAGGCTCAGATTGGGAAATCTCCGACACAATAACATTGTTATACAAACAACAGTATCAGGGGTGGATAATGGCCTTCTTGAACTTATGTTGATTCGATTGAATTGCGGTGGAGTGCATAGAGCTTTGGCTACTACAAGGATATGGTAATGTTGACTTACCCGGACTGGAAGCGTGGACCAATTCAACGAATGGTGTATTCAGCAGAATAGCTGCCACTGCTAGTCTGTAGGCCACTATGGGATTTCCATCATAGTTCCACATTATGTGACTGTTAATACTTCCTTTAGCAAGGAATCGTTATAATATATCCAAAGTGCCTATTGTGTCCGAATGTAAGTTCTCTGTCGTTTCACAGCTCGTTTTAATGAACAGACATCACACGCATTCCTTTTGTGGTATCCAGCGAGTTGAGCTGGAGTTGACCAGCGCCCAGTGGGACTGCAAGCGCCTAGTGTACACTGGGCCCGTGTCTCTTCCTTTCTTGGCTCTCCCAGGCCGCTCAGCTGTCACCTATATTGCCGGCGGACTCACAGACCGTCGCTCTATATCACGTCTTGTCTCCACCCGGACTCGGCTGCATCAGTAGTCGCTTCACCTTTAATGAAGGTAGTACTACCATCTATCAGCGGGCAGGTGATAGTTTAATCACTGTGTCAGTGCTGAGACCAGTCTACTACCGGACCTCGGTAATTTGTCTTACGGCAGTGAAGGCTAATTTGGAGGCTCAAAGGTCTAGGGACTCCTGTCAACAATGTTATACGAGGAGGAAGCAGTTTGAAAAATCCGGACGGCGGTAACAATTGTATATGGGCAACAAAGAGACTTTATATTATTCCAAGTAGCTCCCTCCTGGCCGATGAAAAAGGGTTTCTTGTAATTGATAGCTCCTCAGTGTTGGCTGAGAATGAAGCCTCCTACTGCTGCTGTACAGAGTTCTTGGTGGCTGAAAATATGATGATGGATTAACTTGCATCCGCACATACAGGATGATATCATAAGTTTTTTGGTCACAAAAATGCGTGCTGTTTGAAATGTCTTTCAACACGGATGTATTTCACGCCCATCCAATTATGCAACTACAACTACACTGGTATTTATCACAGATGATATACATCCCACATATGTAGTTAATAGGTACCTGTTGTTTGACGTCCAACGAGTGGCAGGAATCATGGTAATGTCGTTATTTAGCGGTTAACTGATGAACTTCGCGGCTACACTTACACGAGATCCCCCTTTATATTAGACTAGTCTGTCCAATACACTCGGCGAGCATCCTCCGCGCCCAAGTATTTTTATGTGCGATTCCATTTTGTTGTTAAAGTGCATCCTCTCACATATCCGCCGCCAAATGAAATTGATGCGCCAATCTCTGTCTCGCGGTGGCAGGCAAGGCAAATCTCATTGACAAGGGACCATTTCCACAATTACACCAATTGCATTAGTTTGCCTGTGTTGGTGGCAGGGCGACTATAGATGAATACCGTATCCCAGAACAGACGCTGGCTACCTATCTTCCTTCCTGCCAACGCGGAGACATGGCATCACGAACATATAGCGTTAGATTGTCCTTGCCGTAAGCCCCCGCGGCTGGTGAGCTGTCAATAGCAATTACACCAACCTGCTTCGTCTCTCAGAACCCCCTCCAGGCAGCCGTACCGAAGCAACATCCTCTCAGTCTGCCGCTCATTCTCCTGTTGATAATGCAGACAACAGCTTTATATTAGGATAGCCAGCTATTGTGCGACAATGCAACTACATAAATGTTATTTCAGGTGCATTAGCGGCGCGGGTGGCTGTTTGGTGGTCCGTGGAGCGAGTAGTGTGCTGCGCGGAGGCTTGAGAGACCAGGTAACAAAGCTCCTATTAAGCCTTGTTAGCTTCTTCGCACATTTGCCATTCCAATCACGACGCGAAATATATGAGGGTCCATGTACACTTAGTTGCTTTAGCCTCTATGTATATCTCCGTAAATTGTCCCGCGTCAGTAACTGCAACTCGTTGAGCGCCCTAGCGATGCAGCCGCCAATGACTGGAATAAATACTCTCCACTAATATCACTTAGTAAGTCGCCAGCAATCCTGTCATTGATCCGAAAATATCCGCAATTCGGGTTATGCTGAGATATGCAACAAACCACTCCAGTCCATTACTCGCAAGCTTCAATTCGAAGCAGCGTGCCTTTTCTGGCTCCGGTCCTCTTCGCGTGGAGGCTGGTTTCTTACCAAGAAAATAGCAGGATGAGTTTTGCTAGATCCTCGTTACCGCGTAGGCCCAATGCTCACCGCTTGAGTAAACGCGGCTCAATAACATGCCATATCTCTCCTCAGAACGCGGCACTGACGCCAGAGCGCGCTGCATGTTTTTGGCTCATTCCTCTTTAGGAGTGTCTTTGGCGTCGGGGCAAGAGGTGTCTCGGGCTACTACTTAACCGGGCCCTAGCCTGGGAGCGTTATACAAGACTGCTCTGAATGAAATCTCTTTGCTTGGATGATCGGAGGCGAGTAACTGAGGGGGGATTTAAGAATTGGTTTCTGTCTGATCTGGATTTCCGAGCACGGAGCACTCTGGATGAGTGAGCAGCAAGCTCAATGGTGCGCAGTACAACCTCCCGCTTTGTGCCTACTCCCCGCCAAGCCGGGCATTTTTATTTCTCTACGCAGCGAGTAAAAGAACTGCCGGTTGCCACTGTGGCAAGTGTAATTCAGTTTCCTTATAGACAGGGGCAAATAGGGATAGGCCCTTCGCTGGTAGTGACGTGGGTGCGATTTTATTTGTTTTTGGCATTCGCCGGAAGCTGCTATCGCAGGGAGAAGATAGCGGACAGTGATGGACCTAGGGGAGGAACACCGTGACTATATTTCGTGGCATAGAACTGGTTAGCTGAGAGTGACTAAGTGACGATGTTATTCCCATAACAATACCGCGTAATATCCCGTTCTCGTCGAAGCTAACATCAACTTGGCTCCTCTGTCAAGGCACCGATACAGCGCTCCCTTATCACGCCTTCGGGACAACTGCGACCAAGATAGCATTTCCACGGGGAAACTCTGTCTAAAATGAGATCTCGTATAATCTCGCTGCCCCCACAAAGACTTTAACGCACCCACGCCGCAAAAGGCCCCCCTTCCCCAAAAGGGGACAGATTTACCACAAAGCTCCTTCGAGCTCTACATCTTCTGTGATGAGCCCCAAAGTTGCGTTTCCTAGTCGAAGTTTAGTTTGCTTGATTGATCGATGGAGACACTGTTATGCCCCTCGAATGAGCCCCTGTGATAGCCGGGCTCAATGCTGGTGCAGAGGATTTCAAAGGTCACGTCGCCATAGGATGAGGGTTTGGTTGCACGACCGTCTCTGCAATAATGCTTACCACAGACTCAATGTGATTACAGGACCCCTGTTAACCGGAACTCGGCAGGCTGCTATGATGGTGTTTTAGGAAAAAGGTGATTAGATGGGGCGAAGTGGGGATGCGACCAAGGAAAGGGCGAGGGAATCGAGGTGTGAGGCATGGAGATAACAGGCCAATCTCCACCCTCATTGTCAGCCAATCGGCCCCGCAGACGCACCATGTCGCCATTCCATTGTCAACCCACAGACAGACGCATTTATCAGCGAAATTGTATGTCATATATATTTATGTATATACAAGCAACAACGGAGCGATTGGGAAAGAGATTTTATACACGCCAAAGCATACGCCCTACCGTCATAGCAATTCGCTGCGAGCTTTGAGGTTTGGAATGTCTGGTACTTTTATATGGTCTCATGAGTGATTAAGCGAACGCCGCACCTGCAGGGCATCATTAGTCGTACAATTAACGGAGCCATCACAGTTCTGGACTGGGTACGAGGTGCCGCCGGGCATACCCTACAACTGTTCCATGAACCACGGAAATCCTCTGATGTCATCGAGTCGCCCCCAAAATCATACGATCGTCGCCAATATGTCCTCCAGCACCGCTTATGCCTCCAGTGGCAAATATATATATATAGATATATATATATATATATATATATATATATATATATAGAGATATAGAGAGATATATATATATATATATATATATATATAGGATAGATATAGATATATATATATATATATCTCTATATATATCTATATATTATATAGAGAGATGTAGATATATATCTATCTAGATAGCTCTCTCTCTCTATATATATATCTATATATATATATATATATATATATATATATATATATATATATATATATCTCTATATATATATATATATGTATATCTACTCTCTCTCTATCTCTATTGTATATCTACTCTCTACATGCTCTATATATATCATATCTATCTAGGCATCTATGTATATATCTCCTCTCTCTTCTCTCTCTCTCTATATCTATATAGAGATATATCTCTCTCTCCTATCTATCTCTCTCTCTATCTCTTGATATCTCTCTTTCTCTCTAGCTCTCTCTCTCTCTCTCTCTCTCTCTGTATCTCTCTCAGTATATCTCTCTCTCTCTCTCTCTCTCTCTCTCTATACTCTCTCTCTCTCTCTCTCTCTATCTCTATCTATATCTCTATCTCTCTCTATATCTCTCTCTCTCTCTCGTATATCTATACTCTTCTGGTTTCTCTCGTTGCGTGTTGCAACACGCTGCTACATGCCTGGACCGCGCATTGGTTTTTTATCGTTGCGTGTTGGAGCACGCTGCTACATGCCTGGACAGTCATTTGTAAAAGTGTTGAGAGAGTGGTGCGCAGTATGGGATTACTTCTGTCGAACATAACCTAATAGCTACATGATATCACATATATCATTACAATAATAATTATGGTATAACGTCCTTTCGCGGAAAGATCGGTTGATCCTGAGGACATTCACTTTATCTAATAATGACTCTCATTTGCAGTGGCTGCTTGGACGTTATGATAGCCAGTGGGTGTTTGCGCTCATATATCGAGATCATTAAGTTCAGAACAGACGGGAGAAATACGCCCTTGGTCAGGGAGGTTAATTGATTATAAGCAGAACACTTTGCATTAGGTCATTTATACTCTTTAGCGCAGGCTTTTGCATCCATCAATATATCAACTTCTACTTGGACAATTTTGGTGAGACGGAACAGCGTGGGCGTGAAATACGCAGCAGCTAACACCGAACTGTGCCTTGGCGAACGTAGGCGTTTCACAAAGACTGCAATGCCAACTCATATAGCACACCACATGATTAGTGACACATAAATCGTTGCACGTTATTAACAATTTAATCATATTTAAGTAATCAACCACGCTGCATAGACGGCGTACCGGAATAACCCCGGACTGATATCCTACGCGGTACTCACACATTCTGTCGTGTCAATAGGATCAGTGGACAAAAGACCGCGTAGTTGTCAAAAGACGTCGGTCGCCGCCGTTTGCTGATTAAACCGCGCTGTTTGCTTAATAATAATTCCCTGCTGAGCCTTATCCGATTATATAACACGCAAAGCATGGATCACTGCATTACGCATGCTGTTTGCCGAGAACAATGGACACCCATTCGAATCAGGTTACACTAAATCACCGGGAGCTTAATAGTGGCCATTATGATAATTTCCATTTTCATTGCCGAATATTGACAATGACACCCGACTGGGCTCAGTTAGACCCCTATTCTGTGTCAGCAACTAAGGACGGTCTACCATTGTAAAAGCCGGTGGACTTCATTTTCGACCTGCTGTCAGCGAGTTTGTGTCGACAAGAGTATCATTATCATCAACAGCAGCCAAATATGATACCTATGAGAATCTAGAATGTACATTAAACGCACACACACACACACACACACACACACACACACACACACACACATACACACACACACACACACACACACACACACACACACACACACACACACACACACACACACACACATATATATATATATGTATATATATATATTTGTACATATGTATATACATACATATATATATATATATTCATATGTAAATATGCTTGTATATATATATATATATGTTTACATATATACATATATATATGTATACATATATATCGATATTGATATTTATGCATATATATATATATATGTGCATATACATATATATGTATATAAATAAATATATATTTATACAAATAAACTAAACTGAGGATGAAAAACTAAGCAAGCGGTTACCCGAGTAGGGGATGACATTTTGTGTATTTGAAAACCTAGAAATGGACGCCACTTAATTACGGTGTCATTCTCAAACCGCTAATAAACTTAATATATTGGTGACCCATGATCAATAAGTCTGAATAACGGGGTAATAAGAGCATTAACCCTGAAATTGCTAAAGGTCGGACAATTTATATAGGTCGTATGCGCTTCTTTAGATTGATATAGAGAACTGAACAAAGAGGCATTAACGTCTCCCTACAACACCACGTCAACTGCAAGATCTTACCGTAATTATCTAGCTTCAATGCACACAAACACACTAGCAAATAGCCAGATTTATACAAAAATATGCAAAGATCATCTTACACACGCGCATATACCTTTGTTTCGGTTTTTATATAGTACCTTATTACTTTATACGACCACAGTTTGGATTAAATTGATGCGTTAGATATTAATGCCAGCTTACCGACCTCCCAATTCACACGCTCGTTTGATGACGATTTGAAATTGTGCACAGATTTACCCCGATGACATGCTGATAAGTTTTGTGGAAAATCTATGGGTCATTTGTTAACAGGTTTAGATTTATGCTTCATTACAATATCCCGCCACTGATAAATAGCTGAGGGCGCAATGACTTTCTCAGTAGACGGAGGTTCGCGCGGAATACGCATGTCTGGTGAATCTTAATCATTGTTTGGCATAAGGGCCCTTTTACCCCGGTTTATTCTTCGCTATGCTACATTAAATGCTGAAGAACATGTACATGGTAAACACCCGTGAGTGTATGTGTGCATCAGCAATACAAGCTGTGTTATATGCATGATAGCTGAAGACCTGATTATGCATTACCAACACCCTTTCATCACGTTACCTTGACCTGTATCCACTTTGGCACCGCTACATTATAGTCCTGTTCAAAACATGCAATCTTTCCCCCTGGGGAGACGCGATCTTCCCTAAAATTAGCATCACATTGAAGCGTCGCATATGCAGCGATACTCTGTTCTGTCACATATGACACATTGAATGCGACATCGTGACTTACAGGAGTCGCCTGATATACTCGTGGGTGATAGATATCTATAATCAGTTGATATTGTCGGTGAGATTCTCAAACCGCCTGACATGAGGTTAATATAAGCTGACTGTCATATTGGGTTGCTCTTTTCCTTTGATCTACTATATATGTACACACACTCACACACACACACACACACACACACACACACACACACACACACACACACACACACACACACACACACACACACACACACACACACACACACACACACACACACACACACACACACACACACACACACACACACACACATATATATATATATATATAAATATATATATATATATATATATATATATATTTATTATATAATATATATATATGCATATATATATATATATATATATATATATATATATATATATATATATATATATATATATATATATATATATATATATATATATATATATATATTTACATATATATACATATATACGCATAACCTTATGTACATTGCAACCGCCGCTAGCTTTTTCCATCGAGTGCTATTGTAATCGGACCACTATGTTGACATCACATAAAAAATCCAGAATTTTTCAGATGCATTTCGCAGGCCTTTACGGTCACCAAGGAAGTGAATTACATGACTGTTCACGGTGAGGTAACTGACGTTGTCATTTTGGGAAATCTCAGAAGGTTTGTATTTGGAGATGCTCCTTCCTAACCCAAGCGGTAACTCATCTTGCCTGTACCTTGCCGGTAGCAATATCTCCCACCCCCTCGCACCCCCTCGCCCCGGCTGTCCTAGCGGAATAAATTATTGGTACGTATGGGACGCAGCAAATTGAATAGTTAGTGTTAAATGGATTGTCTATACTGATCGCAACCGGATAGGGATGCACACATGACTCAACCATGGAACAACTTGTTCCAAGCAAGAGCCGCGAGATACACCACCGGGAAGCGGCAGTTTATAACATGTAAATAGCGATATTGCTACGTCCAGTACTGATACAAATAACGTTAAAATTTTGCACGCAGAAGGGCTATGAAGACTTCACTTAGGGGAATATATACAATGTATATAGGTGGGTAATGATCTAGAAAATATATAAAATCACCAAAGATATGATCCGATACCAGCCAACTGCACAATGACACCATCGCAGTGATCAACAACTCTTTTCCCCGATAGGAAGTTGAATCATAGTTATGTCCATGTAATTCATTATTTACATTGTTATGATTGGTTTATTCCAGTTTTACCATTACATTCATTTGCATGATTAATACATTCCTATTAATTCCAGAATCAAGTTCATCTTGATTATTTGTGTTTAATCACCTGTGATGATCAATCGATGTGGGAGCACATAACCTAATCCAAATCGTCTTAAAATGATGAAGAATATAATGGTACCCGTGTATGCAACATTAGTAGATATGCGATATGAGTTAAATACACACCTTAACATTAAAATAGAGGATTTAGCAAACAAGTGTGATGATACATACATTACTATTATAATATTTGGGTTCTGTTGTTCTTTGATACCAGTGTAATCGCATATATAAGAGTGGTACAATGAATAAAGTCATGTGGTTTATAGATATCACAGGGCAGAACGTGTCACAAACCGTGTCTTACGTGTAAATATATATATATATATATATATATATATATATATATATATATATATATATATATATATATATATATATATATATATATATATATATATATATATATATATATATATATATATAGATATATATATATATATATATGTATATATATATATATATATATATATATACATATATAAATATTCATTTATTTATTTTATATCTATAAACATATATATGTATGTCTTATATATATAATGCTATATATATGAATATATATATTATTATTTTAATCATTTGCAATATATAAATGTCTTTTATATATACATATATATATGAATATATATATATTATTTAAAATTATATATATACTTTTATATACATATATATATGCTATGATTATACGTATATTTATATATATATATATATATATATATATGATTATATATATTATATATATATATATATATATGACATATATATATATGTATATATATATATATATATATATATATTTATGTCTATATATATATATATATATATATCTATATATGTATATATATATATATATATATATATATATATATATATATATATATATATATATATATATATATATATATATATATTTTTTATTCATGCTGTTACAGTAATTGATAGCAACATCTTATTTTCTTTTTTGCCATTGAACCACTGATTGCTGGTCATGTGTTTGACGGATTAAATTTAACCGTGTGCCTTTTCTTTTGAACAAGTAAAACATGTCTTTTTGAATCGAAGTCAACCTTAATTTCGATAAATTTTATTTGACGTTTCGGCAGCATGCCGCCGTTGCAAGTTAACTTCCCCGCTTTGTGTTAGATATTACTATGAGAGAGAAGGTAGAGATTTACGCGGTCACTAGTTACTTAATATCATGAACGCCTATCGCATGAACGGCAAAGCAAGATTGAGCCTCTTGTTTAATTTCCCTACAAGCGCAAGCCATTAAGGCAGATTGCAGAGCGGTTTTATGAGTATCCAAGCGCACTGCTAGACCAAAGCATCGTTATTTGCAATGCAAAAACATCCAGTGGATCTAATGGCTAACTGAGATAACCTAATGGGGTACAGTATATGTGCAATTGATGCGTAAGACGTAACAGTGCTCTTGTGTGTTTTTAGAATAGGAAGAGATATTAGTCATTACATGGGCTGCGTAAAACAGGTCAGACGGACGATTTTGCGTAAGGTTAGGTGAAATCAGTGTCTCGATTCCCAACAAAAAATGCGCAATGCAACGACACGCAGGTACTTTGATGGTTACATGATGTTATTATATCTATAAGCAAACTTAAATCGGGGCCTTCACATACTCGAGTTTCCGTCGCGGCCGCCAGGCGGCGATACTGATTTTCCACCTGAAATAAGGGCATTTTTCCAAAAACACAAACGCAATACACGACGCGGAACGTAGATATCTAAGCTGCGGTGAATATTCGTGGATGACAGTAAAGTTTCTGTCAGTTAGTTGTATTACTGACATGACAAGTATATAGACTGTGTAACTGCAATTGCCAGACATCAAAATAATCAAGGCGACAAGCCGTGCGACATGTCTCATCATCAGGCAATAATGCTGAATTAGACTTTTTATTGGCATTAAAGTCAGCCACTGCAAACATCATGGCCACAACATGTTTGCAGCCACCATAATCTCTTTTTATCTCTCTTCCACCAAACGTCAGCACCACGTAAAATAAAACACAAAGTTAATATTGTACCAGAAAGTCTTCATAGGTATTTAAACATGTTAATGAGATGTGTGACATATCTTTATTCAACTTTCATAAGTTAAATGTTCTAATTATATAAATAAAGAATTACACTTTGCGCTCACATCCATTACAATGTGCACTCACTCTATTGTACCAGACTGGTACATTATATGGTTGCTCGGACTCGGACTGCTACCCAACACATTTCTCCCTCGGTTAACACCTACAATGATTCAATGATTTATATTCAACTGCAAGTATGTGTCTGTTGAGGAACAGCTGATATCGCCTTTCCCAGAGAAACATGCCCCCAGTTCCGGTAAAAATTGCTGTGCGCGACGGTGGCTCTCCTAGCGGACGCGACGGAAACCCGGGAGTGTGCAGACCTTTATTGCAAAGCGTTAAGTTGATCTCTTCATTCATTATTATGAGTTTTACTGTGTGTTATTCTATGCTAAGAATGTAAATACTTCTGTAGCACAACGAACTTAATTCAGCATGGTTTTTCAATACAGTTTTGCAAGTGTAACTTACTTATTAATAACAACACAAATCAACTCAAATGTGGATGAATGCAGCGTTATAATTAATGCTGAGAATTTGTCAAATAAAACATTTTGGAATGTTGGGTCGATTCATAATGAGTATGGAAACATTAGGACATCTTGAAGCTTAAATTTATTACAAGATGCTGAAGTTCCATAACAAATTCACGTGATTACCTTGAATAATACCTTAGCGCTCCACATGTTTATATGAAAGAAGCGCTGTATCTTTAGGTACACGACTTCCTTAGTCTGAATTCTCACAATGCGACACCTTGCATACCTGGTTGGCGATGATATCCGTTTTTTTTACTCGAGTTAATGAATAGAGAATCGAGAACCCATACAATCAGTACCGTGCGTAGCAATGTATAATCGAGGCAGATGACTAGAGTATGCCTTTCGCGATGCATTACGGTTGTCTATATTTCCAGACCAGACAACATGGTTCTGGATGTTTTGTTTTCTTATGTTCATTTAATATGGGCGGTACACTGCGTTATCGTGCAACCTTGACAGTTGGCTGTCGCCGACTATTTTCGTACCCGATCTGCATCATCAAACATAAGAATCGGTAGAAGCTGCGACACTTTGTTGTGATCAAATAATTGAAATGCTTGACCTTTAAGATAAGGAAAAGTCGGAAGGATGATTTGGAAAGAGCTACCTGCAAGGGCTACTTGCATTTATATGCGCTTGGTAAGCAATCTAAGAATGAGTCGAAAATACACGACAGTGGCGTTGTGGAAATACGGAGGTCCATCAAGGCAGATTAAAGGTGTTCAAAGAATATCCGATTATAACTTTTCCACCAAACCAATATGAGATAGCAGTGCTTTCGTAAACTTCGAAAATTGACCAAACATCAATTAAGATATTGAGCTAGGCAGTAAAAGGTAAAATCATTTGATGAAATACAAATGCAAAGTCAGTGTTAATGCAGGGCGATATATAAACCAACAAGGATGGTCGAATTATTCACAGTACGCGACTGATATGATTCACTTGCGGTGTTGTGGTTGTACACTTAAATTAAACTAGTGTTTCATTTTAACCCCAAAATATGTTCATATATGAATATGCATAGATACATATATATATGTATATATTTAATAATATACATTTATTGATATTTTTACATATATACTATATATCTTATTTACATACATATATATATATATTTATATATAAATATATATATATATATATAATATATATATATAAATATAGAGAGAGATATATATATATTATATATATATATGTATAT
Organism: Urechis unicinctus; assembly: GCA_034190875.2. Taxonomy (NCBI): domain Eukaryota; kingdom Metazoa; phylum Annelida; class Polychaeta; order Xenopneusta; family Urechidae; genus Urechis; species Urechis unicinctus. Next base: position 34,677,933 of record CM067349.1, read on the forward strand.
ATATATATAAATATATATACATGTTAATGTGTATATATATACATATAGTTATACTGCTAATATATATAAAAAATATATTCATATATATATATAGAAATATATAAATATAATTCGTTCTAATTGCCTAAAATGCCTTCGCATATATATATATATATATATATATATATATATATAGATATATATATATATATATATATATATATATATATATCATTAATATATATATGTATATATATACATACATATACATATACATATATATATATATATATATATATATATATATATATACATATGCATTAATATATATGCGTAACAATATATATGCATACCAACATAAACATATATATATGGATTTCTGCATAAGCACATAATAATATACATGGACGTATATACATTGGTCTTTATATATGTATACATGCATGTATATATAAATAAATATATATACATATGTATCTATATATATAAATAAATCTATATATATATTTATATATATCATCTGTATATATATATATATCTATATGTATATATAGTAATGTATATTTATATATATCATTTTATGTATATATATATATAAATATAGATATACATATATATATATATATATATATATATATATATATATATATATATATATATATATATATATATATATATATTCACATAAAATATTTTATCTATATACCACTTTAATCCTATTGCAGAGCGGAGTATCTTAGTGTGCTTTTACACCTAATCATCGTTATTCGCAAATCAAACAGGCAACTGAAATAATCTAATTTAGCCAAGCGTATGTGCAGTTAATACGTAAGACGTCGCTTTGGTCGTGTGCGTACAGTAAAGGACGAGATACACGTCATTGCCTGGTCTGCGTACTACGAAGTCAAACAGGTTCCACCGGGAGGCGTAAGGCGTGCATAGTAGTTAGGTAAACTACAGGTCAATGCCCCTTATCACGCTATCTAAACATGCTATCTGACGTAGCAACATCGCAATATGCTCTTCCTTAAATGACCCCGAATGTTTCGCATATGGCTTTTTATTGGGTGGGTGGGGGGGCACGGGTAAACTATTCTTAACCATCTGATTATGTACTCATTTTTGAAAGCAAATATTACAATTATTATAATCATTACCAGAGACCAAACATCAAATTCGTCTCTTAAAGGACTTTTACTATTATATATAACCATGTATCTCTGCGGTGCGCATGATGACCAGAAAGCACTTTAAACCACTTGAATATATATTGTGTTGAATGACCAACATTACTGACACGATAATACAGTCATTCATTAATGCTCATGCCACTGATATCTGGAGATACAGAGCAGGCCAATACATTACTTTGCAGTTTTTGTACGGGTCTATTTTTTAAATGGGCGTTTAATGTTTAGAAAAGGGGGCGCTCAACGAGAACTGTTATATACTTGTAATTTTTAAGGATACCTTTCGAAGCCAAATATTGTACGCTAACAACTCACAACTGTTTGGCAATAGATAATGTGGAGAGAAGGCGTTGCTGCGAACTTAACTATAAGCCATCATGGAATGGCCAATTACCAGATATGTATTGCTTCGACAAAAACAATCTAACCTCAGAACAGCCTCAGAAAGATCATTAACCGTGACCTCGACAGTGTATTAATTGGTCAAATAGCCTATTTCATGGTATGGCAGACCAAGATAATGGATTCATGATTGCTAAGCTTATCTGTAAAAAAATCTAAATGCATAAATTTGTTTACCATTGACTTGATAATTAGCTGGCTAATTCAAATTTATTCGATTTGGTTTTTGACCAAGTGTGTGGAAATTTGCAGCATTTGACATTATTGTTTATTAAGAAAAGCTGTAATGAAGTGTTGCTTTCGCTAAAGTCTTAAGATACTATCTTCTAGAACAGAATGACACAGCTATTGGGTAACAGTTGTAAATAATATAATACCCTCTAAAATTGCAAACCTCACTGAATGGTTGTACACTACATGTATTAAGGTTGCTTTACGCAACTGTGCGACCGTTTAAGACTAGTTCAAATTATTATATATCTTATTCTACACAGTGGTGTATCAAATACAGTTAAAATAGATAGGCAATATAATGCGTTGCTGTAAACATATACAAACGGAGTAAACAAATCGCTGCAGAATATTAGAGATGCTGGTGAGGATGGCTTATTCCACAAGCAACTGGAGTGTAACACAGTTTGCAGCCGTTGCAACCAGCATTAAATCAACATTTACGCTAGACACCAAAGTATAGTGATTAAAGTATTTCCAATTATCCTCATGGGCAATCAGTGCAATGTCGTCTGTGAAGCTGGTACTTTGTTCACAGCAAAACATCACGTGATGCTGTTCACTCGGAATGCTGGCATTTATTCTTTTGATGTAGGCTCTAGTCGTATGATTAAAAGTCGCAGTATTAATAATTGGTTAAAATAATTGCTTTCTGATAAATTCCTTAAAAATATCCGTCATCAAGGGTTCCCAAGCCTACAGAGGACCCGAGTCGTTTTTGTCACTGCAGAGCTATATTAATCAATACGGAACATAAAAATACAAGCTCCGTTAATGCGCGAGACGGTGAATCAACATCGTTGTGTAGTCGATTGCTATAGGCATGGTTTCTTCTCCCATAGTTGTTGTCATTGCCAAAGCACATTTCCTAATTTCACATTGTATGACACAGTCTTTAATTGTTCCGCAATCGTCCTCAGCATCTCCGCGCGGTAGCCATTGTTATGCAACGAGGTGCAACCACTCTCAATAGAACAACAGAACAATGATTACCTATATAGATTGCGCACGAACCACTATAAGTAAATATGATAACCGCATTTATGTTTTATGCGAACCCAGCGTAATGCTAGCTTCTATCAATTCAGATTAGTTATTATATCGCCGTCAATTAAATGGTGTGGATAAATTGGTTTGCTACATTCGACGAATCAGGTGTATGTAATACTGGAAAAAAGGTATATACCATTTATATAATCTATATTGTTGCGTCAATCATACCATGAACAATTGAACGTTCAGATCGATGTACCGCTGGAAAATGATTGCTCTATTAATCTCACAGGCCGGCATTTACTTCTCTATGATATAATTTGAACAAGGGGTTGGCAACATTTATATATGGTAACATTTTTACAGGAAAGGGCGAGGGAATCGAGGTGTGAGGCATAGAGATAACCGGCCAATCTCCACCCTCATTGTCAGCCAATCGGCCCCGCAGACGCACCATGTCGCCATGCCATTGTCAACCCACAGACAGACGCATTTATCAGCGAAATTGTATGTCATATATATTTATGTATATACAAGCAACAACGGAGCGATTGGGAAAGAGATTTTATACACGCCAAGGCATACGCCCTACCGTCATAACAATGCGCTGCGAGCTTTGAGGTTTGGAATGTCTGGTACTTTTATGAGTGATTAAGCGAACGCCGCACCTGCAGGTATATATATATATATATATAGAGAGAGAATATATATATATATATATATATATATATATATATATATATATATATATATATATATATATATATATATATATATATATATATATATATATATATATATATATATATATATATATATATATATATATATATATATATATATATATATATATATATATATATATATGTACATATACGCATTTGGTTTATCGTTGCGTGTTGGAACATGCTGCTACATGCCTGGACAGTCAGTTGTAAAAGGCATGTTTGTCTGAGAGTGGTGCGCAGTATGGGATTACTTCTGTCGAACATAACCTAATAGCTACATGATATCACATATATCATTACAATAATAATTATGGTATAACGTCCTTTCGCGGAAAGATCGGTTGATCCTGAGGACATTCACTTTATCTAATAATGACTCTCATTCGCAATGGCTGCTTGGACGTTATGATAGCCAGTGGGCGTTTGCGCTCATATATCAAAGATCATTAAGTTCAGAACAGACGGGAGAAATACGCCCTTAGTCAGGGAGGTTAATTGATTATAAGCAGAACACTTTGCATTAGGTCATTTATACTCTTTAGCGCAGGCTTTTGCATCCATCAATATATCAACTTCTGCTTGGACAATTTGGTGAGACGGAACAGCGTGGGCGTGAAATACGCAGCAGCTAACACCGAATTGTGCCTTGGCGAACGTAGGCGTTTTACAAAGACTGCAATGCCAACTCATATCGCACACCACATGATTAGTCACATAAAATCGTTGCACGTTATTAACAATTTAATCATATGTAAGTAATCAACCACGCTGCCTAGACGGCGTACCGGAATAACCCCGGACTGATATCTCACGCGGTACTCACACATTCTGTCGTGTCAATAGGATCAGTGGACAAAAGACCGCGTAGTGGTCAAAAGACGTCTGTCGCCGCCGTTTGCAGATTAAACTGCGCTGTTTGCTTAATAATAATCCCCTGCTGAGCCTTATCCGATTATATAACACGCAAAGCATGGATTACGCATGCTGTTTGCAGAGAACAATGGACACCCAGTCGAATCAGGTTACACTAAATCACCAGGAGCTTAATATCGGTCATGATAATTCCCATTTTCATTGCCAAATATTGACAATGACATCCGACTGGGCTCAGTTACACCCCTACTCTGAGCCAGGAACTAAGGGCGGTCTACCATTGTAAAAGCCGGTGGAGTCAGTAGCAATCTTACGTTGCCCTGTAAGGGAACACGTACCCTCTCGACGTCAATCGATAATCACTTTCGACCGGCTGTCAGCGAGTTTGTTTCGACAAAAGTATCATTATCATCAACAGCAGCCAAATATGATACCTATGAGAATCTAGAATGCACATTAAGCGCACACACACGCACGCACACATACACACGCACACATACACACACACACATTTGTTCATATGTATATACATATATATATATATATTCTTATGTATATATGTATATATGCATATATATATAAATATATATATATATATATATCATATACATATATAAATATATATATATATATGTACATATTTATGCATAATTATATATATGTACATATACATATGTATTTATGTAAATAAATATATATGTATACAAATAAACTAAATTGAGGATGAAAAACTAGGCAAGCGGTTACCAAAGAAGGGGATGACATTTTGTGTATTTGAAAACCTAGAAATGGACACAACTTAATTACGGTGTCTTTCCCAAACCGCTAATAAACTTAATATATTGGTGACCCACGATCAACAAGTCTGACATCACATAAAAAATCCAGATTTTTTCAGATGCATTTCGCAGGCCAATGCGGTCACCATGGAAGTGTATTATATTACTGTTCACGGTGAAGTATCTGACGTTGTCATTTTGGGAAATCTCAGAAGTTTTGTATTTGGAGAAGCTCCTTCCTAACCCAAGCGGTCACGTCATCTTCCCTGTGCCTTGCGGTAGCAATATCTCCCACCCCCTCCCACCCCTCGCCGCGGCTGTCCTAGCGGAATAAATTATTGGTACGTATGGGACGCATCAAATTGTATAGTTTGTGTTAAATGGATTGTTCATGCTGATCACAACCGGGGTGGGGATTCACACATGACTCAACCATGGAACAACTTGTGCCAGGGAAGAGCCGCGAGATACACACCCGGGAAGCGGCAGTTTATAACATGTAAATAGAGATATTGCTATGTCCAGTACTGATACAAATAACGGTAAAATTTTGCACGCAGAAGGGCTATGAAGACTTCACTTAGGGGAATCTAAACAATGTATATAGGTGGGTAATGATCTAGAAAATATATAAAAGCACCAAAGATATGTACCGATACCAGCCAACTGCACAATGACACCATCGCATTGGTCAACAACTCCTTTTCCCGATCGGAAGTTGAATCATAGTTATGTCCATGTAATTCATTATTTACATCGTTATGATGGGTTTATTCCAATTTTACCATTACATTCATTTGCATGATTAATACATTCCTATTAATTCCAGAATCATGTTCATCTTGATGATTTGTGTTTTAACCACCTGTGATGATCAATCGGTGTGGGAGCACATAACCTAATCCAAATCGTCTTAAAATGAAAGCAAACAAGTGTGATGATACATACATTGCTAATATGATATTTGGGTTCTGTTGTTCTTTTATACAGGTGTAACTGCATATATAAGAGTGGTACAATGAATGGAGTCAGGTGGTTTATAGATATCACAGGGCAACGCAGTTGCTAAAGACCGTTTCACAAACCGTGTCTTACGTATATATATATATATATATATATATATATATATATATATATATATATATATATATATATATATGATCTGTGTGTGTGTATATATATATATATATATATATATATATATTTATATATATAAATATATTTATATTAATTCTAATATATAAACATATATATATATATAAAATGTCTTTATATATATAATATATATATGAATGTATATATTAATATTTACATATACAATTACCTATATACATTTATATATACATATATATATGCCAATATATATATATTAAACATATATACACATCAATATATATGTATGATTGTATGGTGATTATATATATATATATATATATATATATATATATATATATATGATATATATATATATATATATATATATATATATATATATATATATATATATATATATATATATATATATATTATATATTTATATATATTTTTTATTCGTGCTCGTACAGTAATTGCTGGCAGCATCTTATTTTCTTTTTTGCTATTAAACCACTGATTGCTGGTCATGTGTTCGAAGGATAAAATTTAACCGTGTGCCTTTTCTTCTGCACAAGTAATACATGTCTTTTTGAATCGAAGTCAACCTTAATTTCGATATATTTCATTTTACGTTTCCGCAGCAAGCCGCCGTTGCAAGTTAACTTCCCCGCTTTGTGTTAGATATTACTATGCGAGAGAAGGTAGAGATTTACGCGGTCACTAGTTACTTAATATCATGAACGCTTATCGCATGAACGGCAAAGCAAGATTGAGCCTCTTGTTTAATTTCCCTACAAGCGCAAGCCATCAAGGCAGATTGCAGAGCGGTTTTGACGAGTATCCAAGCGCACTGCTAGACCAAAGCATCGTTATTTGCAATGCAAAAACATTCAGTGGATCTAATGGCTAACTGAGATAGCCTAATGGGGTACAGTGTATGTGCAATTGATGCGTAAGACGTAACAGTGCTCTTGTGTATTGTCAGAATAGGACGAGATATAAGTCATTATATGGTCTGGATAAAAAAGGTCAGACGGACGATTTCGCGTAAGGTTAGGTTAAATCAGGTTCTCGATTCCCAACAAAAGATACGCAATGCAACGACACGCAGGTACTTTGACGGTTATCTTACGTTATTATATCTATGAGCAAACTTAAATAGAAGCCTTCACGTACTCGAGTTTCCGTCGCGGCCGCCAGGCGGCGATACTGATTTTCCACCGGAAATAGGGACATGTTTTTCCAAAAACACAAACGCAATACACGACGCGGAATGTAGAGATGCAAGCTGTGGTGAATGTTCGTGGATGACAGTAAAGTTTCTGTCAGTTGTATTACTGACGTGACAAGTATATAGACTGTTTAGTTGCAATTGCCAGACATCAAAATAATCAAGGCGACAAGCCGTGCAACATGTTCATCAGGCGGTAATTCTGGATTAGACTTTTAATTGGCATTAAAGTCAGCCACTGCAAACATCATGGCCACAACATGTTTGCAACCACCATAATCTCCTTTTATCTCTCTTCCACCAAACATTAACACCACGTAAAATAAACCACAAAGTTAATATTGTACCAGAAAGTCTTCATAGGTATTTAAACATAATAATGAGATGTGTGACATATCTTTATTCAACTTTCATAAGTTAAATGTTCTAATTATATAAATAAAGAATTACACTGTGCACTCACATCCATTACACTGTGCACTCACTCTATTGTACCAGACTGGTACATTATATAGTTGCTAGGACTCGGACTGCTACCCAACACATTTCTCCATCAGTTAACACCTACAATGATTCAAGGATTTATATTCAACTGCATATGTGTCTGTTGAGGAAAAGCTGATATCCCCTTTCCCAGAGAAACATGCCCCCAGTTCCGGTAAAAATCGCTGTGCGCGACGGTGGCCCTCCTTGCGGGCGCGACGCAAACCCGAGAAAGTGAAGACCCCTATTGCAAAGCGTTAAGTTGATCTCTTCATTCATTATTATGAGTTTTAATGTGTGTTATTCTATGCTAAGAATGTTGATACTTCTGTAGCACCACGAGCTTGATTCAGCATGGTTTTTCAATACAGTTTTGCAAGTGTAATTTTGTTATTAATAAGAACACAAATCAAATCAAATGTGGATGAATGCAGCGTTATGATAAATGCTGAGAATTTGTCCGATAAAACATTTTGGAATGATTGGTCGAGTCATAATGACAATGGAAACATTAGGACATCTTGATGCTTAAATTTATTACAAGATGCTGAATAACAAATGCACGTGATTACCTCAAATAATACCTTAGCGCTCCGCACGTTTATATGAAAGAAGTGCTGTATCTTTAGGTACGCGACTTACTTAGTCTGAATCCTCACAATGCGACACCTTGCATTCCTGGTTGGCGACGATATCGGTTTTTTTTTAACTCGGGTTAATGAATAGAGAATCGAGAACCCATACAATCAGTACCGTGCGTAGCAATGTATAATCGAGGCAGAGGACTAGAGTATGCCTTTCGGCGTGCATTAGGATTGTCTATGTTTCCTGACAAGACAACATGTTCATTTAATATGGGCGGTACACTGCGTTATCGGGCAACCTTGACAGTTGGCTGTCTCCTGGTCACCGACTATTTTCGTACCCGATCTTCATCATCAAACATAAGAATCGGTAGAAGCTGCAACACTTTGTTGTGATCATATATTTGGAATGCACGACCTTTAAGATAAGGAAAAGTCGGAAGGATGATTTGGAAAGAACTACCTGCAAGGGCTACTTGCATTTATATGCGCTTGGTAAGCAATCTAAGAATGAGTCGAAAATACACGACAGTGGCGTTGTGAAAAAACGGAGGTCCATCAAGGCAGATTAAAGGTGTTCAAAGAATATCCGAATATAACTTCTCCACCAATATGAGAAAGCGGTGCTTTCGTAAACTTCGAAAATTGACCAAACATCAATTAAGATATTGAGCTAAGCAGTAAAAGGTAAAATCATTTGATGAAATACAAATGCAAAGTCAGCGTTAATGCAGGGCGATATATAGGCCAACAAGGATGGGCGAGTTATTTACATCATAGCCTGAAATTTGAGCACCCTGTGAACTGGCATTCTATTAAGGTAGGATTATGTTAAGTAAGGATTAGCTTTATTGGACCCTTTATGATGTATCTATCTTTAAAACTCACCATATATAAATACATGCAAACTCCGCAAGAGAATAAAGCAATCTCGATTAAGTCAGTCTGTTTTTATTATGCTTATGTTCAAGATATCGAGAGATGTTTTGCTGATTTTTACAATATAGGAGCACGGCACTGTATAATCGTGAAGCCACTTCTGTTTTTCGTGCTGATGACAACACGGATGTCGTTGTTCACCGAGCACAAGTTCGAAGTGAACAAGCGAGTCACATGTGCTCCATTTCACGTTAATAGCGTAACATAACCCGTCGCACCATGCACACTGTCAGCACTGTCTACGTGTCATATCAATATCGAGGCCATTCTGGTAATAAGTTTGGAAGGGTAGTTACTATTTCCACTCGAACCAAACATGCTGCCTGACGAGGGCATGACGCAACAGGCTCTTCTTCACATGACCCATAAAGTTCAGTCGGAGCTAAATTCTTTCTGAAAAAGAAACAACAAGGGTTGGGATTCGGGTGTGGGTGTGTGCTACTCATGCACCTAGCTTCTAACAATTTAGGGTTAAGGATGCTTGCACCATGTACTCAATTTGTCGTCCGCTAAATATGTGAGATATTCCAACACTGACATTGTTTATTAAGTGTTTGTAAATAACTGACTTTTGAAAGGAATGACAGAAAACGAAGCGAGCAAGTCATGGTGCAGTCGTTAACTTCCTAGCCTTTCAATCCACTGCTTGTGGGTTCAATCCCGAGGTGTGAAAACCTGACTGGTTATTCGTGACCGGGATGTCAGCGATAAAGTCGCTACCAATAATTAAATGGGATTGACGCGACCCGATATCTCAATAAATCAAAGTAAAATTCAACAAATATAATTGCAATATCCAAAATCTCCGTAACAAAATAATAAAACAAACAATCACCTACGTTTATAACACACAACGTTTGATCGGCCGATAACTTTCCTCCCTGCTCATACACATAACTCTTAACGTACCTTTTTTTAGTTTTTGTTAGTGGTCTTCTTTCCTTCACTGTTGTTTGTACTATCTAGGTCGCCCATATCATTATAAGGACATGGGCTCTGTAAGGGCTAGTATGCTTCTTACTTCAATGCACATGAGTGGCCCCCCGTTCGAGAAATCTCCTTATTTTGCACATTCGTACAATCTAGTTAGGTACACCTCATTTAATTGTCATTTTAGTTATTTTTCTATTCACGTTTTGTTTTTATTAAACAAAATAATGAAAAACCCACGGGCATGAAAAGAGCCACCTATCATCCAATACTAAACTTTATTTCTGTATTTCCTCAATCATTACTCCATCCTTAAACTCCTCTTTTTATTGTCCAGGTGGCATTTTTATGACATAAGCCCACCAAATAACAAAAGCTGCCAAACAAAAGCTGCCAAAACCACTGTAAAATGAAGAAACAACATCAACGATTTCTCAATGTTATTGTGTTACACCTTTGCTCTAGCGGCGATGGGTTTGTGCCTAGTGCCTAAAGATAAGACGATAAAAAACACATGTACATGGTTATAATTCTGATACCGTCAAAAATGCGACATTAGTTCTCTATGACATAACTGGAAACTTAGGTAAGCAACCAATATGTCGTAACATCTTTAACAGGCCGCTATTACCGACGCCACCAAAGAATTATTCTAGGGTCGAAAATGACCAGATACTGTGGCTGATTTGCTACCAACACTTTCCTTAATGCAAATAGCATGTCTAATATCGACTACGTGGCGCGGAAGCCTAATTGCAAAGCAGAACATACCCTGGATGCAATATTCGGATGCAATAGCGGCCCGACGACACGATATACCACGAATAACGTTTTTCCACTCAGTAATAGCCGAGGAACTACTGTTGTCTATTAATACAAACAACAAAGCGTTTTTCAAAGATCAAATACCTATACAAACTAGCGGGTTAATAGGCAACACAGGAAAATGTAAGATGTATCCGTTACTGAAGGGGGGAATCATCCCCGATCGTCACGAAGATCTATTTAATGGACACAACTAAGCTAATTGCGCTTCCATTAACTATCCTGCTTAACATTATTATGCCAATACAAATTCAAGATTGAGATTGCTACATGCACATTGTCTTTTATGTTGAGGATTCACCAATACACCTCATTTAACGATATATTACCATTGAAGAATACCTCGAATGATAATGAATTTCCAAGGGTTCTTTTTGCCGAAGTCAGCAACTTACAATGCAAATATATTCTATGGGTCATATAACCCTTAGAGAGAGTTAAATCGAGTTAATTTATTGTGGATGATATATTCTTACCATCGCAGTTTATGTGTAATCTGGTTTCAAATATTAGTAGGATCAATTTTTGTAATTGCGAGACCTGCATTCGGAAGCATAATTGGTCAACTAATGTCTATCAATAAGTAAACAGGCACACAGAGTTAATATACGTAAGACACAATCACAATGAGTCTGACTTACTATTGTAAGTCAGTTAACCTAGTATATTATCCAAAAGTACAAGACTAGCTGTTGTGTAGATATTATATGTTGTATTTTATTGGATTACCATCTCGGACAATTAATGAAGGGTCCGTTTCCCTTAGAAAATGTTCAAGTAAAGTATATATATATATAGATTATATATATATGTAAAATATATATATATATATATATATATATATATATATATATATATATATATATATATATATATATATATGTATATATATATATGTATATATATATTCATATATATATTCATACATATATATATATATTTACATACACACATATATATATAATATGTAAATATATTTTATATTTATATATATTTATATGTATATATATAATATATAATTATATACATATAAATATATATATCTTGTATATATATCGTGTATAATGACGTTGTTTATATCTTGCTATAACCATCCGGATATTAACACGTTGTTGAGATCAAGGTTACATGCCATGCATTCACATGTATTTTAAGGCTTCTATCCGACGCCAACGTGCGACACACATGCACTTCTTCGTTTGATTTTCACCATTGCGTTCAATGAAAGACAACAGTCACGCAATTATCATTTGTTCTACGTTCCATTTCCACTATACATTAGTGCTTTCATATCTCTCTGCTGACCATCAGAGGGAATGCGAACAAACAATAGTCAACGCATGACATAGTCGTCCTCCAACAGCCACTGCCGTGCACTGCATTGATGTGCGAGCCATACAGGTAGCAGAGCCCTATAATTGGGGAGGGGGTTGGGCAGATTTAGCCTGTTAATAATGTTGGAGGCAATGCTTTTGTGGCAGCCGCATCCGGTCTGTGAAATGGTATTTATTTTGTCTAATTTTTTTTTAGTTGACGAATCTTCAGGACAATTACACTTAATAAGCATATATATACAATAGCAATATATAATTTTAGCGACTGATTTGGCATGTGAATAAATGCATGCACCACACAGCATGCTGCCAGAAATATTCACAGTACGCGACTCATATGATTCACTTGCGGTGTTGTATTTGTTCACATACATTATACTAGTGTATCTTTTTAACCCAAAAATATGTTTACAGATGAATATGTATAGATACATATATACGTATATATTTAATTATACATATTTATTGATATTTATACATGTGTACTATCTTATATATGTATATATATTAATGTATATAACATATATTTATTCTGTTAATATATATAAAAATATATATACATATATATATAGAAATGTATATATATGATTCGTGCTAATAGCCTAAAATGCCTTCGCATATATATATTTATATAAATATATATATATATATATATATATAGATGCATATATATATATATATATATATATATATATATATATACATATATATATATACATATATAAGTATACCTATATATATAAATATAGATATCTATATATAGAATATATATATATATATATATAGATGTGTATATATATACATTTACATATATACATATATATATATATATACATCTATATATATTTATATATAAATTCTATATATATATATATATTTGTATATATTTTATCTGTATATATATATATATCTCTATGTATATATATGTATATTTATATATATTATTTATATATAATATCTTATGTATATATATATCTATATATATATATATATATATATATGTATATATATATATATATATATATATATATATATATATATATATATATATATACATAAAATATTATATATATCTATATACCACTTTAGTCCTATTGCAGAGCGGAGGATCTAAGCGTGATGTTACAACAAATCATCGTTATTCGCAACGCAAATAGGCAACTAAAATAACCCAATTGAGCCAAGTGTATGTGCAGTTAATACGTAAGACGGCACTTTGCTCGTGTGCTTCCAGTTTAGGACGGGATACACGTCATTGCATGGTCTGCGTACCACAAAGTCAGACCGACGATATGCCATCAGGGTAATACATGCAAAAGTTGGGGGTCTCTATTGCATGTGTATATAATCGCAATCATTGATTTACTTCGATCAAAATTGGGCATTTAAATCTTCAGCAAATTAAGCTATGAATATCCGAACATTTGTCGAATGAATATCATTAGATAATCGTTCGATAACCAGAACAGGAATATTGCGTATTTGTTGTGCATCGGAGTCGTTGATTATGAATAATGTGGATAGTTTTGAGTTATCAAAACAGGCCATTCAAATCTTCAACAAATGAAGCTATGAATATTCGTATGGAAACTATTCCGATTATTTACTTGCTTCTCTGCACGCGCAAAATGATGGCTTGAAATGGGTTATCAATTGACTGGTTACATGAAATATTTACATCTATGAGCAGTCTTGTATCGCAAATCGTACAGTTAATTCCTTCATGCGTGAATATGTGTGTTGAATGTATAAAATTATACTTCTGTATTATTCTAAGAAGACATGATATTTCGGTATATATGCATGTAGCACCACGACTTATGATTCAGAAATGTTCTATACAGCGATGCTGCAAAAGAAAGTCATGCATTAATAACTTAACAACAATAAGCCTATAAAAAGCTTACAAATGTAGATACATGCAGCGTAATTATTTCTTTGCAACAATTTCAAGTAAAATAATCATGCCAAACGGTGCTTAGATGCTGAAATTTGTTGAATAAAAGTCACGCTTATTGGTTTTTAGGCCGATGCATGGTGATACTAAATATATGAGGCAGTCAGGGTTGAATCATGCGAAATAAATTTTAGTGCAAAATGCTGTTTTACAATCAGAAGATCACTTGATTGCCTAAAATTGCACCTCAGCTCCCTACAGCATCGACGAAAATAAGCGCGGAACATTTGCGTACGCAACTTATTTAGTCACAGTCCCCACAAAGCGATCATTGTGCTCCTTCATTCTCATCATATTGTGAAACTACAGCTTAGATGCCTTGCATTCCTAATTGGCATTGAGTATTGGCACATACTCAATGATTGTTGTAACATATAATGGTAAATATATTGGTATCGTTATTGGTATCGTGCGCAGCAATGTATAGATGATCCGATGCACAGTATACAGATTATTTATCAGGCTATATGTGTCAAGGCCTTTTACCAGACTTTGCCTTTTGACGCACAGTATCGTTGTCCATGTTTACGAGACCAACCTTTTCAATGCAAACGGATTGGGTTATTTTGCGGATGTTTTTTGTTCGAATGGCCATTGTATATGCTTGGTCTTTGCGTTATCTTGCGACCTTGACATTTGGCTGCCACCGGCCTTTCTTGCATCTGATCTGCATTATCAAGCAGTAGAATCGGAGGTAGCTGTGCCATTTCTAATTGAAATGCATGACCTGTGAGATTCGATACAGTCGCAGGGATAATGTGGACAGACCAAGGGCTGCTTGGATTTGGCAGAAAAGCAATCCACGAATGAGTCGAAAATAAACGACGAGGACGTTGTTTAAATAGCGGATGCCGACAAACATCAATGGTTAATTTTCAAAGATTTGTAAGATAGAAATGTCATACTCTTTCACCTAGCAATTATGAGGAAGCGCTGTTTGAACATTAACGAGATATCAGTTTATACATTGACTTAGGTAGTTAAACGTAGCCCTATACAAGTTCATTACCGTGAATTATATGTGCAAAGTCCATTTTAATTCATGGCGATAGATCAAGCAACAAGGGTGGTCAGATTTGTTATTGGCATCGTGGACTTACGCGTAATGATGTACCTATCTTCAAAATGATCCTGATATTTACATGCAGTCTCCGCAAGAGAATGCATCAATCACCATTTAGTCAGTCTATTTTGATAATGCTCATATTCAAGAGAACATATACGATTCGCTTCTCTCAGTGTTGTTACAATGTGGTAGCACAACAATGTAGAATTGTGGAGCCACTGCTTACGAACTGTTTGTGCGTATGACAAAATGGATGTTGTTGTTCATCAGGCAAAAGATCAAAGTAAACGGACGGGACACACGTGCTCCTGTTCAGCATAAAATAACCCGTGGCCACATGCACATGGAATCAGCGTGTTCGTTACAGAGTAATGTGAAGGACACTTTAGACAGCGGCTCGGAAGGTGTATTGGAGGCCTTCACATATAATAGCTTTCCTTTTAGGAATGTTGATCAATCTTTTAAACGATTCGCATAGATCCAATATTCAAGCAATGTTGTAACTAAGAACTTAATGTATGCAACGAATGGTTATTCACATTACCGTAGATGCAGCATGGGATTAGTTACAGCGTATTTCGACATGAGAATAATCCTCGTTATTGTCAGATGTTTGAGATGAAATGACATAACAATAAGTACTGTATAAGTATCTTGAAGTCGCAAACAGCCATTTCTGTTAATTCCTTGTGCTATTTCGGAAAATAAAATACGACATTGCGCTTATCAAGAACGTTTACGAGTCGACATAAATTCAGCTTTCACTTAGGAGTCTGATTTACAATCAAATAGCAACAGGTTCCACCGGGAAGCGTATATCATGCATAGTAGTTAGGTAAACTACAGGTCAATGCCCCTTATCACGCTATCTAAACATGCTATCTGACGTAGCAACATCGCAATATGCTCTTCCTTAAATGACCCCGGATATTTCGCATATGGCTTTTTTTGGGTGGGGGGGGGGGGGGGGGGGGGGGTCACGGGTAAAAACTATTCTTAACCAACGGATTATCTACTCATTTTTGAAAGCAAATATTACAATTATTATAACCATTACCAGAGACCAAACATCTAATTCGTCTCTTAAATGACTTTTATTATTATATATAACCAAGTATCTCTGCGGTGCGCATGATGACCAGAAAGCACTTTAAACCACTTGAATATATATTGTGTCGAATGAATAACATTACTGACACGATAATACAGTCATTCATTAATGCTCATGCCACTGATATCCGGAGATACAGAGCAGGCCAATACATTACTTTGCAGTTTTTGTACGGGTCTATTTTTTAAATGGGCGTTTAATGTTTAGAAAAGGGGGCGCTCAACGAGAACTTTTATATACTTGTAATTTTTAAGGATACCTTTCGAAGCCAATTATTGTACGCTAACAACTCACAACTGTTTGGCAATAGATAATGTGGAGAGAAGGCGTTGCTGCGAACTTAACTATAAGCCACCATGGAATGGCCAATTACCAGATATGTATTGCTTCGACAAAAACCATCTAACCTCAGAACAGCCTCAGAAAGATCATTAACCGTGACCTCGACAGTGTATTAATTGGTCAAATAGCCTATTTCATGGTATGGCAGACCAAGATAATGGATGCATGATTGCTAAGCTTATCTGTATAATAATCTAAATGCATAAATTTGTCTACCATTGACTTGATAATTAGCTGGCTAATTCAAATCTATTCGATTTGGTTTTTAACCAAGTGTGTGGAAATTTGCAGCAGTTGACATTATTGGTTATTAAGAAAAGCTGTAATGAAGTGTTGCTTTCGCTAAAGTCTTAAGATACTTTCTTCTAGAACAGAATGACACAGCTATTGGGTAACAGTTGTAAATAATATAATACCCTCCAAAATTGCAAACTTCACTGAATGCTTGTACACTACATGTATTAAGGTTGCTTTACACAACTGTGCGACCGTTTAAGACTAGTTCAAATTATTATATATCTTATTATATATCTTATTCTGTATCAAATACAGTTAAAATAGATAGGCAATATAATGCGTTGCTGTAAACATATACAAACGGAGTAAACAAATCGCTGCAGAATATTAGAGATGCTGGTGAGGATGGCTTATTCCACAAGCAACTGGAGTGTAACACAGTTTGAAGCCGTTGCAACCAGCATTAAATCAACATTACGCTAGACACCAAAGCATAGTGATTCAAGTATTTCCAATTATCCTCCTGGGTAATCGGTGCAATGTCGTCTGTGAAGCTGGTACTTTGTTCACAGCAAAACATCATTATTGTCATCGCTCGATGCTGTTCACTCGGAATGCTGGCATTTATTCTTTTGATGTAGGCTCTAGTCGTATGATTAAAGGTCGCAGCATGGTAATTGGTTAAAATATTTGCTCTCTGATAAATTCCTTTAAAATATCCGACATCAAGGGTTCCCAAGCCCACAGAGGACCTGCAAGCTGTTATTGAGTCGTTTTTTTCACTGCAGAGCTATATTAATCAATACGGAACATAAAAATACAAGCTCCGTTAATGCGCGAGACGGTGAATCAACATCGTTGTGTAGTCGATTGCTATAGGCATGGTTTCTTCTCCCATTGTATGACACAGTCTTTAATTTTTCCGCAATCGTCCTCAGCATCTCCGCGTGGTAGCCATTTTTATGCAACGAGGTGCAACCATTCTCAATAGAACAACAGAACAATGATTACTTATATAGATTGAACGTTCAGATCGATGTACCGCTGGAAAATGATTGTTCAATGAATGTCATAGGCCGGCATTTACTTCTTAATGATATAGTATGAACCAGGGGTTGGCAACATTAATACGTGGTAACAGTTTTACAGGCCGCCGTATCCGACGAAATCCAATGATTTTGTTAGGTTGATAAAGGTCAGATACAGTGGCTGGTAATACACTTCTGTTGGAGCTGAATTAACAAAAGCATAATTGTCTATGGTGAGACATCTTGGCACTGAAGCCTGATCGCATACAATGATACACCAAGTCTGCAAGGTTCGAAAACCTTTGCAAATCAAAGATAAGATATACCGTGAAGAATGCTGTTCCTTCGAGAAGAGCTCTGAATTCACTGATGTCTATTAATGCAAACAACAATTATTTTCTATTGATCAAATGCCTAATGTTTTTCAAACTAGCGAGTGAATAAGCAACACTGAAAACTGTAAGGTATATCCAATAATCAAAGAGAAGATAAGCTGTATAATTGACACCACTTAGTCAATTGTGCATCATTTCCAAGGATCCTTTTGAGCTACAGTCAGCTATTTACAATGCAAATGTATTCTATTGGTCATATGGTCCTTGGAGATAGTCAAATATAGTTGATTTGTTTTAGGGGATATGCGCTTACCATCGCAGATTATGTGTTATCTGGTTTCAAATACCTTATCAATTTATGTAATAACCTGACATGCATTCGGGAAAATAATTGGTAAACTTTTGAATATCGATAAGTAAACAGAAATGGTGGCTTAACATAAGTATGCCGCATTCACTATGAGGCAGTACTGATGCCTGACTTGATATACTTTACCTGTTCACTGAGTATATTATACGGAAGTACCACAATAGCCCCTTGCTTGATTACCATCCCGAACAGATAATGAACAGTCAACCATGGCAGAGACACACATACGTATGCGAGATAATCTGGTATTCAACTCATCATTTAAGGGGGACACTATAAAAGTATTTTTACTATTTGCTGATGACGATGTGTCTTGGTGGTTACCGCTGACGATAGATTTAATACGATATCACATGTTCAGATGATGCGGGGAAGACTGTAGTCTATAAGTACGTTTAGGCAACCGATCTCATGCTGTGACGACAAAACGATGCGGCAACGACGATATGACAACATTTACAATAAGGTGAAGGGCGGAGAACCATGTATCAGGTACAAATATAGCACAATGATGAGCACATACATGCACGAATACATAGACAAAGATACACATACATGGTTTATGCCATAGAAATGTAAATGCAGATATTCAACATGGGGCATTCCCGGGGATGTATATGGCATCTCATGAATATTCTCTGGTATTACGCTTAAGCGTGTGCTATCACAGGGGGCTTTGACGCTCATTTACGGAGAGACATATCAGCCTAATTGGAAGTTTATCAGGCCGGTCATCAATGTCCGGCTCTAAGTGTGCAGTTCCACAGGAGGGTCTCAAAGTGGCACATATTGTTCGGTGTGATAATAAGAAGCAAGGTGATACACATGCATTGAAAGCATAGCCTTAACGATTCCTTGCAGAAATCGTTATCAAGACAGTAGTGCGATCGTCCTATGATCTGCCCAGTTACAAGCTTGATTATGCATTAGCCGTTCAACATTACGGCTTTCAGAAGAACACGCTCATTTCCGTCCAGGTTTGCCAGCCTCTATAACGCAACAGGCTTACCCAACACACCTGATGAATCGCCTACACTCATTAAGGGCCTTTAATCACGATCAAAGAGTACATGCAAGCTTCATATGTCAACAAATTGTTCTCTCACATGCCAGACAGGCACTGTTGGTGCTATACTATATTGCACCATGAGGCAAGGCAATGAATAGCCCATAATATTAAAGGAGTCGTACATATTTTTTATGAAACTACACAACCCAACAAGTTATCTGCGCAGTAGAATTTATGTATGTACATATAAAGCACAATGATGAGAGCACATAATTTCGCCTCACATATCCAATGGAATGCGCCAATATATATTACATTTATCCCGCAAACATTACCGAACAGCGAAAATTCCATGTCACAGACCAAGAAGCGAGCTTGGTGGTGTTAAGGTAACTTCAACATAACACCAAGTCGGATGTAGCCGGCTATAGCTGCGCGATCGGTCACCGTCATGTTAGAGGCTGTAATCATTAAATCTGTTCCCAATCGTAGTTTGACAGAAAATATATAGGATTTATATACGATAAGCAACGGGCGTGGCTGGATTGGTGATGCAAGTAATAATAACACATGTGGGCAAGCTATTAAATGCAGTCAAATGAAGAGTATCAAATAGAGACTGCATGTACTCCGTTACACGTGTTGTATACTATAGCATGGTCAATCTTAGAGCACAATGAAAGCATTTGCCATGATTATTGAGTTAATACCGATGTTGTCCTTGATATCTCGTATTAGTAAAGCCATATATTACACGTATGACATGATTGCCGAAAAGGCATATATTTTATGATCTATACAAATCAATTCAAGTGGAGTTTGGTTTTGCCGATTTAAGCTTCGATTTAAGAGTCCAGTAACACAGACTATTGTATACAATATATTGACTATTTTATCATTGCCGTTTTAGGCAAGTCCTTTTGTCTGGACCTAGTGCTTGGAGATAGTAGACAGTATTCAAAGAGCTCTTGTAATTTGTCTCGAAACGGGCAATTTGTATAAAGGAATAGGCAATGTTGTAATTGCGCGGTGGTATTATGAATAGGATAACATCGGACAGGGTGTATGCATGTACGAGGCTACATTGTTTGATAGTATGTCAGGCGTTCGTTAACAGTAGGTTATTACATCCCTGAAAGTATTTGTTAAGAATTTGATATAGCTCTTAATAAATGATTCATTCCATGTTGTTACAAAATGTCTCTATAAAGGATGAAAGCGAAAAGATTGGTATTTTTTAACTCGATAAAGCACATATTGACACAATGTTTCACCAATTATCTTTATCATAGTCTCTCATACCATGTGAATTTATACGAAAGCATAATACGACATTTCGCGTACTCATATTTCTTGTCATGTGCTCTGCACAAGTTTTAAATATTTTACAACTGGCCACTGTAACAAACGCATGCTCCGACCTGAATCAATGTACAGTAGACGTCTACGTTCTGCTTTCATCTGTATTATTTGGTTTAAGCGATCATTCATTACCCAGTAATTGAGAGATCAGATTCATCTTTTATATTATTGGGCATCAGTATTTTAACATCACCTGGAAAAAAGACAAAAACCCACGAGCACCCACTTATGGATAGGTACATTTGTGGAACATAAATAGAAACATTGCGCTTTACTGAAATATATCGCTTGCCATTAGATTTGGATTTAAACACTAGTCTACAATTTCTGAGACGAACTATTATTTTCAAGGAATAAAATCAAACGAAACCCTGAGGTATAACCCGATATTACAATTAATAGCTGGGAAGTATAACCATTACCTTATCGTGTACATCATTGCGGGAGTATCAGCTATCGCCTTCATGCGCTTTTGTATGCAACTGAATAAGATAGTTGTAGGACTTTATATATATATAAGGTACTACAGATAGCGAGTTACGCAGTTGCTGTATACAACTAAGATTATTGTAAATTAACTATTAATCAAAAACATGCATTACTTATTGCATGT
The DNA here is from genome assembly GCA_034190875.2 of Urechis unicinctus. Classification (NCBI taxonomy): domain Eukaryota; kingdom Metazoa; phylum Annelida; class Polychaeta; order Xenopneusta; family Urechidae; genus Urechis; species Urechis unicinctus. The sequence goes on from CM067349.1 coordinate 34,699,959, forward strand.
GATTCATTTTACGCAGTTTATTTCAACATAGGACGTAACTTATATCGTATCCTATGGTAATACGTACACTTGCATACACAATAAAATATATAAACTAATTGAGGCACAATAATCACCACGCAGTTTACTATTGGCGGAGATCTGACTCCCACTGTGCAATGTCCGAAAATCATTACCTACAACTGTGAATTATTTTTTCATTAAGACTTATGACTGCTGTAGCGTAAAATGATGATAGGCCTTGGATAACTACGCTACATCACTGTTCTTTCTTGCGTATCGGTGAATGTCGCTGTCTGTGCATTGCCTCACCAGCTAAGCGTTATTAAAAGGCATAGATACATCAGTTTATGGTCCGTAATATAATATTTAATTGAGAAGCAAACGAGGCATGGAAAGAAAATGACGAAGTGCAGTCAAGGAGCTGGATATAGCAATACTCGAAATGCTTGTCACAGTAAATTATCGGTCTGCTCTGTTATATCAGCATGCTTGACCACCTTACACCTGTCCTCTGCATAAGCGGTTAAGTCATGTGTTTCTTTTGAGTCGAGCGGTTGCCAGAGAGCATACCTACCGATGCTCATGCTTATGTATAGTCTACTATGCGCGTCGGTTATACTGCACTATCGCCAGTACTTCTCATGGATTGAAAGCGACGGGCCCCGGAGACATTGCAACGAATTAATGGCTTCGGGCCGGTGTTGCCCCTGGTTTTTGGAATGATAGGATTTGAAACTGAGCCTTAAAATCTATATGCCAAGGAACTGTAACGCAACTAAGTTACGCTTGAACGGGATTTCGACGCCTATAATTACAACCGCCTATAGTTCATGCATGCAGGTTTGTTTGTGCCGCCGTTTGAAGATTTTCGTATACTACTATGGGAAAATTTCGACATAAGCAACAGGTGACGGATTTGTCTGGCTTCTGCAGTGAAGGTGTACCCGACTCGACTGCCAATAATCTTCAAATCCATTTAAGCTATGAAGAAAATGTATACTGAGTTATTGCTTATTCGGCAATATTGGTTGGGAGTCGTCATGCGGGTAGGGGTTGTGAGTAAAATGCCTTGCCATGTTAAACTGCTTATATGTTACTATAAATACTGCTTCTTTGGCGAGTGCGGTTAAAAAAAAGTAAGGAGCAGATCCCGCTGTACCTAACTGATGTAAGGATCAGTTACTAACCACTTTATCCAAGGATATGATCCACAAAATCAATGGTTTGACTTTATCCTTTCCCTTCGCATAAGATAAGGACCTATCTTTACCACAGTTTGTGCAGATGGATGACTTTGTTATGAAGAGATAATTAAATGCAGAGTTTGCTATCCAATAGCATAGTTCGGCAAATAATCGTGCAAGGGATTTTGAAACCTAGTTGTCATTGGTCAAGATTGCTTATTTCTACCGATGTTCCTTAGTAACGAAATGTGATATGGTGCACCATCTCTCACATCTTCACCGATAAGAATAGGGATTTAAACAATACAACATCCTCGCGTAAGATAGCGATACAAAAAGCATCATGATATACGCAACAAAATAGTAAGACTTTTGGCCATTAAATGCAACACACAAATCTGCTGCTCCACATATCAGTGGAGCAAAATCCATCCTCTCATAAAAATTTAAAGAGTCACATTACCAAATTATATTGATTCTGTTACATGTGACTGTGGGATAAATGACAGGCGTTCTTAAAATATAAGTGATGTAAGTACGAGGAAGTCTAGAAGAGTGTAATTGGGAAGCGGAGGCAGAACATGGGAGAAAACGTGATAGCCAGGAAGGTCGAGTTGCGGGAGTCGAGAAAAAGTAAGCTGGATAATCTAGATTAAGGATTCAAACAACGAATAATTGGCTCTCCGGAAAGGCAGATACACAAGTGAGAGAGAGAGACTGGGTTAATTACACCCTACAATAGCTGATTAGTAGAGAGTTGAAACACAGGGATATATTGGCTTGTATTGACTTTCTCGCGGAGCGTGATGTTCTGTCGGACATTAAAGGGAGTTATTTTTGTAAGGAGAGCTTGGGGCTTACGATCTGGTTACTGATAACCCGCTAGACGTTTAGTTTGTCTGGCGAACAAGTTAGGTCGAAATTACCTGATTTCCTATAGTTCTACCCTAATTTCTTCGGACCAGCATAGAGTGTAAGTTATGTGTTTCATTCCAAATGAGGAAAGGGAGGAAGAGGGGTAACGTGGAAAGTCTGATACCCTTAGACATCCCCCCACCGCTGGATACGGGTCAGAGTGAGCGTGGGGAATTCGATAGGATTCTTAATTGTTGTGCGACAGCGTCGGATTGTGAACTATAGTGGTACTAATCACTGCAGAATGATATGTAATTACTCCCCTAAAGCAAATGTTTCTGATTCACATATGGTTTGGTAGCGTTGGATTATGATATCAGCCATGCTTCACGAAAATTACATGACGCACGAATGATCCCTGAACAAATCCGGTTTCAGCTCTTGCTGCCTTCATGATTCAAAAGTAATAAATAGTTGCAATTGACCAAAAGCGCAGTTATTTTCCAAAATTCGTATTATCTGAAATCGAACGGCGCGGAAATTTTGGATCTCGGCACAAGCAGTTGAAACAATGATTAGTTTGCTAATACGGTCTGAAGCTTTCAAGCCATATTGTGTTTATATCAGGGTTCGTTTTGTTTAACCACAAAGAGACCACTCTAGAGGTTTATAATGTAAGTCATTGTAAGTAGATCGTATGTAGTCGTCGTTGAGTTTGATAGGCGCCTCATCCAATTATGCAATAAAGTCGTGAATATTTACACTGCAATTTTTCGCTCCCTTTTGTTGGATCAAGGATTAAGCACGGCGTTTATTTACATCAGATAAAGCACCTTCATTTCAGGTCAGGCTGACGATAACATTCCCCTTTGCCAAGAAATGTAAGGGTGCTTCTCTCCGACCCTCAAATCTAATCATCACCTCTAGTACAAGAAATAGCATGACCCGACTCGCAGTATCACACTACGTCATTCGCAGATTCCCCTTAAAGTCTAGATATTTTGATGTAACAGTCTCATAATGGTCCTACGCAAACATATATAAGGTTGATAAGATATTATGCATCAAATGGGATCGATTATTGTGAATGTCTCGCTCGTCTTACTTTTGCTCTTGGGGTCAACCAGTGTAGCCTGATAAATATCGTTGCTATAGGGTCAATGCGATGCCGGGAAGACAAAACTACTCCGCTTGCACGACATGCGCACCTAATCGCATCCTTGCAATGTGCAAAACAATACCTTTGTTCATGATTAGATTCCACTTTTAATTGTTTTACATTGCCTGTTGGCTAGTACTGTTATGCCCTTCTGTCACAATTCTACGCACTAACACAAGAGCGCACAGTGTCTCATGCTTCTACTAGGCTCATTATGAACATCGATGCTTCGGAAGAATGCATGCATCATCAGCCAGCTAGTTTGATCTGATTGGGTTTACCATACTTGTACGTAATTTCATGATTCCTGCTGAGCAGATTTTGATTTACGTTTGTAGTTGACTTCTTCATAGAGAATCCACCCAGTACAATCCGTTATATTTATGCATTTACTCAATGACGGTATTATTCTAAGATTAATGCAGCTGTTACGTTGTATTTCATCAAAATGACAAGTATATGTCACCATCATCAATGTTCTTAACCTAATGCCTATCATTGGGGGCCTAATTACTAGTTCTATATCGATTGCTCGACATATAATGATTTAATACATTTCACTACACATGCAACATCAGTTTAGGGTGAATAAAAAAAGTACATGCGTGCATTAAACTACCTCGTGTAGGAACTTGCGCAGCTTGACAGTGACCAATGTCAATGTACTCTTAATATGCTGTTTTCATCACAAAACTCGATAAACCAAATGAATTGCATTTCAGTTCAAACGACAACTTATAGGCATCTCCCCTGGCCGCCTGCTTCTTCTCCATGAAAGCAACTTATCAATCACAGTGCGAACGGACTATGTTTTGCAGATGTATTGTAGAAGAGGATCGAATTGATCTAAATAATATCTCTAATCTAGAGAACTCAAAATAGGTTACGTACAATTTAGTTGAAAAAAGGGCTTTGTGCATGACGTGTTCTAGTACATAAAAGCGTGCCGCATTGCTAAGGTTATTCTGCCATTTGTAGTTGTTGAAGCAGCTGCAACAACAGCCTTCCGTAGCGATCTTAAGTTTAAGCCTAGTCAGTTTGGAGTCTACGATTCCAATGTTGATGCTTTCACGCATTGTATATCTCTACACACTCAGATGCAGATATACTACGTGAACGTCTCACAACGTTTTCCAAAGTATTCGCTGCTGTTAAATTAATTTCGTCATCACCAGGTTTTATGGGTCACCAGCCTCTCAACTTGTGTCTTCGTGGTGTGTGGAACTCGTCTTGTTCGGCATTGCAAGGGCATTAGATGTTCCTCCATACGGAATGCTGCATTCGTGCTTATCTAATTATGATGACGTGTAGTATCCGATAATGTGTTGGTTTTTGAAACGTGTACCTCCTGGATATATGTGCTTCCCTTTACGAACAAAGGGAATCAATTGTTTGTACTGATGACGCTGATGACTCTGGTGACTGGGCTTATCTGTCTTTTTTTTAAATCAATGTATCGAAAGAATGCAGTTATGATAGGGTTATTTAGCTAGCCATAATGTCATTCGAAAGGACCACAAGCTGATACGAATTCCCTATGAGCCCACTGAGGCTATCTGATAACCAAGTATTGCAAAGCGCAGTCCAGTGGTGTAGAGTTGAGTATCATAACGTACGTCTGATTTCACAGCTTACACGTATTAGGTTATAGTTGCAGTGAATGTTAAATTGACCGTCGTATGAATGCGATTGGGTACTTTATCTATCCATTAATTGGCCCTTTCAAATTATGGAAATGGTTAAAGACAGAATATAGAGCTCTAATAACCAAGCATAGCCGCTCACCCACCGTAGCATTCAGCGACTTGTTCACGTGATTGACGTGAGTGAATAATAGGTTGGTTAATTCCATACAATTTAATAAGAAATGATGTCTTTCAGTGATCTATGAATATGGATATTTGTCATAGGTCATGAAGGGTATTCCGTCGACGAGTAACTGCGGATCTATAAATATGTTGCTAGCGGTCCAGCTGTGATGATACTAATACCTATTGCACCGAGAGCTAAAGTTTAGCGATCTTCGATGCCTCTATAATAGCTCTCAAATGGAGTCAATGCTTTGCATTATCATGGGGTTGGTTTTTTGTGGCTGTTCATGTATACGGATATATATATAGATATATATAGAGAGAGTAGAGAGAGATATATAGAGAGAGAGAGAGATATAGATAGAGAGAGATAGATAGAGATATAGAGTATATATATATATAGAGAGATATATATAGATATACATATATAAATGAATACACATACATACACACACACACATAGATATAGATATGTATTTATAGGCATATATAGAGGATAGATAGATATATATAGGGGAGAGAGAAACAGAGAGGGAGAGATAGAGAGATTATAGAGATATCGAAGTATATATATAAATATATATACAGAATAGATAAATAGAGAGATATTATACATGTATGTATATGTATATTTATTTATATATATAGATGCGCGGGATACAGATAGATATATATAGAGATATAGATATATATATGTACATATATGTATTTATATAGATATATATTAGAGATAGATATAGAGACATATATACATATATATATATATATATATTCAGAGATAGATATATATATATATATATATATATATATATATATATAGTATATATATATATATATATATATATATATATATATATATATATATATATATATATATATATATATATACATATAAATAAACCATGAATAAATATACGCCTGTGTATATATTGCTGGTGTTTACCAAGATGATTTCTTTTCCGCTCGATGTCAACAGTATTATTTTCAATTACTAAAGAGAATTACCTCCTATAATAAAATGATTCACACGTTTGTAATTGAGGAAACTATGGTACTTTAATCATAAAACGTACAAAACTTCACATTCCGAGTAAGCAGCATCGAATAATCCAAGCAATAATAGGTTTCGCTGTGATAGTACAAGCATCTAAAAGACAAAGTGCAGGTTGCCTTGGAATAAAAGTCAAATCACTCGATGTCTCGGATATAGTCGCTTTACCATTTTTTATCTAACCACCGTGTTTGAGCAATGAAAGAATCCACTATCATGGATGCTATGTGTGTATTGTATTGCAGATGTGTACACCTGCACCCCTAAGTACACAAAATGTCATGTTAGAATATTTTTTTGTGCCACTTAAGCTTCTTTACAATCATCGTATGTCACAATTTTAACCCGTTCGTCATTCCGTATATTCTAGAGTGGCAGGTATATTTAACGATACATGGCTTAACCGAATATGTGCGTTTCAATTTTTGCATTTTACTTTAAGTATTACTCTTTACCCTAAGATTAAGATTTTGTGTACAGGCCAATTAGACTTGAGGACATATGTAACAGTAGAGCGAGGGGTTCAGACAATTGGGATGTGAAGATACAGGGTAAGAGGTACATGTTCTTTGGACGTGAAGAAGCAGGGTGAGGGGTACATGTCGTTTGGACGTGAATTCATATTGTGTGGGGTACAGGTTACATATACAGGTAGGAGACGAGTGAGGTGTATTAGCCATAGGGACTTGAATATATAGGTAAGAGTGGGGCAGTCATACAGGTCATTAACATAGCTTGGAGTTAAACGGGGCGTCATCAGCATATAATTGAAGTGACTGGAGTAGAATGAGACAATTATGCAGAACATTTCTGATAAAATGAATAGATCATTGCTATTAAACACTAACGTTACAACATGACAGCAAATCATAAACTTACTCGGTGATTTCTTTTCTGTTTGCGCGGCTGATGACATAACATCAGTTTTGGATTCGGCGGCTGCTAAGTTGCTAAATATTAGATGGTGATAATAACTAAATAGTATTATAGTATGGAGGACTGAGTTGGCTCAGAAAAGAAATTAATCGGAGTGTAATTGACTGTAACATTTGGTTAAGCCCAACATATAAATGCCGCCAACATCTCTGGCGATGCGAACGCTAGCATACTACGAATAGCAAAGTATAATGCATTACCAAGCACAACAATATCGTCGCTAGAACACAAAAGCTTCTGGAAATCACGCAGCGCTAAGTATATGTGCAATATTTAGGCTTAGTAATGGCTATTAATGTAGCAGCTTTGTTCCGCCGTTATCGTTATTATCGGAATCGTTACCATAGATACTATCAACAAATCACAACAAGCGCAGTCTCAAAATAGCATTATCAGTACTTTCAACATTGAAGGCGAAGGGGTAATAAATGTCTATTTATGGAGGATGCCACAAAGAGGAACCCACAGGCACGTGTTGTTGACCATTTAGAACCCTCACACATTTACAATAACTAAAAAAAAGAAATCC
>CM067349.1:34715240-34732907 GCA_034190875.2 Urechis unicinctus
GAATCAATGTACAGTAGACGTCTACGTTCTGCTTTCATCTGTATTATTTGGTTTAAGCGATCATTCATTACCCAGTAATTGAGAGATCTTTTATATTATTGGGCATCAGTATTTTAACATCACCTGGAAAAAAGACAAAAACCCACGAGCACCCACTTATGGATAGGCACATTTGTGGAACATAAATAGAAACATTGCGCTTTACTGAAATATATCGCTTGCCATTAGATTTGGATTTAAACACTAGTCTATTATTTTCAAGGAATAAAATCAAACGAAACCCTGAGAGGTATAACCCAACATTACAATTAATAGCTGGGAAGTATAACCATTAACTTATCGTGTACATCATTGCGTGAGTATCAGCTATCGCCTTCATGCGATTTTGTATGCAACTGAATAAGATAGTTGTAGGACTTTATATATATTAAGGTACTACAGATAGCGAGTTACGCAGTTGCTGTATACAACTAAGATTATTGTAAATTAACTATTAATCAAAAACATGCATTACTTATTGCATGTGATTCATTTTACGCAGTTTATTTCAACATAAGGACGTAACTTATATCGTATCCTATGGTAATACGTACACTTGCATACACAATAAAATATATAAACTAATTGAGGCACAATAATCACCACGCAGTTTACTATTGGCGGAGATCTGACTCCCACTGTGCAATGTCCGAAAATCATTACCTACAACTGTGAATTATTTTTTCATTAAGACTTATGACTGCTGTAGCGTAAAATGATGATAGGCCTTGGATAACTACGCTACATCACTGTTCTTTCTTGCGTATCGGTGAATGTCGCTGTCTGTGCATTGCCTCACCAGCTAAGCGTTATTAAAAGGCATAGATACATCAGTTTATGGTCCGTAATATAATATTTAATTGAGAAGCAAACGAGGCATGGAAAGAAAATGACGAAGTGCAGTCAAGGAGCTGGATATAGCAATACTCGAAATGCTTGTCACAGTAAATTATCGGTTTGCTCTGTTATATCAGCATGCTTGACCACCTTACACCTGTCCTCTGCATAAGCGGTTAAGTCATGTGTTTCTTTTGAGTCGAGCGGTTGCCAGAGAGCATACCTACCGATGCTCATGCTTATGTATAGTCTACTATGCGCGTCGGTTATACTGCACTATCGCCAGTACTTCTCATGGATTGAAAGCGACGGGCCCCGGAGACATTGCAACAAATTAATGGCTTCGGGCCGGTGTTGCCCCTGGTTTTTGGAATGATAGGATTTGAAACTGAGCCTTAAAATCTATATGCCAAGGAACTGTAACGCAACTAAGTTACGCTTGAACGGGATTTCGACGCCTATAATTACAACCGCCTATAGTTCATGCATGCATGTTTGCTTGTGCCGCCGTTTGAAGATTTTCGTATACCACTATGGGAAAATTTCGACATTAACAACAGGTGACGGATTTGTCTGGCTTCTGCAGTGAAGGTGTACCCGACTCGACTGCCAATAATCTTCAAATCCAATTAAGCTATGAAGAAAATGTATACTGAGTTATTGCTTATATGGCAATATTGATTGGGAGTCGTCATGCGGGTAGGGGTTGTGAGTAAAATGCCTTGCCATGTTAAACTGCTTATATGTTACTATAAATAGTGCTTCTTTGGCGAGTGCGGTTAAAAAAAGTAAGGGCAGATCCCGCAGTACCTAACTGAAGTAAGGATCAGTTACTAACCACTTTATCCAAGGATATGATCCACAAAATCAATGGTTTGACTTTATTCTTTCCCTTCGCATAAGATAAGGACCTATCTTTACCACAGTTTGTGCTGATGGATGACTTTGTTATGAAGAGATAATTAAATGCAGAGTTTGCTATCCAATAGCATAGTTCGGCACATAATCGTGCAAGGGATTTTGAAACCTAGTTGTCATTGGTCAAGATTGCTTATTTCTACCGATGTTCCTTAGTAATGAAATGTGATATGGTGCACCATCTCTCACATCTTCTCCGGCAAGAATAGGGGTTTAAACAATACAACATCCTCGCGTAAGTTAGCGATAAAAAAAAGCATCATGATATACGCAACAAAATAGTAAGACTTTTGGCCATTAAATGCAACACACAAATCTGCTGCTCCACATATCAGTGGAGCAAAATCCATCCTCTCATAAAAATTTAAAAAGTCACATTACCAAATTATATTGATTCTGTTACATGTGACTGTGGGATAAATGACAGGCGTTCTTAAAATATAAGTGATGTAAGTACGAGGAAGTCTAGAAGAGTGTTTATTGGGAAGCGGAGGCAGAACATTGGAGAAAACGTGATAGCCAGGAAGGTCGAGTTGCGGGAGTCGAGAAAAAGTAAGCTGGATAATCTAGATTAAGAATTCAAACAACGAATAATTGGCTCTCCGGAAAGGCAGATACACAAGTGAGAGAGAGAGACTGGGTTAATTACACCCTACAACAGCCGATTAGTAGAGAGTTGAAACGCAGGGATATATTGGCTTGTATTGACTTTCTCGCGGAGCGTGATGTTCTGTCGGACATTAAAGGGAGTTATTTTTGTTAGGAGAGCTTGGGGCCTACGATCTGGTTACTGATAACCCGCTAGACGTTTAGTTTGTCTGCCGAACAAGTTAAGTCGAAATTACCGGATTTCCTATAGTTCTACCCTAATTTCTTCGGACCAGCATAGAGTGTTAGTTATGTGTTTCAATCCAAATGAGGAAAGGGAGGAAGAGGGGTAACGTGGAAAGTCTGATACCCTTAGACATCCCCCCACCGCTGGATACGGGTCAGAGTGGGCGTGGGGAATTCGATATGATTCTTAATTGCTGTGCGACAGCGTCGGATTGTGAACTATAGTGGTACTCATCACTGCAGAATGATATGTAACTACTCCCCTAAAGCAAGTGTTGCTGATTCACATATGCTTTGGTAGCGTTGGATTATGATATCAGCCATGCTTCACGAAAATTACATGACGCACGAATGATCCCTGAACAAATCCGGTTTCAGCTCTGGCTGCCTACATGATTCAAAAGTAATAAATAGTTGCAATTGACCAAAAGCGCAGTTATTTTCCAAAATTCGTATTATCTGAAATCGAACGGCGCGGACATTTTGGATCTCGGCACAAGCAGTTGAAACAATGATTAGTTTTTGCTAATACGGTCTGAACTTTTCAAGCCATATTGTATTTATATCAGGGTTCGTTTTGTTTAACCACAAAGAGACCACTCTAGAGGTTTATAATGTTAGTCATTGTAAGTAGATCGTATGTAGTCGTCGTTGAGTTTGATAGGCGCCTCATCCAATTTTGCAATAAAGTCGTGAATATTTACACTGCAATTTTTCGCTTCCTTTTGTTGGATCAAGGATATAACACGGCGTTTATTTACATCAGATAAAGCACCTTCATTTCAGGTCAGGCTGACGATAACATTCCCCTTTGCCAAGAAATGTAAGGGTGCTTCTCTCCGACCCTCAAATCTAATCATCACCTCTAGTACAAGAAATAGCATGACCCGACTCGCAGTATCACTCTGCGTCATTCGCAAATTCCCCTTAAAGTCTAGATATTTTGATGTAACATTCTCAAAATGGTCCTACGCAAACATATATAAGGTTGATAAGATATTATGCATCAAATGGGATCGATTATTGTGAATGTCTCGCTCGTCTTACTTTTGCTTTTGGGGTCAACCAGCGTAGCCTGATAAATATCGTTGCTATAGGGTCAATGCGATGCCGGGAAGACAAAACTACTCCGCTTGCACGATAAAGCACATATTGACTCAATGTTTCACCAATTATCTTTATCATAGTCTCTCATACCATGTGAATTTATACGAAAGCATAATACGACATTTCGCGTACTCATATTTCTTGTCATGTGCTCTGCACAAGTTTTAAATATTTTACAACTGGCCACTGTAACAAACGCATGCTCCGACCTGAATCAATGTACAGTAGACGTCTACGTTCTGCTTTCATCTGTATTATTTGGTTTAAGCGATCATTCATTACCCAGTAATTGAGAGATCTTTTATATTATTGGGCATCAGTATTTTAACATCACCTGGAAAAAAAGACAAAAACCCACGAGCACCCACTTATGGATAGGCACATTTGTGGAACATAAATAGAAACATTGCGCTTTACTGAAATATATCGCTTGCCATTAGATTTGGATTTAAACACTAGTCTATTATTTTCAAGGAATAAAATCAAACGAAACCCTGAGAGGTATAACCCAACATTACAATTAATAGCTGGGAAGTATAACCATTAACTTATCGTGTACATCATTGCGTGAGTATCAGCTATCGCCTTCATGCGATTTTGTATGCAACTGAATAAGATAGTTGTAGGACTTTATATATATTAAGGTACTACAGATAGCGAGTTACGCAGTTGCTGTATACAACTAAGATTATTGTAAATTAACTATTAATCAAAAACATGCATTACTTATTGCATGTGATTCATTTTACGCAGTTTATTTCAACATAAGGACGTAACTTATATCGTATCCTATGGTAATACGTACACTTGCATACACAATAAAATATATAAACTAATTGAGGCACAATAATCACCACGCAGTTTACTATTGGCGGAGATCTGACTCCCACTGTGCAATGTCCGAAAATCATTACCTACAACTGTGAATTATTTTTTCATTAAGACTTATGACTGCTGTAGCGTAAAATGATGATAGGCCTTGGATAACTACGCTACATCACTGTTCTTTCTTGCGTATCGGTGAATGTCGCTGTCTGTGCATTGCCTCACCAGCTAAGCGTTATTAAAAGGCATAGATACATCAGTTTATGGTCCGTAATATAATATTTAATTGAGAAGCAAACGAGGCATGGAAAGAAAATGACGAAGTGCAGTCAAGGAGCTGGATATAGCAATACTCGAAATGCTTGTCACAGTAAATTATCGGTTTGCTCTGTTATATCAGCATGCTTGACCACCTTACACCTGTCCTCTGCATAAGCGGTTAAGTCATGTGTTTCTTTTGAGTCGAGCGGTTGCCAGAGAGCATACCTACCGATGCTCATGCTTATGTATAGTCTACTATGCGCGTCGGTTATACTGCACTATCGCCAGTACTTCTCATGGATTGAAAGCGACGGGCCCCGGAGACATTGCAACAAATTAATGGCTTCGGGCCGGTGTTGCCCCTGGTTTTTGGAATGATAGGATTTGAAACTGAGCCTTAAAATCTATATGCCAAGGAACTGTAACGCAACTAAGTTACGCTTGAACGGGATTTCGACGCCTATAATTACAACCGCCTATAGTTCATGCATGCATGTTTGCTTGTGCCGCCGTTTGAAGATTTTCGTATACCACTATGGGAAAATTTCGACATTAACAACAGGTGACGGATTTGTCTGGCTTCTGCAGTGAAGGTGTACCCGACTCGACTGCCAATAATCTTCAAATCCAATTAAGCTATGAAGAAATGTATACTGAGTTATTGCTTATATGGCAATATTGATTGGGAGTCGTCATGCGGGTAGGGGTTGTGAGTAAAATGCCTTGCCATGTTAAACTGCTTATATGTTACTATAAATAGTGCTTCTTTGGCGAGTGCGGTTAAAAAAAGTAAGGGCAGATCCCGCAGTACCTAACTGAAGTAAGGATCAGTTACTAACCACTTTATCCAAGGATATGATCCACAAAATCAATGGTTTGACTTTATTCTTTCCCTTCGCATAAGATAAGGACCTATCTTTACCACAGTTTGTGCTGATGGATGACTTTGTTATGAAGAGATAATTAAATGCAGAGTTTGCTATCCAATAGCATAGTTCGGCACATAATCGTGCAAGGGATTTTGAAACCTAGTTGTCATTGGTCAAGATTGCTTATTTCTACCGATGTTCCTTAGTAATGAAATGTGATATGGTGCACCATCTCTCACATCTTCTCCGGCAAGAATAGGGGTTTAAACAATACAACATCCTCGCGTAAGTTAGCGATAAAAAAAGCATCATGATATACGCAACAAAATAGTAAGACTTTTGGCCATTAAATGCAACACACAAATCTGCTGCTCCACATATCAGTGGAGCAAAATCCATCCTCTCATAAAAATTTAAAAAGTCACATTACCAAATTATATTGATTCTGTTACATGTGACTGTGGGATAAATGACAGGCGTTCTTAAAATATAAGTGATGTAAGTACGAGGAAGTCTAGAAGAGTGTTATTGGGAAGCGGAGGCAGAACATTGGAGAAAACGTGATAGCCAGGAAGGTCGAGTTGCGGGAGTCGAGAAAAAGTAAGCTGGATAATCTAGATTAAGGATTCAAACAACGAATAATTGGCTCTCCGGAAAGGCAGATACACAAGTGAGAGAGAGAGACTGGGTTAATTACACCCTACAACAGCCGATTAGTAGAGAGTTGAAACGCAGGGATATATTGGCTTGTATTGACTTTCTCGCGGAGCGTGATGTTCTGTCGGACATTAAAGGGAGTTATTTTTGTTAGGAGAGCTTGGGGCCTACGATCTGGTTACTGATAACCCGCTAGACGTTTAGTTTGTCTGCCGAACAAGTTAAGTCGAAATTACCGGATTTCCTATAGTTCTACCCTAATTTCTTCGGACCAGCATAGAGTGTTAGTTATGTGTTTCAATCCAAATGAGGAAAGGGAGGAAGAGGGGTAACGTGGAAAGTCTGATACCCTTAGACATCCCCCCACCGCTGGATACGGGTCAGAGTGGGCGTGGGGAATTCGATATGATTCTTAATTGCTGTGCGACAGCGTCGGATTGTGAACTATAGTGGTACTCATCACTGCAGAATGATATGTAACTACTCCCCTAAAGCAAGTGTTGCTGATTCACATATGCTTTGGTAGCGTTGGATTATGATATCAGCCATGCTTCACGAAAATTACATGACGCACGAATGATCCCTGAACAAATCCGGTTTCAGCTCTGGCTGCCTACATGATTCAAAAGTAATAAATAGTTGCAATTGACCAAAAGCGCAGTTATTTTCCAAAATTCGTATTATCTGAAATCGAACGGCGCGGACATTTTGGATCTCGGCACAAGCAGTTGAAACAATGATTAGTTTGCTAATACGGTCTGAACTTTTCAAGCCATATTGTATTTATATCAGGGTTCGTTTTGTTTAACCACAAAGAGACCACTCTAGAGGTTTATAATGTTAGTCATTGTAAGTAGATCGTATGTAGTCGTCGTTGAGTTTGATAGGCGCCTCATCCAATTTTGCAATAAAGTCGTGAATATTTACACTGCAATTTTTCGCTTCCTTTTGTTGGATCAAGGATATAACACGGCGTTTATTTACATCAGATAAAGCACCTTCATTTCAGGTCAGGCTGACGATAACATTCCCCTTTGCCAAGAAATGTAAGGGTGCTTCTCTCCGACCCTCAAATCTAATCATCACCTCTAGTACAAGAAATAGCATGACCCGACTCGCAGTATCACTCTGCGTCATTCGCAAATTCCCCTTAAAGTCTAGATATTTTGATGTAACATTCTCAAAATGGTCCTACGCAAACATATATAAGGTTGATAAGATATTATGCATCAAATGGGATCGATTATTGTGAATGTCTCGCTCGTCTTACTTTTGCTTTTGGGGTCAACCAGCGTAGCCTGATAAATATCGTTGCTATAGGGTCAATGCGATGCCGGGAAGACAAAACTACTCCGCTTGCACGATAAAGCACATATTGACTCAATGTTTCACCAATTATCTTTATCATAGTCTCTCATACCATGTGAATTTATACGAAAGCATAATACGACATTTCGCGTACTCATATTTCTTGTCATGTGCTCTGCACAAGTTTTAAATATTTTACAACTGGCCACTGTAACAAACGCATGCTCCGACCTGAATCAATGTACAGTAGACGTCTACGTTCTGCTTTCATCTGTATTATTTGGTTTAAGCGATCATTCATTACCCAGTAATTGAGAGATCTTTTATATTATTGGGCATCAGTATTTTAACATCACCTGGAAAAAAGACAAAAACCCACGAGCACCCACTTATGGATAGGCACATTTGTGGAACATAAATAGAAACATTGCGCTTTACTGAAATATATCGCTTGCCATTAGATTTGGATTTAAACACTAGTCTATTATTTTCAAGGAATAAATCAAACGAAACCCTGAGAGGTATAACCCAACATTACAATTAATAGCTGGGAAGTATAACCATTAACTTATCGTGTACATCATTGCGTGAGTATCAGCTATCGCCTTCATGCGATTTTGTATGCAACTGAATAAGATAGTTGTAGGACTTTATATATATTAAGGTACTACAGATAGCGAGTTACGCAGTTGCTGTATACAACTAAGATTATTGTAAATTAACTATTAATCAAAAACATGCATTACTTATTGCATGTGTGATTCATTTTACGCAGTTTATTTCAACATAAGGACGTAACTTATATCGTATCCTATGGTAATACGTACACTTGCATACACAATAAAATATATAAACTAATTGAGGCACAATAATCACCACGCAGTTTACTATTGGCGGAGATCTGACTCCCACTGTGCAATGTCCGAAAATCATTACCTACAACTGTGAATTATTTTTTCATTAAGACTTATGACTGCTGTAGCGTAAAATGATGATAGGCCTTGGATAACTACGCTACATCACTGTTCTTTCTTGCGTATCGGTGAATGTCGCTGTCTGTGCATTGCCTCACCAGCTAAGCGTTATTAAAAGGCATAGATACATCAGTTTATGGTCCGTAATATAATATTTAATTGAGAAGCAAACGAGGCATGGAAAGAAAATGACGAAGTGCAGTCAAGGAGCTGGATATAGCAATACTCGAAATGCTTGTCACAGTAAATTATCGGTTTGCTCTGTTATATCAGCATGCTTGACCACCTTACACCTGTCCTCTGCATAAGCGGTTAAGTCATGTGTTTTCTTTTGAGTCGAGCGGTTGCCAGAGAGCATACCTACCGATGCTCATGCTTATGTATAGTCTACTATTCGCGTCGGTTATACTGCACTATCGCCAGTACTTCTCATGGATTGAAAGCGACGGGCCCCGGAGACATTGCAAACAAATTAATGGCTTCGGGCCGGTGTTGCCCCTGGTTTTTGGAATGATAGGATTTGAAACTGAGCCTTAAAATCTATATGCCAAGGAACTGTAACGCAACTAAGTTACGCTTGAACGGGATTTCGACGCCTATAATTACAACCGCCTATAGTTCATGCATGCATGTTTGCTTGTGCCGCCGTTTGAAGATTTTCGTATACCACTATGGGAAAATTTCGACATTAACAACAGGTGACGGATTTGTCTGGCTTCTGCAGTGAAGGTGTACCCGACTCGACTGCCAATAATCTTCAAATCCAATTAAGCTATGAAGAATATGTATACTGAGTTATTGCTTATATGGCAATATTGATTGGGAGTCGTCATGCGGGTAGGGGTTGGGAGTAAAATGCCTTGCCATGTTAAACTGCTTATATGTTACTATAAATAGTGCTTCTTTGGCGAGTGCGGTTAAAAAAAGTAAGGGCAGATCCCGCAGTACCTAACTGAAGTAAGGATCAGTTACTAACCACTTTATCCAAGGATATGATCCACAAAATCAATGGTTTGACTTTATTCTTTCCCTTCGCATAAGATAAGGACCTATCTTTACCACAGTTTGTGCTGATGGATGACTTTGTTATGAAGAGATAATTAAATGCAGAGTTTGCTATCCAATAGCATAGTTCGGCACATAATCGTGCAAGGGATTTTGAAACCTAGTTGTCATTGGTCAAGATTGCTTATTTCTACCGATGTTCCTTAGTAATGAAATGTGATATGGTGCACCATCTCTCACATCTTCTCCGGCAAGAATAGGGGTTTAAACAATACAACATCCTCGCGTAAGTTAGCGATAAAAAAAGCATCATGATATACGCAACAAAATAGTAAGACTTTTGGCCATTAAATGCAACACACAAATCTGCTGCTCCACATATCAGTGGAGCAAAATCCATCCTCTCATAAAAATTTAAAAAGTCACATTACCAAATTATATTGATTCTGTTACATGTGACTGTGGGATAAATGACAGGCGTTCTTAAAATATAAGTGATGTAAGTACGAGGAAGTCTAGAAGAGTGTTATTGGGAAGCGGAGGCAGAACATTGGAGAAAACGTGATAGCCAGGAAGGTCGAGTTGCGGGAGTCGAGAAAAAGTAAGCTGGATAATCTAGATTAAGGATTCAAACAACGAATAATTGGCTCTCCGGAAAGGCAGATACACAAGTGAGAGAGAGAGACTGGGTTAATTACACCCTACAACAGCCGATTAGTAGAGAGTTGAAACGCAGGGATATATTGGCTTGTATTGACTTTCTCGCGGAGCGTGATGTTCTGTCGGACATTAAAGGGAGTTATTTTTGTTAGGAGAGCTTGGGGCCTACGATCTGGTTACTGATAACCCGCTAGACGTTTAGTTTGTATGGCGAACAAGTTAAGTCGAAATTACCGGATTTCCTATAGTTCTACCCTAATTTCTTCGGACCAGCATAGAGTGTTAGTTATGTGTTTCAATCCAAATGAGGAAAGGGAGGAAGAGGGGTAACGTGGAAAGTCTGATACCCTTAGACATCCCCCCCACCGCTGGATACGGGTCAGAGTGGGCGTGGGGAATTCGATATGATTCTTAATTGTTGTGCGACAGCGTCGGATTGTGAACTATAGTGGTACTCATCACTGCAGAATGATATGTAACTACTCCCCTAAAGCAAGTGTTGCTGATTCACATATGCTTTGGTAGCGTTGGATTATGATATCAGCCATGCTTCACGAAAATTACATGACGCACGAATGATCCCTGAACAAATCCGGTTTCAGCTCTGGCTGCCTACATGATTCAAAAGTAATAAATAGTTGCAATTGACCAAAAGCGCAGTTATTTTCCAAAATTCGTATTATCTGAAATCGAACGGCGCGGAAATTTTGGATCTCGGCACAAGCAGTTGAAACAATGATTAGTTTCCTAATACGGTCTGAACTTTTCAAGCCATATTGTATTTATATCAGGGTTCGTTTTGTTTAACCACAAAGAGACCACTCTAGAGGTTTATAATGTTAGTCATTGTCAGTAGATCGTATGTAGTCGTCGTTGAGTTTGATAGGCGCCTCATCCAATTTTGCAATAAAGTCGTGAATATTTACACTGCAATTTTTCGCTTCCTTTTGTTGGATCAAGGATATAACACGGCGTTTATTTACATCAGATAAAGCACCTTCATTTCAGGTCAGGCTGACGATAACATTCCCCTTTGCCAAGAAATGTAAGGGTGCTTCTCTCCGACCCTCAAATCTAATCATCACCTCTAGTACAAGAAATAGCATGACCCGACTCGCAGTATCACACTGCGTCATTCGCAGATTCCCCTTAAAGTCTAGATATTTTGATGTAACAGTCTCATAATGGTCCCAAAACAAACATATATAAGGTTGATAAGATTTTATGCATCAAATGGGATCGATTATTGTGAATGTCTCGCTCGTCTTACTTTTGCTTTTGGGGTCAACCAGCGTAGCCTGATGAATATCGTTGCTATAGGGTCAATGCGATGCCGGGAAGGCAAAACTACTCCGCTTGCACGACATGCGCACATAATCGCATCCTTGCAATGTGCAAAACAATACCCTTGTTCATGATTAGATTCCACTTTTAATTGTTTTACATTGCCTGTTGGCTAGTACTGTTATGCCCTTCTGTCACAATTCTACGCACTAACACAAGAGCGCACAGTGTCTCATGCTTCTACTAGGCTCATTATGAACATCGATGCTTCGTAAGAATGCATGCATCATCAGCCAGCTAGTTTGATGCGATTGGGTTGACCATACTTGTAGGCAATTTCATGATTCCTACTAAGCAGATTTTGATTTACGTTTGTAATTGTCTTCTTCATAGAGAATCCACCCAGTACAAGATGTTATAGTTATGCATTTACTCAATGACGGTATTATACTAAGATTAATGCAGCTGTTACGTTGTATTTCATAAAAATGACAAGTATATGTCACCATCATCAATGTTCTTAACCTAATGCCTATCATTGGGGGCCTAATTACTAGTTCTATATCGATTGCTCGACTCATAATGATTCAATACATTTCACTACACATGCAACATCAGTTTAGGGTGAATAAAAGAAGTACATACGTGCATTAAACTAACTTGTGTAGGAACTTGCGCAGCTTGACAGTGACCAATGTCAATGTACTCTTAATATGCTGTTTTCATCACAAAACTCGATAAACCAAATGAATTGCATTTCAATTAAAACGACAACTTATAGGCATCTCCCCTGGCTGCCCTCTTCTTCTCCATGAAAGCAACTTATCAATCACAGTGAGAACGGACTATGTTTTGCAGATGTATTGTAGAAGTTGATCGGATTGATCTGAATAATATCTCTAATCTAGAGAACTCTAAATAGGTTACGTACAATTTAGTTGAAAAAAAATCTTTGTGCATGACGTGTTCTAGTACATAAAAGCGTGCCGCATTGCTAAGGTTATTGCCATTTGTAAGGGTGCTTCTCTCCGACCCTCAAATCTAATCATCACCTCTAGTACAAGAAATAACATGACCCGACTCGCAGTATCACACTGCGTCATTCGCAGATTCCCCTGAAAGTCTAGATATTTTGATGTAACATTCTCATAATGGTCCCAACACATGTATATATAAGGTTGATAAGATTTTATGCATCAAATGGGATCGATTATTGTGAATGTCTCGCTCGTCTTACTTTTGCTTTTGGGGTCAACCAGTGTAGCCTGATAAATATCGTTGCTATAGGGTCAATGCGATGCCGGGAAGGCAAAACTACTCCGCTTGCACGACATGCGCACATAATCACATCCTTGCAATGTGCAAAACAATACCCTTGTTCATGATTAGATTCCACTTTTAATTGTTTTACATTGCCTGTTGGCTAGTACTGTTATATCCTTCTGTCACAATTCTACGCACTAACACAAAAGCGCACAGTGTCTCATGCTTCTACAAGGCTCATTATGAACATCGATGCTTCGGAAGAATGCATGCATCATCAGCCAGCTAGTTTGATGCGATTGGGTTGACCATACTTGTAGGCAATTTCATGATTCCTACTAAGCAGATTTTGATTTACGTTTGTAATTGTCTTCTTCATAGAGAATCCACCCAGTACAAGATGTTATAGTTATGCATTTACTCGATGAATGTATTATACTAAGATTAATGCAGCTGTTACGTTGTATTTCATAAAAATGACAAGTATATGTCACCATCATCAATGTTCTTAACCTAATGCATATCATTGGGGGCCTAATTACTAGTTCTATATCGATTGATCGACATATAATGATTCAATACATTTCACTACACATGCAACATCAGTTTAGGGTGAATAAAAGAAGTACATACGTGCATTAAACTAACTTGTGTAGGAACTCGCGCAGCTTGACAGTGACCAATGTCAATGTACTCTTAATATGCTGTTTTCATCACAAAACTCGATAAACCAAATGAATTGCATTTCAATTAAAACGACAACTTATAGGCATCTCCCCTGGCTGCCCTCTTCTTCTCCATGAAAGCAACTTATCAATCACAGTGAGAACGGACTATGTTTTGCAGATGTATTGTAGAAGTTGATCGGATTGATCTGAATAATATCTCTAATCTAGAGAACTCTAAATAGGTTACGTACAATTTAGTTGAAAAAAAATCTTTGTGCATGACGTGTTCTAGTACATAAAAGCGTGCCGCATTGCTAAGGTTATTCTGCCATTTGTAGTTGTTGCGGCAGCTGCAACAGCAGCCTTCCGTAGCGATTTAAGCCTAGTCAGTATGGAGTCTACGATTCCAATGTTGAGGCTTCCACGCATTGTATATCTCTACACACTCAGATGCATATATACTACGTGAACGTTTCACAACGTTTTGCAAAGTATTCGGTGCTGTTAAATTAATTTCGTCATCACCAGGTTATATGGGTCACCAGCCTCTCAACTTGCGTCTTCGTGGTGTGTGGAACTCGTCTAGTTGGGCATTGCAAGGGCATTGGATGTTCCTCCATACGGAATGCTGCATTCGTGCTTATCTAATTATGATGACGTGTAGTATCCGATAATGTGTTGGTTTTTAAACGTGTACCTCCTGGATATATGTGTTTCCTTTTACGAACACAAAGGAATCAATGGTTTGTACTGATGACGCTGATGGCTCTAGTGACTGAGCTTATCTGTCTTTTTTTAAAATCAATGTATCGAAAGAATGCAGTAATGATAGCGCTATTTGGCTAGCCATAATGTTATGCGCCCGTCATTCGAAAGGACCACAAGCTGATACGAATTCCCTATGAGCCCACTGAGGCTAGCTGATAACCAAGTATTGCAAAGCGCAGTCCAGTGGTGTAGAGTTGAGTATCATAACGTACGTCTTATTTCACAGCTTACACGTATTAGGTTATATTTGCAGCGAATGTTAATTTGACCGTAGTATGAATGCGATTGGGTACTTTACCTATCCATTAAGTGGCCAAATATGGAAATGGTTAAAGACAAAATATAGCGCTCTAATAACCTAGCATAGCCGCTCACCCACCGTAGCAATCAGCGACTTGTTCACGTGATTGACGTGAGTGAATAATAGGTTGGTTAATTCCATACAATTTAATAAGGAATGATGTCTTTCAGTGATCTATGAATACGGATATTTGTCATAGGTCATGAAGGGTATTCCGTCGACGGGTAACTGCTGATCTATAAATATGTTGCTAGCGGTCCAGCTGAGATGATTCTAATACCTATTGCACCGAGAGCCCAAGTTTAGCGATCTTCGATGCCTCTATAATAGCTCTCAAATGGAGTCAATGCTTTGCATTATCATATATATATATATATATATATATATATATATATATATATATATATATATATATATATATATATATATATATATATATATATATATATATATATATATATAGATATATATATATATATATATATATATATATATATATATATATATATATATATATAAAACCATGAATAAATATACGCCTGTGTATATATTGCTGGTGTTTACCAAGGCATCGAGTAATTTAACTTTTATTCCAAGGCAACCTGCACGTTGTCTTTTTAGATGCTTGTACTTTCACAGCGAAACCTATTATTGCTTGGATTTTTCGATGCTGCTTACTTGGAATGTGATGTTTTGTACGTTTTATGATTAAAGTGCCATAGTTTCCTCAATTACAAACGTGTGAAGTATTTTATTATAGGAGGTAGTTCTCTGGAGTAATTGAAAATAATACTGTTGTCGATTATTTGTCAATTGGTGGCGATGTTTGTCAGCTTTGAAAACTGTTCTGTAAATTTATCTGGCATAATATTTTAAAACATATATTTCTAAGCTGTAACGCCCTAATCAACTGAACGGTTTACTCACAGCCGACTAGTAAAACAATAAACAGTATCAACTGCTCATTCCGTATATTCTAGAGTGGCAGGTATATTTAACGACAAAGGGCTCAACCGAATATGTGCGTTTCAATTCTTGCATTTTACTTGAAGTATTACTCTTTACCCTAAGATTAAGATTTTGTGTACAGGCCAATTAGACTTGAGGACATATGTAACAGTAGAGCGAGGGGTTCAGGCAATCGGGATGTGAAGATACAGGGTAAGAGGTACATGTTCTTTGGACGTGAAGACGCAGGGTGAGGGGTACATGTCGTTTGGACGGGAAGACATTGTGTGGGGTACAGGTTGCATATACAGGTAGGAGACGAGTGAGGTGTATTAGCCATAGGGACTTGAATATATAGGTAAGAGTGGGGCAGTCATACAGGTCATTAACATAGCTTGGAGTTGAACGGGGCGTCATCAGTATATAATTGAAGTGACGGGAGTAGAATCAGACAATTATGCAGAACATTTCTGATAAAATGAATAGATCATTGCTATTAAACACCAACATTACAACATGACAGCAAATCAAAAACTTACTAGGTGATTTATTTCCTGTTTGCGCGGCTGATGACATAACATCGGTTTTGGATTCGGCGGCTGCTAAGTTGCTAAATATTAGATGGTGATAATAACTAAATGGTATTATAGTATGGAGGACTGAGTTGGCTCAGAAAAGAAATTAATCGTAGTGTAATTGATTGTAACCTTTGGTTAAGCCCAACATTTAAATGCCGCCAACATCTCTGGCGATGCGAACGCTAGCATACTACGAATAGCAAAGTATAATGCATTACCAAGCACAACAATATCGTCGCTAGAACACAAAAGCTTCTGGAAATCACGCACCGCTAAGTATATGTGCAATATTTAGGCTTAGTAATGGCTGTTAATGTAGCAGCTTTGTTCCGCCGTTATCGTTATTATCGGAATCGTTACCATAAATACTACCAACAATCTCAAAATAGCATTATCAGTACTTATCGTTTAAGGCGAAGGGGTAATAAATGTCTTTTCATGGAGGATGCCACAAAGAGGAACCCACAGGCACGTGTTGTTGACCATTTAGAACCCTCTCACATGTACAATAACTAAAAAAAGAAATCCTTAACCGTGTTATTAGAAGCTTGATCTATATAAAAGCAGAACATCAAAATTCTAGTTTGTAAAGAAGGACATAACGAGCGATATATATATATGTTTATATATGCACATATATGTATATATATATGCGTGTATATGGATGAATATTGAGAGAGAGATAAAGAGAATTAGAGGGGATTTGTCATAAGCATAATGGTAACACAGATCTCTTTTGGCTATTGTACATCTTGGGTGGTTTCAAATGGCCGACAACACATGCCTGTTGGTGGCAAGGCTTCCTCTAATGTACATCTTTTACTTGTCAGTAACTCGTTAACCTTCCTCTGTCAACATTCGGCGAAAAGGCACTATTTGCTCATGAGATCTTCACCGTAAAGTTACATAGATTAGTTGAGACTCACTAAACTTATTGTAAATTGTTGATAGTATCTTAGGTGACGTTACCAATGATAACGCCAGTTGTGGATAAAAGGATTAACTAAGCCAAAGGTTTGTTCGTCTAGATGGCAACTATAACGACTCATGAATGAACCAGCTGGTTTCAAGCCTCCATTTGAACTGACATGCTTTAATTGAGTCAGTAAATTGTTACTGCAGTGCTATACTGGCCGATAAGGAATATATAAATACAAGCTCTGTTAATGTGCGAGACGGGGAATCAATCACCACCGTGTAGTTGGTTACTATAGGCATGACGCCTTATCCCATGGTTGCTTTCATTACCAATACACATGTACTTAAGACAGAACGAACTAACCTCACAACTTATAAGACAGACCTTAATTGTATTGCAATCGCTCGCCGCGACTTTGCGCGGTAGTCGTTGCTGAGCTATTTTCAATACAGCACGGCCACACTCAAGAGAACAACAACAAAATGAACAACAAAAATTAATTGCGCATGAACCAATGTGAACTAATATGAGAACAGCATTACAGTGACATACGAACTCTGCAAAATGCCAGTTCAAATCCATACTGGTCAGTCACGATATAGCCATCAATCGAATGGTGTTGATGAGGTGACATGTGGTATCAA
>CM067349.1:34733007-34773844 GCA_034190875.2 Urechis unicinctus
CCGTTATAGGAAAGGAACCTAGTATGCTAGAGATAACTTACGATTTTTTTCTGTAATCTTGCTAGAAGAATACTGTTTACACATTATGAAAAGATATTGAGGCCCAGACCGACATGAATGCGTTAATTAGTCATTATTATGACAACTATGGCAAAGTGAGTAACTCTATGTAGGTATTTGTTTTTTGAAGAAAGACACATCATGTCAATTGTCGGGCATGTTATAATTAAGAAACTGGCCTGGCTTGATTTACCGTAAGTACTCAGGATATAACTATTGTCTAAACATTAAGTCCAAAATACGATAAATTTTTTAAACAACCTCTTGGATTTTTATATACAACGAAACCGTTGTTCCCGGTATATTTAATTCCGTAAATGCAGACTATAAATGTTGAATATTAACAGGAGCAAATCATGTCTTCATTAGGTTTTTGCTGGACCAAAACAATATCATTGGAACAATGACGACCAATTTCCAATATATCAAGTGAAAAACATCTTTGACCACACTAATCAATTGGGGTAGTTTTTACCGGTTGTGTGTCGGTTTTGTGTCTGGCGGCAGATGCAGCATCTGATTAACTATTATGATATGGGAAATACAGGGGGCACGTTACACACAAAAGACATATATGTATTCCGGGTGCTTTATAAGTGCAACATATGTATATTATTATATATATATTATATATATATATATATATATATATATATATAGAGAGATAGATATATATATATATATATATATATATATATATATATATATATATATATATATATATATATATTAATATATATATATATATATATATATTTATATATATATATATATATATATATATATATATATATATATATATATATATATATATATATATATATATATATATATATGAATATTCTGATTTCATGCAATATAGTAAGGACTGATGTATTTTAGTGATCTATAAAAAAGGTATTTGTTGATAGGTCACTATGGGTAATACGCAAATCTCGAACTGTGTTGCGGGTGGTTCTGCTGTAGCGTGCCCACTACTGTTGGCAAGGAAAGCCACGATTGAGCGTTTTTTGATGCATCATTGATTGTAACACAGTGGCGTAATTGTAAAGCATTAGCATGCAGTTGTTTTTATGCGCTGTTCATCCGCTGTATGCACTTTATTAGTATGTTCTTCTAATCTGACGGGCTTTTACCAATAGCGATTTAAAACATTGTCACCCCTTCCATGTTCCTTAGTTAGTAACCAGGTCAATGATGTATAATGTCCGTCGTAAGAAAAAGATAGGAGATATGGAGTTTGCATTGTTATCTTGTTATCATCATAATCGGCATTGAATTTGGATACGTCATTACCAATCATCTGCATGATATGGTCAAGGATACTACTAGATCTTCAAAACGGGAGTATGATTCCTGCATGACGGATTAATTTTTTCGGGGCCTGTGTAATACATAAGCTCTTAATGAAATCCGATTCATAAATATGCAATAAAGAGTAGACATCTCATACTAATGAGATAATGCGAGTGATTCTGTTTGGAGATATATCTATTACATACCGGTGTGGCTTCAAAACGACAATAAGGAGTGAGTGCGAATCGCAGTTTTCTGATTATTTAAATCTATTCATCGTAATTGTGTATGCAATTCCTGTCAAGTTAATAAGCACAAAATAGGGATATTTATTAATTAATAGGGCTTCAGAATGATTAATATTTCATTTAATCTAGTCGAAAGTGAACAACAGGAGGACCGTACGCAACCGGGGTCTTGGTCACTTTTGCACTGTGTGTTTGTTAGTCTCAATTACATACCCTCTCGTTCCTACCACCAACTATTACAATGTCAATCATTACAGATGATGTACTGTTCTGGTTATATCCGAGTTCCGTCAAAGGACGGCAAAAAATGTGCCACGTACCATAATACAGAAATGCAGTAATACGCATGATATTAACGTTACCGATTACTGCTTCATTTTCATGGATTGTATTAATGATATAACTCGATACAATACTTCAAACATACATTAAACAACTACTCACCTGTTATTCACCTCTATGAAAGCATAATGACCTTGACAATTTATTTTCATTTTAGCGCTGTGGGTACCAGTCAATGGTTGTTTGTTAACAAAACTGCTAAATAAATAGAAACAACTTCCGGAGAGAATGATTCTGCTGCTAAATGTGATGCCTTGATTGCCTGCGCTCTCTAATGATGAACTCAGTGGAACTCATTGAAACACGACTCAAATCTACATGTGAAGTGTTTTGCTCGGTGCTGAGTCATTTGCAGATGAACCATTGCAGATTTAGAATTTGGGATAATTGCTCACCGGAAAAAAATACGGAATATTTACCAATAGTTGACTATTGTGAAGGGACAAATAAGATTATGTCAATGCCAGTTAAACATTACGTATAGTGCATTGTGGTGCGCATTATATTCAACTATCAGCAAGAACGGATTGATGATTGCCTAGTAAGTGTCATAAAACGTCGGTATGACATGACTTTAATATTTCTTGGGCACTTGTGGCTGCATTTCTGCATTCGAACGTTTGATTGCATTGTTTATCTGCAATAATGCAATGGATAAGCGCTTGCGCAAAAACGTACAGATATATATGAATATATAGTTGAATTGATGCTGAATTTGCCATTTATTAACATGCACATCGATACGAGTAGAGCCTAGATTGAAGTTTTTGCAAAGACAAAAAATATTCATTCTCCATCACTACATTTATGACAAGATATTTAGGATCGGGAAAGCTTCCCAACTCAGCAGGTTTGTATATGCTGTCCAAACAGACCATGTGGCGTCGCGTTGCCACGAATCTTAGTATGGTTTTATTTTCAAATGATTCTTACAAAGAGAGGATTGAGTGTTATGAGAATTGTTATTCGTTGTAAATTATTGTACGAAAAAAACTCCCGTGCTAATTGGAATTCGATAATTTTAGGGCATGCGTCGGTGCGAAGTGTATTAAGAAGCCTTCATTGAATGGCCAATTAACAGATATGTATAGCTGATATTCTCTGGCAAAGCCCACGTAACATCAGAACAGCCTGAACACGGACAACGGCCGTGACACTGGCAAAGCTATGGGAAGCACTATACTATCCGTTCAAATAGGTTATTGCATGGTATTACACATCTAGACAATGAATACATCAGTTTTTATAATCATCTGTAAAAGTATCAAAGCATATATTTACCGACCATTATCCCGGCAATGAACATGCCTATTTCATTCGTCAAGAATTTGCTTGGTTTTACCAAATTTCCTGGAAACTTGCAACATTTGACATTGCTCTTTACTTAGAAAAGTAGTGATTTTGTGTGGCTTGCTCTGAAGCCTTAGGATAATATTTTTCACAATAGAACGACGCATTTATTGGGTTATAGTTGTACAGACTCGTACTGAGAATTGCGAACAATGCTGAATGATTAATCTTTTAAACAACCACCATGCCCAAATCATGTGCAGTGGATTTCTTATGTCCCTATGATTTAGGACCGCGCCCTATTTGAAAGACGAATGCACCCGTGTTTTCCCGTGCTGGGTAAATGTTCATTAGAACAGAATGAGTGAAATTGAAAGCTTGCATCAGCCCGCGCAGACATTGTATGGCATTAGATACCAGAAAATTGCTATGGCACGTTACTATAAAAAAATAATCATTCCCGTCATAATCATAAATTAGTCAATAATTAGCGGGGTAAGACTAATTTTAAGTTGCATTAATGTTGGAATAAACATTCGTTATTCATGTTTTTTAAAACATCCGATTTGGATTACACCATGTGCAGTACATAGGTATCATCACGTTGGTCGTTCAAAACCTACATTTGGTACCCGTGCGATGACATGCCACTGTTAACGCGACCCCTCCGGCTTTGAGAGCAATATACATTACAACTCTCCATTACATCAGTGCGCTATACTCTCAATGCCGACTATCCAGGGAAATGAAGTCAAGCAATAGCGGCCTAATAGAGCAATCTAGATCACTGTACAATGCATTTCTACTCCGCCAGCCCCTTCCATATGATCGATCTGCGGGATAAACGAGTAGTAGTAGCAGCCGTATCTGGGGTTGGGGGCGGAGAGGGTGGGTGATTGTTGGAGGTAAAAAAAAAAAAAGACGACCAAGCTTTTGCTGCAGCCGCACCTCGTTTGTGAGATAGTGCCATTACTTTTTGGCTGGATACTGACACCATGTAATTTGTTTTCATTATATTTCTTAAGCGCCGCGACTGATGTGGCACGTGAATTTTAACAATTGCTATTCTCTGTAGACCTAGTTTAAAAGATATACGCACAGTATGTATGATTATATGAATTACTTTGAGTCGTTTGTCCTCATATACGAGGGACTAGGGACGTACTTCGGTATCAAGTTTTTCGTAGTTAGATATGATCAAACTCTGAGCTTTCTGTATTATCTGCTGCTCTAAAAGCGCTATCCGGCTATGGCCGCCACTATTCGATTGTAAAAGGGAGGTGTTCCACTCTTTGAGATCGTGTTATTGATATGCATTTTCTGAAGAATTTGCAACTATCTCAATGACTTTGTAAATGCGTTTAAATGGTAGGTGTGTTTGTTATACAACCCTGCCACCTGAATACCTGCACAATATGCATGGAACGTGGAAAAATATGTCCGCAAATGAAGGTGCTTTATCCAACAAATACACAAATACTCAATATAACGTTACACGCCATTAATTTGTTATCTTTCGTGCGCCTTGTATATATCTATTAATCGCAATCACATGCCCAAACTCTCACTCATTAATTTGATATGTTTCGTGCGCCTTGTATATATCTATTAATCATAATCACATGCCCAAACTCTCACTTCTTTGCATTCTTGAGTCTATTTATTAAGTAGTGTGATAGTTGAAAAGCGTCTGTGGGTTCAGTTCTTGTTAAGAGCAAACATTGCGCAGCCAATTAAGAAAATAAATTGCGGTTTTACTGCTCACTAATCCTAATTATGCGGCAAATAGATCGACATAAACACGATGCGACACTTAATCTACCCATAGCAGCAATGCTTGCTCCGGTTAATTGTCCATCATCAATATTTGCGAGCGTCAGTGAGTTGATATCAACGTGATTGGGGGGATCACGACGAGCAACAATTGAATCTAATGAATACATTTGTTCTAAATACAAAGGAATATTGAGTGTCACTGAATGCAGCACATATGTCACTTAACATAAAACAGCACCAACAATGCCCACAAATGGGTCAGACATATGATACGTTGCTGATGATAAACTATTTTATGTCAACAGAGCTTTAAGTTTGAACCGAAAAATTATATAACCGTGAAAGTCGACAGTAATGGGGTGCTGGCGTGTGGTACTCTGTCAAAGGAGACATCTTCGTGGCAAAGCTATTAGGTGATTGTGTACACTGACACTTTATAACTCGATCCGATGTACTTCCAGTTGCATAACTTTGCTCATAGCAACTTCGCAAGAGTGTTCCATTTTCACGATCCTATTGCGCAAATAGATAGAACACAAGGGTCTACTTAAGACTCAAATGTTTAGATATTAGTTGAAGCGCTCTACATTTATCAAATGTAGATCAGAGCACCATTTAGCATATCTCTATTGAGAATCTTAAATAGCCATATTCAAAATCAATTGACTCATTATTAAGGTACTCATGATGATCTTTCCCGCAGAGAAATATCTAATAGATGCATGGACCATATGGCGTATAATGTTAGACCTGTGCATTCATTACAACTTAAGTACTATAGCGAGTGCGTATTGAAACCCATGGTTCATTGAATTATGGCAGAATATGTCACTGTCGAGCTGGGTCCAACAATTCCAATAGCTTTTAGTAAGCTGTCTCAGATCTAACACTGTCCCAAATACACTAGTCCCCATTCGCTTGAGCCCCCACACCTCAACTGACACAACTCTCTCTGGCCCAAGGGTCTTGGGACATATCATCCAGAACAGCTCAATTGTGGCCAGGTTTAAGGCCTCTCGAATCCAATACGCCATAACAGATTGGACATTCTGAGCTCGCCTTGCAAACGCCTTTGGCTAAATCCGGAGAACGCCGACTGAACGCACTTTGTTGGTTCCGCCATCGTGGTTAAGCTGAAGGGATGGGTTCAACGCGCGAATGCGGCTCAAAATCGTTGAATGGCCAGTCATGGAACAATGGAAAATACCGAGCATTAGTGAATTTGGAAAGCAGGTTTTTTTCGGTTGGAGCACTTGGCCACATGTATGGCACGCAGACTCTGAGGCAGTGGGGAGAAGCAAACCCCAAGAGCAAAGAGATGTAGACCACGAATACACCACGTTAAAAATCAACGCAAGCAGTGTGCCCTTTTCTTTGGAAACCTTGACCATTTTGTATCCAAACACTAATCGTCGTATCACGCACTACCTGGCAGTCAATTAAAACCCAAGTTTAATTCCATGCGTGCATTACCAATTACACTGCAGAAAAGCAACGCTGACATGTACCATACCTACGAAAAAAGGAATAATAACCATGAACATTTAT
Organism: Urechis unicinctus; assembly: GCA_034190875.2. Taxonomy (NCBI): domain Eukaryota; kingdom Metazoa; phylum Annelida; class Polychaeta; order Xenopneusta; family Urechidae; genus Urechis; species Urechis unicinctus. The sequence continues at coordinate 34,739,568 of CM067349.1, forward strand.
ATACTTCGTGGGGAGTTTAAAAGCAATATCTGTTTCTATTTTGATGGCATTTCATGCGATTAACATAAATATGACCCAAATGTGTCATGCCTTTGTTAAGGCTTTGATGATAATAAATCGTGTTATCCTTGCGCAAATGCCGTTTGACATTCAATGGTTTATGGAAATCATAATCCGTCGTTCTTGAAAAACATGCCTCAAGGTACAATCGGTTGTCTATAGTTTCTAAATTGAACATTGTACCTACATATATGCATACATATATACATGCATGCATACACACATACAAATATACATACATACATACAAACATACATGTATACATACATAAATACATGCATTCATACATACATGCATACATACATACATATATACATACATACAAACATATGTATACAGCAGGCATTTTTGCATCGCTGTTTCAAAGACAAAATCCTGCTCAGAGGCACTGTAGCTGCCGGTTAATTGTTATAAAAGGATTTAAATGTATCAATTTAACTGGCGGAATGCGGCCGGAAGTGCGTTCCACAAACTTGATGCGGCATTTATAATCGCTCTGGCACCGCATGAAGTCATATTTGGATATTGCGGGAATTGTATCAAATGCTTGTTCATAGATTGAACACCAGTTAAGGATAAGAATTCAGAACTTTGTACCAGTAGGTAGCTTGGCGCTGTTTTATTGACAGCCTTACAGGTGAGTAGAAGAATTTGGTATATAATGCGTTTTTCCACGGGAAGCCAAAGAAGGGTACGCATGATGTGTTTGATGATTACTACGTGCTTACCTTTCGAACAAAGCAGGCGGCAGTAATTTCTGCGTGTTGCAGTTTTGCAATAAGCTACGAGTATGCTCAGTGGCATCTGATTTTAGTGCCGAGCAGTGTCATAAAAGCTGCCACAAGCAAGAGCTACTTAGAGATAGTTATAACAATGCATGCATGTTCGTAGAATATTGATTAATCAATCTAAAATATCATTAATGACGCCGTTTGTGTTTTATTCTTGAGAACAAGTGATCTGAACGGGGATGATGCATCATTCATGGTAAGGTTTTTTCAAATCTATGCCTTGATGCATAACTATTGTGATTACCAATTATCTGCCTAGATTTGTTTTTAAAAAGCCTACTTGCAAGTTTGCGGAACGCTGTTTTTTATCGCCCACTTTTTTGAGATACAAAATACAATGAAACCTGGTCCAAATAACAAAGAGAATTGGCGTTTTAGTAACCTCATAAATAGATCAGAAAAAAACCGCTGCGTTATCTACAAAGAAAAGCCATAATCTGATCATAACTGCACCAGGGATACACTTGGGCCTTCGACATACAGCTGCATGTTCGACGGTTAATGCGGCTCGCACCAACTCTTGCATTTGCATTTCCGTTTTAGATTTGTTTTATTTTAGATACAGTCAATGCTGTATATCTGTGAGTGATGGGATGTTTATTCGCTGAAACGTCGAGTACATCGAAACGAGATACCGACCGGTGTCGTTTTATCATTGGCATCTTGAATAACAAGGTATGTAGTAACTGATAGAGGCTTAGGGAACATATCAAACGGTGACAGATCAATTTGAAATGCACAATATTGCTAAAGAATCGGATTTGATGTATATATATATGTATATATATATATATATATATATGTACATATATATATATATATATATATATATATATATATATATATATATATATATATTTATAAATATATACATATATATAAACACATATATATATGTGTGTATATATATATGTGTGTATATATATATAAAATAGGAATAGCAACATATATATATATATATATTATGTATATATATAAATATACTAATTTATACGTAAAAATCCAACCTTTCGTGGCCATATATATTTTTGTATATTTGCGGAATACCGAAATTTGCAAACTATTTTTAGTCATTATGGATTAGAAATATAATATTTGTTGTAGACGTGATCATTATGAACCATTGGTAGCGTTTCGCGATCTTATTTAACGTTGTAGATTGGTGAATAAGGAGAAAAAATAAAGATTTCCCTAATGGAATTTAAAAATAAAACAAATATTTACATTTTTCAAGTAAACATATCCAGCACACATGGTTAAACATTATTTTGGCAATTTGGAATGAAGTTTATATGGTTGTATGGATGATATTGACGTTTGCGGGTTATGTCAACGAATGGTTACTTGTTAAAATTTTATTTCGCCGTTATATTTAAAATCCTAAGAAATCACTCGTGAAAGGTTAGACTATCATAGACCAGACTATCATATTCGTATGGTCAAACGAAAACATTTTCAATTATTTTATAAGACAATGTGCATTGACTTTATGTGGACATACTTGAAAATCCTTTCGTGAACCCAAGTCAACGAAAGGTTGGCGGTTTGTCCACTAAAGGTCTCGTTCGTGCTCTAGCACATTGCAGCCTTGTATATCCGAACCCATGGTTGATAATATTTTCGAGGCCACTAAGAACACGGAGGATTTTGGCGGGGACAAATAGCGGGTAGTTGCATTTAAGAAACAGGCACATGTTGCGCAGCGTTTGCAGCCATTGTCAACACACATTCAACAAGAAGATTAAGTCCTGATTTATCAACGGCTAGACGTTAAATGAAATAGTTTTACTCTGATTATTTAGGGTTGTTGACAGGCTTAACAAAAGCAGGCCAATACGCGTCCAGGATGTCACGTGAATCTGCGAATAGTGGCAGGCGCATAGAGGGACACTTCTGTCCCGAGCAAAGACGTCACCGTGCCGAACACGTTGACATTCCAAATAGCCTTCCTTACTAACTAATCCAGTGATTCCCTACACGTTAAATCACTGGAATATTACTATATATTTAATATGGTGTAGCTAAATGGGAGCTGGAGAGGGATGTGGATATACATATTGTTAACTATGTGATCTCCGTGTGCGCGATTCAGCAATCACCGTGCTCAAATCACCATTGCGGTTTTATGTCCCTATCATTGCGCCACTGCGCGTCCTCATCGAAATACTAATTCACTGTTATCAAATAATCTGTGTGGATGGACATTTGGAAAGAAATAGAGAGATTGAAGGGAATCAAATATCTCTAGTCGGCAAGTATCATATACTGGCATACATACCACCCTTTTGTATACTCACTGTTACACCACCACCTTCGTGGACCTCGATTTACTATGCTCAATGGAGCCACATACTGTATGACAAAGCTCATCGGATGTCATTCCAATTATTTTAAAATTATCCTTCCCGAAACGTATTTATGTATCAAATTCTATAAGTGTGTCATACATTCGTGTCTCGGGAGAGTGATCTGACGGTTTTTTGGGTGACTGTCATATGACACATGGATTTATATAAGTCCTCTATTATATATCTAGTGGCATGTTGGAAGATTAATCGCACACCCGGAGGTAGCCAATGTCAGTGGTATTTGCTTGGCTCAAGGCTTAGCAAGATGCGTTATACATTAATTAGTTTGTATATATTTTCCCATCAACGTCTAAATCGACTCTTAATGCGCTTATCCAAAAAAGACAGCATGGAATGTTATTTAATGCTAAAAGAGAGTATAACAGCATTATAAATGAATAGCTTCAGCAATCTTGCGCATGATATACCCCTGCATAAAAAGAGTTGGAACACGACGTGAACAATAAATGGCTTTCGCTTACCCACTCGGAACCATTTTGGATTGGCAAAACAGAAGTCGCGTGTATCAATCATTTACTGGAAATTGTAAGGTAAATGCAGCTGTTACACTGTGTTGCATGAGAACGACAGGTATATGGGCCTTAATGCCATTCTTCCGTGCGCCGAGTTATAAGATCGATATCGATTGAATGGCATACGTAGATTGAACAATTGCCTCATGCAAGCAGTATCAAATGACCAACTTAGCGTTAGGTGGAATTCTAAAAATTACTTGCGTGTATTTGTCCGACCCGAGTTACGATTTACACATTTTGTTGTAATATGCTGTGGCCCTCAGAAACAACGTTAAGCCTAATTTTTTGCATTTCATCGCGAAACAGGACAATCACCACCCCCTTTACTGCCTGATGTCTTTCAGGATAGAGCAACTTATATATCACTCTGGGAACTGACTAATAATTTGTAAATGCAGTGCACAGGAAGATGGGATCAAAGTGATTGGCATTTATATTATGGATAAAATCAATCACGGAGTCAGTGCTTCGTATAATTTGCGCTAATGCAGCCTGGGTTTTCATGGAACAAAGCAATGATTACATGCTGAAGATAATGAGAACGGTGGTGGCCACAAATAGTTGTAGAAAGACATATTGTTTCTAGATGAGTTAAGTATTGCATATACGGAAGCGGCACATATGCTGATAGCTCAAGCGCTGGATTGTTCAAGGTATTTACCACTATTCAAGCAAATGTATGGACAGCAATAATGCTATGGGATTCAAATTATCCCTCCACAATTTAGTTTATTTTAGCATTCAAGCTGTGGTATATTTCTATCTAATACATTATATTTGACCATAAAAAGATTGTTTTTTGAAGTCATTGATGAGTAGCTCTTACGCGGGCGTCACTGAGGTTAATCGGCACGTCAGCAAATTCGACTATACATCCATGCAGTTTTTCAAATATGCTTACAGCGCAATTATCCGCTTCCTTTCATTATATAACAGCTTTAACATGCTGATTACAAGCAATCGACAAAACATATCCCATGTATGTAATGTTGACAACAATACTATAATTTTCACCGAATGTGCGTGAGTTAAATGCTACTCTCGGTCTTTAAAACTATTCATCGCATATAGCCAAGAACGAATTATTACCCAGGGACCATGCTTTGTGAATGGCTTCACCTTAGCCGAATCACAACAATGCATAAGATTGATGCGATTATTCATGAATCGCATTGAATCGTATATTGTTAATTAATAGTGTTACTTTTGCGTTTAGGGCCTACCGTTGTACTTCGCTGCCGCTCTGTTATTACTGAAAATAGGTGGACGTAAACTAGATTTACATCATTACACCATTGGCACATACACTTCATGATAGCAACACTGTACCTATAGTACCGATGTATATGTAATGTAATGTTTAAAACATGCTGCAGCTATAGAATATTGTTGACAAATGTAAAACAGAAAAGTGGCTATTAGAAATAGACTGGGATACAAGTGGTGTCGAAGTTAATCCTGTTGACATAACTATTGGTAGGGCTTTGTAATATATCACATTATCTTCTTTCTGCTTCCGAAATGTCAGTCTATTTAACGACCATGTCAAACGCATGATTTGTCACATTATACATTGGCACGTGAATCGCAGAGTTGAAAGTTGGTCACTATGCTAACGTGGTGTACATTTTGATTTTCAATAAGATAATTGTGTATTTGCCTATCATTTAATGTCGTTGGGAGTCATTGACAGTACCACCAGCATTATATTTGAACAAGCTACATACATCAAACATTTATATCATTTGATGGATGTCAGTTCATTAGTAAGTGATTGCCGCTAGACATTACAGGCAGTGTCAAATCACAACATTAAACATCGCTGGAGCGTTCGTTAACCACAAAGTAATTTTCACATTTCACTTTAGTTCTCTAAATTGTTTATGTAGCTTGGCAGCTGCCACAGTAGTAAATTTATGGTAATTATCGTTTAATTAGTGCATTGGAGGAGGAAGCTATGAGGCTCTTCCTGGAATGAGAACTAATTTTGCAAATAAGCCCGATATATTTTTTTGCTTTTAAGTGCGGAATAAGTTCTTATATGGCAGCAGTCACAACATAATTCGAAGTAAATGATGAGTAATGATAATTTTATGCGTTGAGCTTAGGCATGGCTTCCGTAGATGTTACGACCGTTCGATGCCAAAAGAAAAACATGGCATCATTCATTGACCATTTACGACACATTAAATGGTGATATATCCATAGTCTTTTTCCTTAATGCAAAAGTGCGTGAGCACGTTGAAGCTGTAGAGAGCGTTAGAAGCTTGGTCGCAAAAAACGATATGAATTAAACCTACGTTGAACGGCGTATAGAGCCATCAAATGTCCTTCCAGTTGTCCTACTAATTGTCTAATAATTGCTACATATGTCTCTTGTTACTTTCCTTATACGCAAATTCCTACGCAAGCAGCGGAGTTGATGCTTCTGAATCAGACTTAATATCGATTTATTTGATGTTGCAGGTTTTTATGGCAAAGGCAGAGACATAAGCGGTCACTAGTTAGTTGACTGAATATCTAGTGTGCTCATCACATAAGGGCAAAGAACAATGGAGCTTCTGGTTTAATTTTCATGTAAGCGCAATCCATTAAGGCAGATTGCAGAGCGGTTTGATGAGTATCCAAGCGTACTGCTTAACCAAACCGGTATTTGCAATGCAAAAGCATTCGGTGGATCTAATGGCCATTTGAGATTGGGTCCTACGGATGTCCTATGTATGTGTAAGACATCAAAGGGCTCGTGTGTTGGCAGTATATGACTGTAAAAAAGCATTACTTTGTCTGCATACTAGAACATGAGACTGATGATTTAGCTCAGACTAAGACAAGCAAGAGTGGAATCTGCATTGAGCTTCTCGCACAAACGATGCACGATGCAATCATTCTCGGGTAGCAACTATATGTGCATACTACCGCTTCCTTGATTTTACTGCGAAGAAATTGGCCATTCACATTTGCAACAAGTAAAGCTTTAAAAATTCCGACGATTTCAACTTGTCTCTCCTATTCATTTATATTTTGAAAATATTGTCTTTCGTGGCCATATATATTTTTGTATATTTGCGGAATACCGAAATTTGCAAACTATTTTTAGTCATTATGGATTAGAAATATAATATTTGTTGTAGACGTGATCATTATGAACCATTGGAAGCGTTTCGCGATCTTATTTAACGTTGTAGATTGGTGAATAAGGAGAAAAAATAAAGATTTCCCTAATGGAATTTGAAAATAAAACAAATATTTACATTTTTCAAGTAAACATATCCAGCACACATGGTTAAACATTATTTTGGCAATTTGGAATGAAGTTTATATGGTTGTATGGATGATATTGACGTTTGCGGGTTATGTCAACGAATGGTTACTTGTTAAAATTTTATTTCGCCGTTATATTTAAAATCCTAAGAAATCACTCGTGAAAGGTTAGACTATCATAGACCAGACTATCATATTCGTATGGTCAAACGAAAACATTTTCAATTATTTTATAAGACAATGTGCATTGACTTTATGTGGACATACTTGAAAATCCTTTCGTGAACCCAAGTCAACGAAAGGTTGGCGGTTTGTCCACTAAAGGTCTCGTTCGTGCTCTAGCACATTGCAGCCTTGTATATCCGAACCCATGGTTGATAATATTTTCGAGGCCACTAAGAACACGGAGGATTTTGGCGGGGACAAATAGCGGGTAGTTGCATTTAAGAACAGGCACATGTTGCGCAGCGTTTGCAGCCATTGTCAACATACATCCGACAAAAAGATTAAGTCCTGATTTATCAACGGCTAGACGTTAAATGAAAAAGTTTTACTCTGATTATTTAGGGTTGTTGACAGGCTGAACAAAAGCAGGCCAATACGCGTCCAGGATGTCACGTAAATCTGCGAATAGTGGCAGGCGCATAGAGGGACACTTCTGTCCCGAGCAAAGACGTCACCGTGCCGAACACGTTGACATTCCAAATAGCCTTCCTTACTAACTAATCCAGTGATTCCCTACACGTTAAATCACTGGAATATTACTATATATGTAATATGGTGTAGCTAAATGGGAGCTGGAGAGGTATGTGGATATACATATTGTTAACTATGTGATCTCCGTGTGCGCGATTCAGCAATCACCGTGCTCAAATCACCATTGCGGTTTTATGTCCCTATCATTGCGCCACTGCGTCCTCATCGAAATACTAATTCACTGTTATCAAATAATCTGTGTGGATGGACATTTGGAAAGAAATAGAGAGATTGAAGGGAATCAAATATCTCTAGTCGGCAAGTATCATATACTGGCATACATACCACCCTTTTGTATACTCACTGTTACACCACCACCTTCATGGACCTCGATTTACTATGCTCAATGGAGCCACATACTGTATGACAAAGCTCATCGGATGTCATTCCAATTATTTTAAAGATATCCTTCCCGAAACGTATTTATGTATCAAACTCTATAAGTGTGTCATACATTCGTGTCTCGGGAGAGTGATCTGACGGTTTTTTGGGTGACTGTCATATGACACATGGATTTATGTAAGTGCCCTATTATATATTTAGTGGCGTGTTGGAAGATTAATCGCACACCCGGAGGTAGCCAATGTCAGTGGTATTTGCTTGGCTCAAGGCTTAGCAAGATGCGTTATACATTAATTAGTTTGTATATATTTTCCCATCAACGTCTAAATCGACTCTTAATGCGCTTATCCCAAAAAAGACAGCATGGAATGTTATTTAATGCTAAAAGAGAGTATAACAGCATTATAAATGAATAGCTTCAGCAATCTTGCGCATGATATACCCCTGCATAAAAAGAGTTGGAACACGACGTGAACAATAAATGGCTTTCGCTTACCCACTCGGAACCATTTTGGATTGGCAAAACAGAAGTCGCGTGTATCAATCATTTACTGGAAATTGTAAGGTAAATGCAGCTGTTACACTGTGTTGCATGAGAACGACAGGTATATGGGCCTTAATGCCATTCTTCCGTGCGCCGAGTTATAAGATCGATATCGATTGAATGGCATACGTAGATTGAACAATTGCCTCATGCAAGCAGTATCAAATGACCAACTTAGCGTTAGGTGGAATTCTAAAAATTACTTGCGTGTATTTGTCCGACCCGAGTTACGATTTACACATTTTGTTGTAATATGCTGTGGCCCTCAGAAACAACGTTAAGCCTAATTTTTTGCATTTCATCGCGAAACAGGACAATCACCACCCCCTTTACTGCCTGATGTCTTTCAGGATAGAGCAACTTATATATCACTCTGGGAACTGACTAATAATTTGTAAATGCAGTGCACAGGAAGATGGGATCAAAGTGATTGGCATTTATATTATGGATAAAATCAATCACGGAGTCAGTGCTTCGTATAATTTGCGCTAATGCAGCCTGGGTTTTCATGGAACAAAGCAATGATTACATGCTGAAGATAATGAGAACGGTGGTGGCCACAAATAGTTGTAGAAAGACATATTGTTTCTAGATGAGTTAAGTATTGCATATACGGAAGCGGCACATATGCTGATAGCTCAAGCGCTGGATTGTTCAAGGTATTTACCACTATTCAAGCAAATGTATGGACAGCAATAATGCTATGGGATTCAAATTATCCCTCCACAATTTAGGTTTAGCATTCAAGCTGTGGTATATTTCTATCTAATACATTATATTTGACCATAAAAAGATTTTTTTTTGAAGTCATTGATGAGTAGCTCTTACGCGGGCGTCACTGAGGTTAATCGGCACGTCAGCAAATTCGACTATACATCCATGCAGTTTTTCAAATATGCTTACAGCGCAATTATCCGCTTCCTTTCATTATATAACAGCTTTAACATGCTGATTACAAGCAATCGACAAAACATATCCCATGTATGTAATGTTGACAACAATACTATAATTTTCACCGAATGTGCGTGAGTTAAATGCTACTCTAGGTCTTTAAAACTATTCATCGCATATAGCCAAGAACGAATTATTACCCAGGGACCATGCTTTGTGAATGGCTTCACCTTAGCCGAATCAAAACAACGCATAAGATTGATGCGATTATTCATGAATCGCATTGAATCGTATATTGTTAATTAATAGTGTTACTTTTGCGTTTAGGGCCTACCGTTGTACTTCGCTGCCGCTATGTTATTACTGAAAATAGGTGGACGTAAACTAGATTTACATCATTACACCATTGGCACATACACTTCATGATAGCAACACTGTACCTATAGTACCGATGTATATGTAATGTAATGTTTAAAACATGCTGCAGCTATAGAATATTGTTGACAAATGTAAAACAGAAAAGTGGCTATTAGAAATAGACTGGGATACAAGTGGTGTCGAAGTTAATCCTGTTGACATAACTATTGGTAGGGCTTTGTAATATATCACATTATCTTCTTTCTGCTTCCGAAATGTCAGTCTATTTAACGACCATGTCAAACGCATGATTTGTCACATTATACATCGGCACGTGAATCGCAGAGTTGAAAGTTGGTCACTATGCTAACGTGGTGTACATTTTGATTTTCAATAAGATAATTGTGGATTTGCCTATCATTTAATGTCGTTGGGAGTCATTGACAGTACCACCAGCATTATATTTGCACAAGCTACATACATCAAACATTTATATCATTTGATGGATGTCAGTTCATTAGTAAGTGATTGCCGCTAGACATTACAGGCAGTGTCAAATCACAACATTAAACATCGCTGGAGCGTTCGTTAACCACAAAGTAATTTTCACATTTCACTTTAGTTCTCTAAATTGTTTATGTAGCTTGGCAGCTGCCACAGTAGTAAATTTATGGTAATTATCGTTTAATTAGTGCATTGGAGGAGGAAGCTATGAGGCTCTTCCTGGAATGAGAACTAATTTTGCAAAATAAGCCCGATATATTTTTTGCTTTTTAAGTGCGGAATAAGTTCTTATATGGCAGCAGTCACAACATAATTCGAAGTAAATGATGAGTAATGATAATTTTATGCGTTGAGCTTAGGCATTGCTCCCGTATATGTTACGACAGTTCGATGCAAAAAAGAAAAACATGGCATCATTCATTGACCATTTACGACACATTAAATGGTGATATATCCAGTCTTTCTCCTTAATGCAAAAATGAGCGAGCACGTTAAAGCGGTGAGTTGAATTGCTGTAGAGAGCGTTAGAAGCTTGGTCGCAAAAAACGATATGAATTAAACCTACGTTGAACGGCGTATAGAGCCATCAAATGTCCTACCAGTTGTCCTACTAATTGTCTAATAATTGCTACATATGTCTCTTGTTACTTTCCTTATACGCAAATTCCTACGCAAGTAGCGGAGTTGATGCTTCTGAATCAGACTTAATATCGATATATTTGATGTTGCAGGATTTTATGGCAAAGGCAGAGAGATAAGCGGTCACTAGTTAGTTGACTGAATATCTAGTGTGCTCATCACATAAGGGCAAAGAACAATGGAGCTTCTGGTTTAATTTTCATGTAAGCGCAAGCCATTAAGGCAGATTGCAGAGCGGTTTGATGAGTATCCAAGCGTACTGCTTAACCAAACCGGTATTTGCAATGCAAAAGCATTCTGTGGATCTAATGGCCATTTGAGATTGGGTCCTATGGATGTCCTATGTATGTGTAAGACATCAAAGTACTCGTGTGTTGGCAGTATAGGACGGTAAAAAAGCATTACTTTGTCTGCATACTAGAACATCAGACTGATGATTGAGCTCAGGCTAAGACAAGCAAGAGTGGAATCTGCATAGTGCTTCTCGCACAAACGATGCGCGATGCAATCATTCTCGGGTAGCAACTATATGTGCATACTACCGCTTCCTTGATTTTACTGCAAAGAAATTGGCCATTCACATTTGCAACAAATAAAGCTTTAAAAATTCCGACGATTTCAACTTGTCTCTCCTATTCATTTATATTTTGAAAATATTGTTGATTGGTAAATACAATGTTCTTGTGGCATCAATGACGACCATATATTTGTTATTTTGCCCGCACACAATAAAGGCTTGAAATGGGTTATCACCTATAAATATATATATATATATATATATATATATATATAGAGATATATATATAGATATATATATAGAGATAGATATAGATATATAGAGATATAGATATATAGAGATATATATATCTATATCTCCTATATAGATATAGATATATATATATATATATATATAGATATCTATAGATATATATATATATCTATCTGTTTCTATCTATCTATCTCTCTATCTCTATATCCCTCTAGATATTTCTCTTTCTATATATATATATATCTATATATATCTATCTCACTATATATATATATATCTATATATATATCTCTATCTCTATATCTATATATATATATATATCTCTATATATATATATATATATATATATATATATATATATATGCATATGTATGCATATATTTATATGGCTATTTTGCATATGGTAGCACAGAGACCAAACCACTTTTCTCGTTGGCGTCACGTAATTATTGCCTGCCTTAATCGGTACATGTTTATGAGAACGTTATTCTTTCTGTCATATATATTGCACTAGTAAATAACAAAATGAGCCGGAGTGCATCGTTTCTCATAATCCCCGATGAAAAATCACCAATCTGTTCATAACTATGCCAGAGATACACTAGGGTCTTCCGATCTAGATTAGCTGCTGCATCAAAGAAGATTAATGCATCACGCTAAAACGTTACCACTACCAGTTGTTACGCACAATGAGCGATACGATTTTTGTACAACTTTTTGGTTTAGAATTGGAGTGAACTGTGCTGATTTTGCCGATAGAGGTTCAGTGGACATAAGAAACAATGCTCTTGTTCAATACATAATGCAAAATAAGCTTAATGATCGGGTTAGACAGCTGCGTGTGTGAGAGGAGTAATTGTTTTATTTCCTGGACAAGACCCGATTGTTATACATTAATAAATTCTACCATCAATCTATGGTTGGTCTAATTACATTCCTGTTTTCTATATAATGAGAAAATGAAAATATCTTGGCAGCACAAGCTGATACAATCTTCGTCAGAAAAAGATTGTTGCTTCATGTACACCCCTAAGGCTTTTAGATAAAGAACTGTTATGATATTAAACATTAACCATGATCAACAATAATATATTCGATTGTTATGTTCACCTCGGATACGACACAATTTCACTATTGATGTCTTAATAATAAGGGACGGTTATACATACGTTTGAGAATAGCCCTGGCGGGCGCATTCGTTTGATTGAAATTTTCATGAATGTAGCCATATGAGTATCAAAAGGTCGCAGCGGCTAAGTTGCCATCGCAGATGAAAACAATATCATCAAATGGAGTGGATTGATATGCAACCTCAAGCCTTTATATATTCGATGACAGTATTTGGAATGGGACTACCAAGATATGGAAGGGAAGAATACTGATATGTCACATTCATGAACAGAAAGCACGTAATGGTACGTTTACGGTCACTGTCAGCAAAGAAGAGCCAGGTTGAGATAGGTTTTCTACAAAGAGAGTAAGACCTTCCTTTTTCTCTTTTGTTGATCGATGAAGGCTGAAACGCCAGGCCAACAAGCGACCTTGACATCTAGTGAGTAGAGGGTCACTGTTAATACGACGCAGAAAAAATCAATATGGCCTTCATAATTGATACTGGGTGAGTTCAATCACAGATACATCTACCCTGTTATCCGCCATAGCTTTGCATGGGTAAACATGTTGTACAAATAGTTAGTAATACAGGGATGAGAAGGGGTTTGAGGATAACATCGTATTCAGAATGTGATAACCGCGTTTGCAATTCATCAACCGCATTGCCCCCATCATCAAAGGGCAAGGCCATGCAATGGTCTTACGATTGCAGAACTGTGCCCTAATTGAAGGACGAATGCACCCGTATCCATGTTGAGTGACTGTGTTCTATGGTACAGACGATTAGTGGCCACCGTATCTGGGTGGGGCGGGGAGGTGGATGGGTTAAGGAGGATCAGAACACCCAAGACTGCTGCTGACAAAGCTTTGCAGCAGCCGCACATCGTCTGTTAAATAACACCTGGTATATCATCATTTGTCTTGAGAGGTAGTTTAGTCTGTATACTGGCGCTGCAACATTTGCGACAGTACATTACTTCAGCGCCTCGATTTTTATGGCATGCGAAATACAACATTTACCATTCAGCGTATACCTTCTCTGTAGACCATCTTTGTAAGATATACTCACAGTATATATGATTATATGAATCATTTTGAATCGAGTTTGCTCATATACAAGGGGGAAGCATTTCAAAAGGACTAGGGACATCAGCTATTTGTGGTATTATAACCAGCGGACTTTAATGCGCTATTCGACCATGTCCGCAAATCAAGAAATATAGCCCCCAATAGAGTTATGGAAGGTGTTGCATTTTTTGAGATTGTGTTATTGCAATGCATTTCCTGTCGTTTGAAATCAGATTAATCGGCCGGTTACGTTTGTGGATGCATGGATGTATGTATCATAACTGCTACGCAACTCCGCAAATAAACATTTTGCTTCTTGTATACATGCAACTTGAACACATAAGACGCAATAAACATGTACGCAATAATGTGCCGAAACAATCCCCTACTTGAACGTTAACGACGCGCCAAAACATCATAGTGTCTAGCTAGCAGACTGCTAGTTGAAAAGTGAGAGTGGGTTAAGAGATTATTAAGAACAGACATGGAATGGCTAATTAAGGAGATATATTGCTGGTTTGCTGGTCACAAAACCTAATTATGTGGCGCATAGCCTCACACAAACACGAGTTTGACCGCAAGTCGGCGCACATATGGAGTACTTGATCCGATCAAATATGGTTTCATTTGAGACAATGATAATAGAAACGATAGATGCGTTCATATCATGTTAAAATCACCTACGGCAGATAAAACATACGCGTCAACAGTATTCGTGTGTGTCAGTGTGGAATCACCTGGAATGAAGACGATATTCCACGAACCACCATTAAAACTGATAGAAACACTTGCGCAATATTCAAGAGATCATTGCTCGTCACTAAAGCATTTGCAATGCAAGGCTATAAGCTACTTGTCCATACATACACGGAAAAAATCAATCTACTTACAGTTGCATAACTTTGCTTTGAGCAACTTCGCAGCAGTTGTTCATTTTCACGACACCAATTTCGAACAGAAAGATGACAAGGGACTTTATCAAGACTCAGATATTCAAATACTAAATTGAAACGGCTCAACATCTATCAAATAAAGATCACCACAGCACCATATGCCTATATCAATTTAGGATCTTGTATAACAATATTCAATTTGAGTTGACTCATTTTCAAGGTACGGTAATATCGCAACAAAAAACAGATGACAGATGCACGGAGTATAACATGAGACTGACTTTTACATTCATCTTCTGCAGCACGCAGATAAATATGCAGATGGTGAACGATAATAGCATTTGTGCTATGGCGTGTGCGTTACGTTAACTATATCATGACAGACTATGCAATAGTTTTGTGCAAATCTGTAAAATCCAGTTTAAGAACTGGTTTTTTAAATATGTAGTCGTAATGCTTGCCGAGGTTCAGCAAATTTGCGTAGTCAGTATTGAATGGGATGGCTGGCAAATCACCCTAGTAGATGACTTATAATTGGACAGGGCGGATTTGCCAACGGAAGCAATTAACCGCAGGTTGAGTGATTTGGTGATGAAGATGTATCATTGTAATAACCGTTCTGAGAATAGATGATCTGACGAGGTTCACACAAGGCCAGGAAAGCCGTTCATGAGAGACACTGGGCTGTGAGGCAAGGGCTCAATGTTTAAGTTGTCTTTCATGCTAACATTAACGTAGCAATGACAATGTGCGAACATTAGTGATAAGGCGACGACTTAATATTTGGTGCCTTGAGGCTCATTTAGTGAGATTCTTATCATATTTCGCCATTTTATGATCCTTTAAATTTGTAGAAACCTCAATTTTAATTTAAAATTACGTAAAAGCATTATACGTATAGGCGGTTTGTCTATTATATTGCGCATGGTGACTCTAAAAGACCTAAAACACAAAACATTTGGTCCAAGCATTGACAGAATTACTCAAACGATCGCTTTCAGTGATCGTATGAATGATGATTTCCAAGACATCAGGGTATCTTTAAAAGAAGAACGAGAGTCGTGTGATCTGCTAAGTAGCCAGCTAAATAATATATAAGCGTCCAGCAATAGGACAAACAGGCCCATTTGCGAGCAGGGTCTAATTATCCTGGCCCGCTATGATGCACAAAAACTCTCCCGCGCACTCGTTGAAACGCCCATGCTCGCCGTTAATCACGGCAAAAGGCGTCCAGAAGTCAACTAAGTCAACCAGAACCAATATCCAATGTGATGCATTAATATATTTCATAAATGCAGCAAACTATTTGTTTCATGGAATAAATGGTAGATAATTAAGTGAATTAAGTATTTTTTTCCTCACATGTGTTATGGATTATGCGAGAACGCATAACTAAAGTTGGCATGTCATACCAAATATAACCAATGGAATTCCGCGATTAGTGAAGTGTATTCAACACTCATCACCAAGCTGCGAATTCACTGCGGGGCTGATACAAAGGCGAGCTTCAAAGCGTGGGGGCAGTGCAATTTCAAATCAGCATAACTTTGAGTCGAGTAACACAGGTTATAGTGTTATTGGTCACCGTCATCTGAAATTCAATAAAATATTAACAACTGCAGTAATCCCACTTCGTAGCTTTACCCAAGAATAGTAAAACATCTATCTTTGGTGTAAGTAATAGGCTTGTCGAAATTGATGATGCTTGCACGACAACAACACAGCCGGGTTAGTCGATGAATGGATGATATTAGATACACAATTGTCTATTACTCGCGTATATTATAATCGAGCATAACTACTTTTGTTGTCAAACATTGTTGGGGTTTCAGGATCAGTGGGGTGCTATATGGTTCGTTTTATGATTCACATAAGCAACAGTTTAACTCGTTCCAATATTATTTTGATTAATCAATTAACTATCAATTTGAATTTCACGCAGACGTCATAAGGATTGATCATCACGTCATACGATTTGATTGTTTACATGCGGTATTGTACACTGCAGTGAATTTTGGCTTTTTATCTTATAACTGACGTGGCTCGTCTCCCACATAATTATTTAGCATCGATGGGAGATCATTATGACGATGATCTGCTCTTTTGCGGGTATTTAGTGTGTTTGGCATGATAAAATAATGTTCATCACTTCACCTTTTAAAATAAAGGTCTAGGTTGAGCTATCGCCGTGCATGCACCAGATGCATATTTGCCCAAACGTGTCTCAAAGAGCAATTTAAGGCGTTCATAGCATGTAACAGTGTAAATGTTGTAACCTAGATCTGTATGATATACTCTTTTGAATTATTGTGAAGAGTCTTCCTTTAGAACGAGACGGAAAAATTCTTTGCCCCTTAAAAGAACCTACATTACCAATGCTTTGTCACTCTTATTTAATAGCGTTTACCATAAGTAACTGTTGTTAATGCTGCGTTTAACAGCATTTCTATAAACTTATTCGCTGTATTAATGTAAATGCGACTTTATATTCAAAGTAAGGCATATATCAAGGTAGCGGCGCCGTTAGTGAATATATTCGACGCTTTTAGGAGACGTAATTGTGCTACTACCTGCTGCATTACTCCAATAATTATTAAATCAAACGCTTAATAGAAAAATAAAAATATTTGTTACGGTAGCGAAATGCTATTCGGAAAGCCCATGTACAAAATGTTTAAATATCGACGCCCATTAATGGCGCAACTCCTAATTGTGATTTAATGGTACTGTTATCAGCATGACTATGATTACATGTTTTCCGACGCATCGTGTTCTGGTATTTATTTAGTATCATCTCTTAAATAACGGAAGCGTAGCATATTCCTTTCTTAAACTGCTCCGTTAAGCGGCAAACAGTGCGTTCTGCTGCGGAACTTCAAAGCCTTATCTCGCCTCGGGTGTATTTCACATGCATTTTATTGTTCATGCTACATCGCTTTTAATTAAGCGAGCAACAAATAGCAATCAATGAAGAGGAAGTTATTGCCGTTTGTCCTGGCGTCTTTGCCATTGTGAAAAAATATGTAGAATCTATCACCAGGAAGAATATACTGGTTGTAACGACAACAAAAATAAAATGAAACGGCTCGTAAATTCAACGGTTAATCAAACCTTTGATTTGGATAGGTCGCGTCGATCGTTTGCGAGTGACTATTGTGGTGTACGATACGCTTGGGGCTATGCAAATCCATTGTTTTCTTGCCGACATATAAGCAAAGGGAACTTGGAGAGATGCTGTGCCTGCTTGACTTAATAAATAAGAATTTATAAAGAAAACTAACGTACTCAACATCGTACGTTTGGTAGCATACGCAGTCAATGTTATGTAAAAAAGGAACATTCCTATAATCTCACCTTATCTGCCATATTGAAGTAGCTGTCGTAGCTGAGTCACATTTTCGCCAGATTTCAGAGACCTCTGAGCGTGCACACCCGTCATTTTAAAAACGATTTCCGTTACTACACGAAGAAATGAGCAACTGCCACTCTAGAATCTTGTTGTGTTGATTGGCTTAACAAATAATAACATCTGAGATAAATGTTTTCTCTTGCACCAGAGGAGGTAGATGTCGCCTGCGCTGACGCATAGTAACACGATTACCAGCAGTAACTCATCATTACTCCTGGCACACTTAGTCGACAATTTCAATTATCTGCCAAGGCAGCAAGCACCTTATATTATACAAGCTGGTGACTGCGGAACGTTTTTACATGTATTTAAATTAAGCCGCACAAATACGTATGAAGAAACAGCAAGTATAGAAGAAAGTCATATAATCAAATTGGTATTGATTGAAGTATATAAATTGTACCGGCATTTGTGAAATGATAAACATAATAGCGCACACAGAATACAGCAATCAAATTTGTTAATGGAAAATTGTCAGGTATTCGGTTGCGCTGATTAATGACCTTCGCATTAACGGACAGGCATCATGTGTTTATAGGCCATCTTAAGTCCAAATGATGAACCCATGTACAGTATTAGAGAACGTTCTGGTCTGATTGGGTTGCGTTCTTTGGTCCAAATGTTAATTTATAATCTTTATCCATAGAAGTGTATTTACTTGAGTCAGTATTTTGCCATCATACCACGAACACTTACGTTTGCTGATGGACACATTTGTTGAACATAGATGAAAACGTAGCTATTTACCTTAATATATAGACTGTCAATAGATCCGCAAGTCGAAATCAGCATATATTCGTTGACGCATTCAACCTGCCTATAGTCTACACATAAGTGTCAACTTAGTGTCTAGATATATTCATGCGTGACATGTAAAGTCGAAACTGCGTTGATATATACACGCTTATGATATTCCGCGTTTTGAAACATCGGCATTGCGAGTGAATAATGGACTGTACATAAAGTTCCAATACGACTCGATCACCCCTGTTTACTAGATTTAAGCTTTGAGTAGAGCCATTTGATAAGGTTAGCATATTTCAACGATAGCAAAATTTTGCATAGAGAAATAGAAAATGATTTTTAAAAGAATTTAAGAAATCAGGTCAAAACCTTTATACAAGTTCCGAATTGAGCATTGCGCTCATTTTATGTGGCATTAACAGTGATCACATCGGATGCTAAATTCGAATTGAGCATTTTCATTCCTAAGGTGCTCGTTCACCTTGGCAATGAAACAAACCCAAATTATTCAATTTTGCTAATAATAATTCAAATCAACATCATAATGGTTATTGGTTTGTGGTACGACGCTAGGATAATTTGATTGAATGGTTGAAATCCTGAATATATCATATGAAATTTATCTCAGACATCGAACGAGGTTGATGCATGGAGCAGTCTTCTCTCCTAATTCCTCTACATAATATCACAAATGAAGAATATCTTTAAGACTAGGAGATTTGTTCAATGCCAATCGGGATAAATGACTCCTTTGTGTGTTCAGCCATGCGGCATCTTTGAAAGTAAATAGCACAGAGGCTCTAAGTGTGGCCATGGGCTCACTTAACATGTACACTGGTAAGAATGTGAACCGAAGTGATAACATTCCGGACTATTATATGATGTGAAAATGAAAATATCCTGGCATTGGAAGAACCATTCTTGTTTAGAAAGATTGGTGATTCATGTACAGCAGAGTAGTTTGTAGTTAAAGAAACAGGCACTATGGCCAACAACGATCTTATGTTTGCTTCAATACGACATATTTTACACTAAATGTCTTCACGATGAGGGACCCTAATGCATTCGTCTTAGATAGGTGCATTTTCCCCCAGGCCGCCCCATTCGGCGGGGTTGCCACTCGCACAATTGAAATATTTATGAGCGTGGTCACATGACCATCAAGATGTCACATCAGCTAAACTGCCATCGTAGATGCCAACTATCATAAAAAGTCATAGACTGGAATGGAATGATATGAACCTTGTAGCATATATATATTCGAACTCACAGCTGACGATGTTTTTGATGGAAGTAGAAAGTGAATGATTTGAAAGGGATGAATATTTATATCTTACGATATATGAACAGAAAATACGTTATGGTGCGTTTACTTTCATTGTCAGTAAAATAAAGTCAGGGTGGGATTAATTTTCTACAAGGATAGTGCGACCTTTTTGGTCGCTGTTGTTGATCGATGAAGGCCGAAGAACAGTCTGTAGAGGATCACAGTTTGTATTATGCCAGAAAATCAATATGGCCTTAGATATAGATATCGAATGGCTTCTGAAATATTTAATCGCAGAAAGTATTCCTAATCTATAATAAGGTATCACAAAATACAAATTTGTACATTTACCCTTTTCTCCGCCTTAACTTTTCATGGGTTAATATAACTGGTACAATGAGGTAGGTAAATAGGGGTGTGAGAGGATGGGAGGATAAAACATGTTTCCCACGATGTGATGTCTGCATTCTCTATTCAACAACCATCATGTGTATGTCATTAAAAGGTACAGTGTCATAATTTAAAGACGAATGCACCCTTATAACCCACGCTTGGTGAATGTACATTAGTAATGATGGAGATAATTACTATTGTGCCAAATTGTTGTAACCATCGTTTTATCCTAAAGTCTAATGGCTCGCATCAATGCCGAAACCTCAATGATATTTACAAAAGAGGTACGCGCAGGGTATAGAGCAAGCAGTGACATTTGCAATCTCTACAAAATAAGTTAAAACGAGGCTTATTTTACAAATGCCCCCGAAGCTTTTAAGCCGAGATGCATTTATATCAGTGTTTATTTTGTTTTTTACCAAAATGAAGCCATCATTACACATAGAGGTTTATTTTGTAAGTCATCGAGTTTTGAGATATATCATGCATGTTTACATATCAATCATTCGCTGTTTTTGTAATATTAACTAAAGCACCACATTTATGAATATGTTACCATAGAAGAATACTTAGAAGATCACAAGATTTCCAAGGATCCTTTTGAGCCGCAGTGAGCTATTTAAAATGCAAATGCATTCTATTGGTCATATGGTCCTTGGAGTTGATTTGTTGCAGAAGATATGCGCTTTGCATCGCAGTTTATGTGTTATCTGGTTTCAAATACCGGCGGATTATTAGAAGCATCAATTTATGTAATTACCTGACATGCATTCGGAAAAATAAATGGTAAACTTTTGAATATCGATAAGAAAACAGGCATGGTGGCTTAACATACGTATGCTGCATTCACTATGAGGCAGTACTGATGCCTGACTTGTTATATTTTACCTGTTTACTAAGTATATCATACGAAAGTACTACAATAGCCTTGATGTAGAGATCTTTTGCAGTCCCTTACTTGATTACCATCCCGAACAGGTAATGAACGGTCAAGCATAGCAGGGACACACATACGTATGAGAGCTAATGTGGTATTCAACTCATCATTAGAGGGTGACCCTATGAAAGTGTTTCTGCCGATTTGTCGATGGCGATCATTAGATTGATTTGTCGGTAAGATCACCATCTTACATGTGTCTTGACGGTTACCGCTGACGATAGAGTTAATACGAGATCACAAGTTCAGATAATGCGGGGATGCAGCCTATATGCACGTTTCTCATGATGTGACGACAAAGTCGATGCGGCAACGACGATATGACAACATTTACAATAAGGTGACGAGCGGAGGGCCGTGGATCAGGTGAAAAACATAGCACAATGCTGAGCACATACCTGCACAAATACATAGACAAAGATACACATACATGATTTAAGCCATAAAAATGTAAATGCAGATATTCAACATGGGGCATTCCCGGGGATGTATATGGCATATCAAGAATATTCGCTGGTATTACGGTTTAGCGAGTGCTATCGCAGGGGGCTTTGACGCTTATTTACGGAGAGACATATCAGTCTAATGGGAAGTACATCAGGTCGCAGTTCCAAAGGAGTGTCTCAAAGTGGCAAATATTGTTCGGTGTGATAATAATAAGCAAGGTTAGATTACGTTCCTAGCTAATACACATAACTCCTGGCTTTGAAAGCATAGCCTTAACGATTCCTTGCAGAGATCGTTATCAAGACAGTAGTGCTATCGTTCTTTGATCTGCCCAGTTACAAGCTTGATTATACATTAGCCGTTCAACAATACGGCTTTCAGAACAACACGCCCATTTCCGTCCAGGTATGCCAGCCGCCATAACGCAACAGGCTTACCCGACACACCTGTTGACACGCCTACATTCATTTAGGGCCTTTAATCACGATCAAAGCTTCCATGCAAGCTTCATATGTCAGCAAATTGTTCTCTCACATGCCTGATAGGCACTGTTGGAGCTATACTATATCGCACCATGAGGACAAGGCAATGAATAGCCCATAGTACTTAAAGGAGTCGTACATATTGCATTTATATTTTTTCTATGAAACTGCACCTGTACACAACCCAACAAGTTATCTGCGCCGTAGAATTTATGCATGCACATATATAGTACACAATGATGAGGGCACATAATTTAGCCTCACATATCCAACGGAATGCGCCAATATATATTACATATATCCCACAAACATCACCGAACAGCGAAAAGTTCAATATGACAGACCAAAAAGCGAGCTTGGTGACGTTAAGGTAGCGTCGGCATAACACCAAGTCGGATGTAGCCAGCTAAAGCTGTGTGATCGGTCACCGTCATGTTGGAGTCTGTAATCAATACATCAGTTTCCAATCGTAGTTTGACAGAAAATATATAGGATTTATATACGATGAGCAACGGGCGTGCCGGGATTGGTGATGCGAGTGGGACGATAACACATTCGCGTAAGCTATTAAATGTAGTCAAATCAAGCGTTTCCTATAGAGACTACATTTACTCCGTTACACGTATCGTATTCTATCGCATGATCAATCTGTGTGTACAATGTAAGCATTTACCATGATAAATTGAGGTTATACCGATGTTGTCCTTGATATCTCGTATTAGTAAAGCCATATATTACACGTACAATACTCAGTATGACATCATTGCCGATAAAGCATATGTTTTATGATCTATACAAATCAATTCAAGTGGAGCTTGGTTTTGCTGACGCAAGCTTCTGAGTTCAGTAACACAGACTATTGCATACAATATATTGACTATTTTATCATTGCCGTTTTGAGCAAGTCCTTTTGTCTGGACCTAGTGCTCGGAGATAGTAGACAGAATTCAAAGAGCTCCTGTAATTTGTCTCGAAACGGGCAACTTGTATGAAAGAATAGGCAATGTTGTCATAGCGCAACGGTTTTGCGAGAAGGATAGCATCGGGAAGGGTATATGCACGTACGAGGCTACTACCTTTTGATAGTATGTCAGGTGTTCGTAAGCGTTTCTTATAAACAACGATATATCAGATGAACCAAAGTATTACTATTTAAGTCCAACAACCCAACATTACAATAAATAGCTGGGGAAGCATAGCCATTACCTTCTCGTGTACATCATTGCGGGGGTATCAGCTATCGCCTTTCACGAGCTGTTGTAAGCAACTGATTAAGGTAGTTGTAGGAGGTTATATATATCAATGTACTATAGATAGCGAGTTACGCAGTTGCTGTATACAACTAAGCTTATTGTAAATTAACAATGAATCTAAATCATACTATACTTATCGCATGTGATTCTTGTGGCGCAGTTTATTTCAACATAAGGACGTAACTTATATCGTATCCAATGGTAATACGAACGTTTGCACACGACATTAAATTATGTAAATTAATTTAGGCACTCTGTTAACAATAACCACCACGCAGTTTACTATTGATGGAGAACTGAGTCCTACTGTTCAATGGCCGATAATATTTATCTACGATTGCAAATTATTTCTGCATTACGACTGTAGCGTTAAATAATGATAGGCCTTGGAGAACTACGCTACATCACTGGTCTTTCTTGCGTATCGGTGAATGTCGCTGTCTGTGCATTGCCTCACCAGCTAAGCGTCATTATAAGGCATAGATACAGCAGTTTATGGTCCAAAACATAATATTTAATTGCTAAGCAAACGAAGCATGGAACGAAAATGACGAACTGCAGTCAAGGAATTTGATATAGCAATGCTCGAAAAGCTTGCCACTTTCAGTTACATATCTGTTTGTTCTGTTATCTCAGAATACTTGGCCACCCATACACCTGTTATTTGCATAAGCGGTTAAGTCAAGCGTTTCGTTTGAGTCGAGCGGTTGTCAGAGAGCATACCTACTGATTTTCATGTGTATGTATAGTCGACTATAAGCAGCATCTGCCATTGCGTAATGCGCGTAGGTTATAATGCACAATCACCAGTACTTCTCATGGATCAAAATCGGCGGGCCCCGGAGCCATTGGCACCAATTAACAGGCTCGGGCCGGTGTTGCCCCAT
Source organism: Urechis unicinctus (assembly GCA_034190875.2). Classification (NCBI taxonomy): domain Eukaryota; kingdom Metazoa; phylum Annelida; class Polychaeta; order Xenopneusta; family Urechidae; genus Urechis; species Urechis unicinctus. The sequence continues at coordinate 34,764,259 of CM067349.1, forward strand.
GGAATTTTGGAATGACAGGATTTGAAACTGAACCTTAGAACCTATATGCCAAGGAACTGTAACGCAACTAAATTACGCTTAAACGGGATTTCGACGCCCATAATTACTCCCGCCTATAGTTCATGCATGCATGTTTGTTTGTACCGCCGTTTGAAGATTTTCGTATATTACTATGGGAAATATTCGACATAAGCAATGGGTGACGGAGTTATCGGCTTCTGCAGTGAAGGTGTACAAGACTCGTCTGCTAATAATCTTCAAATCCAATTAAGCTATGAAAAAAATGTATACTGAGTTATTGCTTATATGGCAATATTGGTTGGGAGTCGTCATGCGGGTGGGGGTTGTGCGTAAAATGCCTTGCATAGTGAAACTGCTTATATGTTATAATAAAAACTGCTTCTTTGGCGAGTGAGATAACAAAAGGTAAGGGACACCCGCAGTACCAAACTGAAGTAAGGATCAGTTACTAACCACTTTATCCAAGGATATGATCCACAAAATCAATGGTTTGACTTTATCCTTTCCCTTCGCATAAGATAAGGACCCATCTTTACCACAGTTTGTGCAGATGAATGACATTGTTATGAAGAGAAAATCAAATGCAGAGTTTGCTATCCGTTAACATAGTTCGAACAGAGGCAAGTAATAGTGCATGGGATTTTGAAACCTAGTTGCCCTGGGTCAAGATTGCTTATTCCTACCGTGCGGGGGCCGAGCAAAAGTAAGCTGGATAATATAGAATAAGGATTCAAACAGTTAATAATAGGGGGTGATTGGGAGTGGCCCTCCGGATAAGCTGCTAGACGTTTAGTTTGTCTGGCGAACAAGTAAGGTCGGGATTACCTGATTTCCTATAGTTCTGCCCTCATAACTTACAATATATCTTGGTCCGAAGAAATGTGTTTCATCCAAATGAGGTAAGTCTGATACCCTTAGACATCCCCCCACCGCTGGATACGGGTCAGAATGGGCGTTGGGAATTCGATATGATTCTTAATCGTTGTGCGACAGCGTCGGATTGTGAACTATAGTGGTATTAATCATTGCAGAATGATATGTAACTATTCCCCTAAAGCTAGTGATGCAGATTCACATATGCTTTGGTAGTTCAAGCGTTCGATTATGATATCAACCATGCTTCACGAAAATGACATGATACACGAATGATCCCTGAACAATTCCGGTTTCAGCTCTTGCTGCCTACATGAATCAAAAGTAATAAGTATTTGCAATTGACCACAAACGTAATACTTGTTCTTCCATGCGCAGTTATTCTAAAAATCGGATTATCCGAAATCGAACGGCGCGGAAATTTTCGATCTGGCAAAAGAGGGTTGAAACGATGATCAGTTTGCTAATGCGGTCTGAAGCTTTCAAGCCATATTGCATTTATATCAGGGGTCGTTTTATTGTACCACAAAGAGACCACCCTAGAGGTTTATAATGTTAGTGATTGTAAGTAGCTCGTATGCAGTCGTCGTTGAGTTTGATAGGCGCCACATCCAAATTCGCAATACAGTCGTGAATATTCATACTGCAATGATTCGCTTCCTCTCGTTGGATACAATATTTAGCACGGCGTTTATCTACACAAGATAAAGCACCTTTGTTTCAGATCATGCTGACGATAACTTACCCTTTTGCCAAGTATGTGACCCTCAAATAAAATCATCTTCTCCAGTACAAGAAATAGCATGACCCGACTCGCAGTATCACACTGCGTCATTCACAGATTCCCCTGAAAGTCTAGATATTTTGATGTAACAGTCTCATAATGGTCCCAATACAAACATTTATCAGGTAGATAAGATTTTATGCACCAAATGGGATCGATTATTGTGAATGTCTCGCTCGTGTTACTTATGCTTTTAGGGTCAACCAGCGTAGCTTGATGAATATCGTTGCGATGATGTCAATGCGATACCGGGAAGACAAAACTATTCCGCTTGTATGACAAGGCGCACATTAATCGCATCCTTGCAATGTGCAAAACAATACTTTTGTTCATAATTAGATTCCACTTTTAATTGTTTTACATTGCCTGCTACAATGCCTATTGGCTAGTGCTGTTACATCTTTATGTCACAATTCTACGCCCCAACACATAAGCGCACTGTGTTCCATGCTTCTACAAGGCTCATTAAGAACATCGATGCTTCGGAAGAATGCATGCATCATCAGTTAGTTTAATGCGATTGGGCTAGCCACACTTCTGTGCAATTTCATGATTCCTACTAAGCAGTTTGGTTACTATTTGTAGTTGTCTTCTCTATATAGAACTCACCCTGTACACTCTGTTATAGTTATGAATTTACTCGCTGACGGTAATATACTTAGATAAATGCAGCTGTTACGTTGTATTGCACCAAAAAGACAAGTATATGTCACCATCATCAATGTTCGTAACTTAATGCCTATCGTTTGAACGCCTTATTACTAGTTTTATATCGATCGCTCGACATATACTGATACAATAAATTTCATCACACATGCAACATCAAACAATAAATCCAGTTTAGGGTGAATAAAAGTGCATGCGTGCATTAAACTAACCTGTGTAGGAACTTGCACATCTTGATTGTGGCTAATGTCGGTGTACTCTTAATATGCTGTTATCATCACAAAACGACATAAAACAAATGTTTTGCATTTCATTTCGAGCGACAACTGATAGGCATTTCCCCTATTCCTCCATGAAAGCAATTTATCAATCACAGTAAGAACGCACTATTTTTGATAGGATTATTCTGAATAATATCTCTAATCTGGATAACTCTAAATATGTTACGTACAATTTAACTGAAAGAACCGGCTTTATGCATGACGTGTTCCAGTACATAAAAGCGTGCCGCATTGCTGAGGTCATTTCGCCATTCGTAGTTGTTGCGGTAGCTGCAACCGCAGCCTTCCGTAGCGACACCTTAAGTTTTAGCCTATACAGTGTGGATTCTACAATTCCAATGTTGATGCTTCTATGCATTGTATATCTCTACACACCCAGCTAAACAGATGCAGATGTGCTACAAGAACGTTTCACAATTGTTTTGACATTAATCGGTGCTGTTAAATGAATATCCTCATCACCACGTCATATGGGCCATCAGCCTCTCAACTTGTGTTTTCGTGGGGTGTGGAACTCGTCTTGTTTGGCGTGGCAAGGACATTTGTGGGATGTTCCCCCATACAGAATGCTGCATTGGTGCCAATTTGATTATGATGACATGCAGTATCCGATAATGAGTTGGTTTTTAAACGTGTACCTCCTGGATATATGTGCTTCCCTTTACGAACACAAAGGAATCAATGGTTTGTACTGATGACGCTGATGACTCTAGTGACTGTGCTTATCTGGGTTTTTTTAAATCAATGTTTTGAAAGAATGCATGCGTCATCAGTTATGATAGTGCTCTTTGGCTAGCCATAATGTTATGTGTCCGTCATTCGAAAGGACCACAAGCTGATACGAATTCCCTATGAGCCCACTGAGGCTAGCTGATAACCAAGTATTGCAAAGCGCAGTCCAGTGGTGTAGAGTCGAGTATCATAGCGTACGTCTTATTTCACAGCTTACACATTTTAGATTATATTTGCAGTGAAAGTTAAGTTGATCATTGAATGAATGCGATAGGGTGCTTATTGACCAATCCATTAACTGACCCTTTCAGGATAATAAAGTGGGTGAAGACACAATATAGCGCTCTAATAACCAAGCATAGCCGCTCACCCACCGTATCATTCAGCGACTTGTTCACGTGATTGACGTGTAGTAAATAATAGGTTTGTTGATTCCATGCAATTTAATAAGAAATGCTGTCTTTCAGTGATCTATGAATACGGTTATTTTTGTCACAGGTCATGACGGGCATTCCGCCGACTGGTAACTGTTAACCTCTAAATATGTTGCGAGCGGTCCAGCTGATATGATACTACTACTATTTGCACAGAGTGCCCCAGTTTAGCGATATATAATAACTCTCCAATAGGATTATATATAATAACTCTCCAATAAAATCAATGCTCTGCCTGATCATGTTGTTGCTCTTGTGTAGCTGTTCATGTATACGTATATATATATAAATATATATATATATATATATATATATATATATATATATATATATATATATATATATATATATATATATATATATATATATATATATATATATATATATATATATATATATATATATATATATATATATATATATATATATATATATATATATATATATATATATATATATATATAAGGCATAGGGTGAGGAGTACATATCATATGGACATAAAGTGTTAGGGTGAGGGGTACAGGTCATTTGGATGTGAAGACACATGGTGAGGGGTACAGGCCGTTCGGATGTTAAGACAGAGGGTGAGGGGTATCTGTAATTTGGACGTGAAGACACAGGGTGAGGAATTCATGTCACTAGAAAGTGATGACGCAGGTGAGGGGTACATTTCATTTGGACGTGAAGACATAAGGTGAGGGGTACAGGCCATTTGGACATGAAGACACAGGGTGAGGGGTACATAACATTTGGATGTGACGACACAGGGTTTGGGGTATAGGCCATCGGGATGTGAAGACGCCAGGTGCGAGGGTACATGTCGTTTGGACGTGAAGACATAGAGTGATGGGTCAGACCAATGGGATGGAAAGAGACAGGGTGAGGGGTACAGGTTACTTGAACGTAAAGACAGAGTGAGGGGTACATGTCATTTGGATGTGACGACACGGGATGAGGGGTACGGGTCATTGGGTTATGACGACATAGGTTGAGGGGTACATATCATTTGGACGTGAAGACACAGGGTGAGGGGTACATGTCAACTGGATGGGAAGACATGATGTGAGGGGTACAGGTCATTTGGACGAGAAGACAATAGGTTGAGTGGTACATGTCATTTCGGCGTGAAGATATGTATATATATATATATATATATATTCATACATGTATATATTTGGGATATAGATATATATATAATATATAAATATGTTGAAAAATATATATAAAAAAAAATATATATATATTAGATATACATATATACATTATTATATATATTTATATGTGTATATATTATAAATACACATATAGGGAGGATATTCTATATATATATATATTTATTTATATATATATATACATATGTATATATATATATATATATATTATTCATATATAGATATATATATAATATATATATATACATATATATATATGTATAATATATATATATATACATATATATATGTATAAATATATATATATTAATATGTATATATATGTATTTATATATATATGTGTTTTTATATCTATCAATATATATTTATACATATAGTGAGAGATAGCGATATATATATGCATATATATAAATATGTATATATAGATATATATAGATAGAGCGTAAGATAGAGGGTGAAAATGATATAGAACTAGAGAGAGAGAGAGAGAGATAAAAGCTGCCGAGATAAAGATATGGAGAGATATGAAAAATGGAGGGAGAGTGAGTGAGATCGAGGGAGCAGTCGAGAGAGATTAAGCATGAGAGGATGATAGTGGACAAATATAAGTAGTTTTAGTTCTGGTAGCTCAGAGCTATCATGTTACCAGGAGTAGGGTTTTAAAGCATAAACGATACAACTGTCATTGAGAAAGTGTAATTGAAGCGCCTATTCGCAACACCTTAACGCAAATTGTGCCTGCTCATAGTGGCACCAACGCTTTCTCATTTAGATTGGAATGTACTGCAGTAGACACCATGCGGTACTATCAATGGTATACTAGGCGAGATTATTGATAGCCGAGTACGATGATAGATCAAATGGATCGCGTAATTGAACAAACGTTTGTGCCAACAACTGTTTGCAAGAGGCCTCACCCGATGAAGAACGAAGTTGAAGCATTATTAAGCAATCTGTCACCCTTGATACAAATGGGTTTATGCGTACGATATGTTCGAAACTAGGTATTACCGTTTTGCCTTACTGCCCCAAATACATAACTGATGTAAGCAATGATCATTGCACTGGAATATCCTGTTAGGTATCACACATGATGAATTAAATTATGCTAAGTCTCGAAATAGAGAAAATAAAGCAATAAATTACACGTACAATTATCGAGATGATTTGTAATGCACAGTCTCTCAAGACAATCGCCAGCTATTATAACGTTGCATGGTACTCATTCCGATGCTTGTCAACAGCTCTTATTTATGCTCAGAGCATATAACAGATCGTCAGGCCATTCTTGTTCCTGGGGTTTAGTCACGATGGCGAATTAATTACGTTTACGTACATAAGCATAATGGTAACACAGATCAAGAAAACTCTTTTGGCTATTGTACATCTTGGATGGTTTCAAATGGCCACGACACATGCCTGTTTGTGGCAAGGCTTCCTCTAATGTTCCTCTTTTGCTCGTTAACCTATTTTTCCTCTGTCAACGTTCGGCGAAAAGGCACTATTTGCTCATGAGACCTCCACAGTGAAGTTACGTAGATTTGTTGAGACTCACTGAACTTATTGTAAACTGTTGATAGTATCCTAGGTGACGTTTCCAATGACAACGCCAGTTGTGGATAAAAGCATTAACTAAGCCAAAGGCTCGTTGGTCTATATGGCAACTATAGCGACTCATGAATGAACCACCTGCTTTCAAGCCTCCATTTTAACTGACATGCTTTCATTGAGTCAGTAAATTGTTACTGCAGTGCTATATTGACTAATGCGGAATATATAAATACAAGCTCTGTTAATGTGCGAGACGGGGAATCAATCACCACGTATGGTTGGTTACTATAGGCATGACACCTTATCCCATGGTTGCATTCATTACCATTACACACTTACCAATGTACTTAAGACAGAACGAACTAACCTGACAACTTAACAGACAGACCTTAATTGTTCTGCAATCGCTCGCCGCAACTTTGCGTGGTAGTCGTTGCTGAGCTATTCCCAAATACAGCACGGCCACATTCAAAAGAACAACAACAAAATGAAACAAAACAATTAATTGCGCATGAACCAATGTGAGTTTTTGTGGGAACAGCATTACAGTGACATACGAACTCTGCAAAATGCCAGTTCAAATCCATACTGGTCAGTCATGATATAGCCATCAATCGAATGGTGTTGATGAAGTGACATGTGGTATCAAACGAGTCAGGTATAATACTTGACAAAGCTTCTAACCATCTATGAAGATCAATGTTGCTCCGTCAATCAAACTTTGAACAATGGAACTTACCGATAGATGTACCACTGGGAATAGCTGGCTCTATAAAAGTCATAGTCCGGTATTAAGTTATGTGTGACAACATTGAGTGCTTAGGTGGACAACCCATAATTGGTAACACCTTAAACAGGACACAGAACCGGCGCAATCAAATTATGTTTTTTGATTGATTAAGGCTAGACATATTAGTTGTTTCTTATGTCCCCATTAAGTATCCTATTAAACACATTATGTGGAATTTAATTGCAGCAATATAATGCTTCTCTCAATCATGAACAAGCATAAATCTATGAAATCTATGAATATATTACCGTAGTCATTTCCACTGGTTCTTTTGAGCCGCATGTCTGAAAAGCAGCATCTGGCCCGTGAAATGTTTCATGCTATGTCCTCTTTGTTTTTAGATTGCGTTCGGTCTGAATGCTGACAAGCTATATAATATTTACAGCACAGTAAAATATAGCGACTGATTTGGCATGTAAGTAACAGCGAGCACCATTCAGCATACATATACCCAATACACCACGGTTGCATGATATATTCACAGTATGTTAAGTTATACGAATCACTTAATATTGTTTTTGATCACATACAATAAACCAGCATTTTTGTTAAAGCAAGAGAACATTCTCTATCAAGCTTTGCTTGGTTTGTAATGATTATGCAATGAGCATTGAACCGTCCAGGCCTTCAGATGATTCGATATAGCCCTAGTAGTGAGATTGTGTATTGAAATTCATTTCTTGCATAATGTGCCACTAATGAAATGTAATAGGCTGTTTCGGTCGATGTATATGTATCCACAAGTATAAATATGAGTTGGAATCGAGGGTGCAAAGTCCCTTATTTCTGTTTACAAAGTTCGCTCTAACCGTTACTTACTTACCGATATCTATTGATATAATGGGGCATATATCTATTTAGTTTAATCACATATGCATTCTAAATAACGAAAAGATTATATACGTCAGCGTGTTTCTAATGCGAATACTGTAGACATATCTAAGAATACATTAGACTCAAAAACGTGCCCTCACTCACCTATATTTTGAAAGTTACAGCTTCTTTAACACATCCTACAGTATTGCTGGCTGTGTAACCGTGGAACAGCTGAAAAGTGTGTTCAAAGCGTATTAAGGGCAGACATGGAATGGTCTATAAAGATAATACATTGCTGTTTTGTGGATCATAATGTGGCAAATAACCTCAAACAAACAGGATTTCTCCCTAGAGCACTATACAGAGTAGCAGAAATTTGATTGCATTTGAGACCGCAGTTAAAGAAGCCGCAATCACATTCATGTCAAGTTAAAGTAAGTCACGGCCAAGAAAGCATAACTATCATCAATATTCGTGCGCGTCTATGTCTGGATATTAGCTGGACTTAAGACAGATCAAAATGAGCAACCGTTGTAATGGTGGACCCGTTTGCTCAGCAATTAAAGGAACATTCTGCGTCAATGAATGCAGCGGATATGTCACTTATCACTTGATCGACCACACAAAATAGCACCATGAACGCTTATTTACATCAGGCATAAGACACATTCAACTTAACTATGGTTCAATTATTGGATGCCAACATTGGGGTTTGTATGAATTCTAGCAACCTGAAAGTTGAAAGGGCGGTGGCACATGACTTTTGAAACTGTAGGCTATCAAACTGACACTGACAAAACGTATTAATGAAACTGTAACGGCTTTTCGGCATTCGAAACTACGATCTTAGCCCTATTTTTCAAATGTCTTTAGTGGATCATGGACAACCATATTTACTCATTATCTAGCGACTCATTGAGATATATCACGTAGAATAATATCAAACATCTATGTGCAGTAGATTTAAGTTCAGTCTGAATTTATATACTGCAGATATAGTTCCACATGATTAATTTAATTATCCATGATTCATTTTATCATGATGAAATCGAGTAGGCAATCTATTTTACGATCTGGTTTTGTAATAAAGGCGTCATAATATTAACCTATGTGGTTCAAATGCAAAACAATGGATTCATTGGAAGATATATCTGCATCTACACTCCCGAAAATGATTACCTAAGATAGATGGTTCCCAAATTACGCACCGATTTGAGGATATGTGCCAAATGACACTGGCAAGACTGTATAATGTTCTAGAGGATCTTGATCTTACTTCTTTACCTTTGAAAGTGTTTGTAACGTATTTCGTTATTATACAGCGTGGTAACATAGGCGCATCGTGCTTCTATTAAATTTATTCAAACATTACAAAGCTATATTGAGTGTTGTTTTCTCTGTGTAAATCAATGATAATAATAATGATACCATAAATAAGTCCATGGTCTTCACTCAATGATAGAGAG
>CM067349.1:34781070-34891070 GCA_034190875.2 Urechis unicinctus
GACAAAGATGGAATGGTCAATAAAGAAAATATATTTCTCTTCTGTGGCTCATAACTCTTTATAATGTGGCAAATGACCTCAAAAAACAGTTCTCCCTAGAACACTATACAGAGTAGCAGAAATTTGATTGCATTTAAGACCGTGGTTAAAAAAGCACTTATCACATTCATGTTAAGTTAAAGTAAGTCACGGCCAAGAAAGCATAACTATCAACAATATTCGTGCGCGTCTGAGTCTGGATATTAGCTGGACTTAAGACAGATCAAAACGAACAACCGTTGTAATGGTGGATACGTTTGCTCAGCAATTAAAGGAACATTCCGCGTCAATGAATGCAGCGGATATGTCACTTATCACTTGATCGACCACACAAAATAGCACCATGAACGCTTATTTACATCAGGCATAAGACACATTCAACTTAACTATGGTTCAATTATTGGATGCCAACATTGGGGTTTGTATGAATTCTAGCAACCTGAAAGTTGAAAGGGCTGTGGCGCATGATATGCTGATGCTGTAGGCAATTACAATAACACTGACAAGACTTGTTAATGCAACTGTAACGGCTTTTCGGCATTCGATATTGCGATTATAACCCTATTTTGCAAATGTCTTTAGAGGATCTTGGACAGCCATATTTACTCATTATCTAGCGACTCAATGAGATATATCACGTCGAATAATATCTAATAAAAGCGTGGACTATGTGCAGTAGATTAACGTTCAGTCTCACGTGTGCATTCATATGCTTCAGATAAAGTTCCACATGATTAATTTAATTATCCATGACTCATTATATAATAATGAAATCGTGTCGAAAATCTATTTTACCATCTGGTTTTGTATTAAGGTCGCCATAACATTTACCTAAGTGGTTCAAATGCAAAACAGAAGATTCAATGGAAGATATATATCGGCATCTGCTTTTAATTAGCAAAGCTAGCATTTCGACTAATCTTAATTATAAGAAGGGGGACATAAAGTCGGTTTTCATGGCGTCTTTGTCATTGAGCTAATGGCGTACAGCTTGCCACTACGAGGAATATACTCCTTGCGACTGCAATAAAGCAAATGTCATGTGTAAAAAATCCGTCGGTCAATCAATCCAAACGCAATGTATATGTATGCATATAAATTGAACTGCAAGAAAAGGTATGAGTGAAGAAGCAATGCTGCTAAAACCGTCAGATTGGATTCAGGTGGATTTGAATACAGTAATCATATGGCGCCGGCATTTTGTAGCGTAAATACTGATTTGCAAATGGAAAAGTATCAAGGGTTATGTTGCGCTTGTCTGTTGTTTTCGTAAGGTAAGTGCAATTTTGACACTGCCTACTTCTACTTACTGCAGTTTTATTTGACTGTAGAATGGTTAGAGGTTCAAGATTTTAAAGGTCATCTATAGTCATACGGCTAAATAAAATTAATCGATTTGGAAACCATACGCTTGCAAATACTCCTATAAGAACTACAAAGAATTAAACGCTATATAATTTGTTATGCCTGCCCTATTCCTCGTGGACCTTTTTTATATATAATAATTCATCAGACGCGATAAGTATGGTCGCTAACATGTGCCAAAGCTCTCACTCACTTGCATCCTTGTGTCGGTTTAGCTTTCTGAATGTTGAAAAGCATATGCGAGTTAGGTGCTTTTTAAGAAGTGGCCAATTCAGGAACTATATTGCTGTTTTATTGGTCACGAATCCTTTGTGGCAATTTGATTGCATTTGAGCTAGTGGTAGACGAAGCGACAATCATATTAGAGCCGGGTTAATGTCGGCCACCGCAGAGAAAGCAAATCCATCATCAGTTTTAGCTAGCGTCAATGTGTAGATATCACCTGGAATGAATACGTAACACAACGAGTAACCATGATAGATATGTTTGGCACAATAACATGTGTATAAGACAACACATTGTCTGTTCAAATCTTGAAGCGTGTCGTTGTAATAAGAAACGAATTGCAGCGTGTATACCAGATGAAACAAACAAGCACGTTGTTGTTATCGTAGTCATTCATTTAACAACTGAATACAACATGCGCAATAATGATTCAATTATCAAAAAGCAGTGAGAATATTCAGGTAGATGCTGGTGCCATTTGAACGTTAAACGTGGCGTGAATCCATTATGTGGAGAGAGTGAGTGTCATTCTTCTGTTACATTTTGTATAACGAGAAATATGCGAGCCTTTCCGAACGACCATGAAAGTGCACTTAACAATTGTGTGTTCAGCGTGATAACTGTATTTATTTGCCCTAGGCAGCGCCTGTGAAAACGCATCCGATCTACTTCGGCAATGGACTAAATCATGCAGTACACTCCACGCCGAAAACGTAGAGAGAATAGATGCGAGATAACTATAAATTTGGTTCATTATTTACAGTAATCATTAGTGTTTTTCTCGCTGTCTACACCTTGGGTTATTTATTTTGGTGGATACATTTTACACATGATATGGTTTTTTGACATAATGTTCGATGAACCTCCCCATATAGGTGTCAAGCAAATATATATGATATACGCATGCGGGCGAAAACAGCATCTAAGAACTCTTTGGAATGAATCGTTAAAGAACATCAATGCTCAACTCCATACTGACAAATTCCAAAATTCTGCTTTGATCCAAGCAGATGACATAGATACTGGTAAATTGCAACACACTAATTTGTTACCTTTGACTCTTCTTTTGAGATGCCACGCCCTTTTCGCTTCGTTTTGCTGACAACAGAATGTGAATAATTGTTACATAGCTTGTGTACTTTATGCAATACATTGATTTTCCTATTCTTGACACAATATGAAGGTTTATGTCAACATCAGCAGTTGCGCTGCAAGAGTTTGTGTCACAAGTGTGGGCTGGGTTAAAGGTGTATAATTGCAGTTTAATATATTATATGCAATGCTGTATGTCTATCATTATCTTGCTCGGCCAGTTGGCAGGACACATAATCGTATCATTCACATCCTGAATGAATGCACCCATAGGGGCCTTGACTCTATTAATAAACTGCTAGATATTAAACGACATCGGCCTAAAAACTGTTATACATGTCTCCCATAATCCATGATAACACAGATTTCATGCAGAAAAAAAATTAATTAATATCAAATAAGACCTACCCAGGCTACGATCTTCGCATAGCGTTGGATACATTTAGAATTGTTTGTAGCCGAGTTCCGTCATAGGAGTGCAAAATGTGACCGTTACCGTTATAGGAAAGGAACCTAGTATGCTAGAGATAACTTACGATTTTTTTCTGTAATCTTGCTAGAAGAATACTGTTTGACATTATGAAAGATATTGAGGCCCAGACCGACATGAATGCGTTAATTAGTCATTATTATGACAACTATGGCAAAGTGAGTAACTCTATGTAGGTATTTGTTTTTTGAAGAAACCGTTGTTCCCGGTATATTTAATTCCGTAAATGCAGACTATAAATGTTGAATATTAACAGGAGCAAATCATGTCTTCATTAGGTTTTTTCTGGACCAAAACAATATCATTGGAACAATGACGACCAATTTCCAATATATCAAGTGAAAAACATCTTTGACCACACTAATCAATTGGGGTAGTTTTTACCGGTTGTGTGTCGGTTTTGTGTCTGGCGGCAGATGCAGCATCTGATTAACTATTATGATATGGGAAATACAGGGGGCACGTTGCACACAAAAGACATATATGTATTCCGGGTGCTTTATAAGTGCAACATACGTATATTATTATATATATATATATATATATATATATATATATATATATATATATATATATATATATATATATATATATATATATATATATATATATATATATATATATATATATATATATATATGTATATATATATATGAATATTCTGATTTCATGCAATATAGTAAGGACTGATGTATTTTGGTGATCTATAAAAAGGTATTTGTTGATAGGTCACTATGGGTAATACGTCACCGGGTAATTGCAAATATCGAACTGTGTTGCGGGTGGTTCTGCTGTAGCGTGCCCAATGCTGTTAGCAAGGAAAGCCACGATTGAGCGTTTTTTGATACATCATTGATTGTAACAAAGTGGCGTAATTATAAAGCATTAGCATACGTTGTTTTTATGCGGCTGTTCATCCGTCAAATTGTATGCACTTTATTGGTATGTTCTTCTAATCTGACGGGCTTTAAACAATAGCGATTGAAAACATTGTCACCTCTTCAATGTTCCTTAGTTAGTAACCAGGTCAATGATGTATAATGTCCGTCGTAAGAAAAAGATAGGAGATATGGAGTTTGCATTGTTACCTTGTTATCATCATTATCGGCATTGAATCTGGATACGTCATTACCAACCATCTACACGAATGGTCAAAGGATACTACTAGATCTTCAAAACGGGTGTATGATTCCTGCATGACAAATTAATTTTTTCGGGGCCTGTGTAATACATAAGCTCTTAATGAAATCCGATTTATAAATATGCAATAAAGAGTAGACATCTCATACTAATGAGATAATGCGAGTGATTCTGTTTGGAGATATACCTATTACATACCGGTGTGGCTTCAAAACGACATTAAGGAGTGAGTGCAAATTGCAGTTTTCTGATTATTAAAACCTATTCATCGTAATTGTGTATGCAATTCCTGTCAAGTTAGTATGCACAAAATAGGGATATTTATTAATTAATAGGGCTTCAGAATGATTAATATTTCATTTAATCTAGTCGAAAGTGAACAACAGGAGGACCGTACGCAACAGGGGTCTTGGTCACTTTTGCACTGTGTGGTTGTTAGTCTCAATTACATATCCTCTCGTTCCTACCACCAACTATTACAATGTCAATCATAACAGATGATGTACTGTTAATGTTATATCCGAGTTCCGTCAGAGGACGGCAACAAAATGTGCCACGTACCATAATACAGAAATGCAGTAATACGCATGATATTAACGTTACCGATTATTGCTTCATTTTCATGGATTGTATTAATGATATAACCCGATACAATACTTCGAACATACATTAAACAACTACTCACTTGTTATTCACTTCTATGAAAGCATTATGACCTTGACATTTGTTTTTATTTTAGCGCTGTGGGTACCAGTCAATGGTTGTTTGTCAACAAAACTGCTAAATAAATAGAAACAACTTCCGGACAGAATGATTCTGCTGCTAAATGGGATGCCTTGATTGCCTGCGCTCTCTAATGATGAACTCAGTGGAACTCATTGAAACACGACTCAAATCTACATGTGAAGTGTTTCGCTCGGTGCTGAGTCATTTGCAGATGAACCATTGCAGATTTAGAATTTGGGATAATTGCTCACCGGAAAGAAATACGGAATATTTACCAATAGTTAATTATTGTGAAGGAACGAATAAGATTATGTCAATGCCAGTTAAACATTACGTATAGTGCATTGTGGTGCGCATTATATTCAACTATCAGCAAGAACGGATTGATGATTGCCTAGTAAGTGTCATAAAACGTCGGTATGACATGACTTTAATATTTCTTGGGCACTTGCGGCTGCATTTCTGCATTCGAACGTTTGATTGCATTGTTTACCTGCAATTCATGTTTGGTGCCTATAAATGCAATGGATAAGCGCTTGCGCCAAAACGTACAGATATATATGAATATATGTTGAATTGATGCTGAATTTGCCATTTATTAACATGCACATCGATACGAGTAGAGCCTAGGATTGAAGTTTGCAAAGACAAAAAATATTCATTCTCCATCACTACATTTATGACAAGATATTTAGGATCGGGAAAGCTTCCCAACTCAGCAGGTTTGTATATGCTGTCCAAACAGACCATGTGGCGTCGCGTTGCCACGAATCTTAGTATGGTTTTATTTTCAAATGATTCTTACAAAGAGAGGATTGTGTGTTATAAGAATTGTTATTCGTTGTAAATTATTGTACGAAAAAAACTCCCGTGCTAATTGGAATTCGATAATTTTTAGGGCATGCGTCGGTGCGAAGTGTATTAAGAAGCCTTCATTGAATGGCATATTGACAGATATGTATAGCTGATATTAACTGGCACAGCCCACGTAACATCAGAACAGCCTGAACACGGACAACGGTAGTGACACTGGCAGTGCTATGGGAAGCACTACACTATCAGGTCAAATAAGTTATTACACACCTAGACAATGAATACATCAGTTTTTATAATCATCTGTAAAAGGATCAAAGCATATATTTGCCGACCATTATCGCGGAAATGAACATGCCTCTTTCATTCGTCAAGAATTAGCTTGATTTTACCAATTTTCCTGGAAACTTCCGACATTTGACATTACTCTTTACTTAGAAAAGTAGTGATTTTGTGTGGCTTGCTCTAAAGCCTTAGGATAATATTTTTCACAATAGAACGACGCATTTATTGGGTTATAGTTGTACAGACACGTACTGAAAATTGCGAACAATGCTGAATGATTAATCTTTTAAACAACCACCATGCCCAAATCATGTGTATTGGATTTCTTATGTCCCCATAATTACAGGACCGCGCCCTAATTGAAATACGAATGCACCCGTGTTACTTGTGCTGGATAAATGTTCATTGGATCAGAACGAGCGAAATTGAAATTGACCCCTCTGGTTATGAGAGCAATATACATTACAACTCTCCATTACATCAGTGCGCTATACTCTCCATGCCGACTATCCATGGAAATAAAGTCAAGCAATAGCGGCCTAATAGAGCAATCTAGATCACTGTACAATGCATATTCCTACTCCGCCAGCACCTTCCATATGGTCAATCTGCGGGATAAACGAGTAGTTTCAGCCGTATATGGGCTTGGGGGCGCAGAGGGTGGGTGATTGTTGGAGGTATAAACCAAAAAGACGACCAAGCTTTTGCTGCAGTCGCACCTCTTTTGTGAGATAGTGCCATTACTTTTTAACTGGATACTGGCACCATGTAATTTCTTTTCATTATATTTCTTAAGCGCCGCGACTGATGTTGCACGTGAATTTTAACAATTGCTATTCTCTGTAGACCTAGTTTAAAAGATATACGCACAGTATGTATGATTATATGAATTGCTTTGAGTCGTTTGTCCTCATATAGGACGGACTAGGGACGTACTTCGGTATCAAGTTTTTCGTAGTTAGATATGATCAAACTCTGAGCTTTCTGTATTATCTGCTGCTCTAAAAGCGCTATCCGGCTATGGCCGCCACTATTCGATTGTAAAAGGGAGGTGTTCCACTCTTTGAGTGTTATTGATATGCATTTTCTGAAGAATTTGCAACTATCTCAATGACTTTGTAAATGCGTTTAATTGGTAGGTGTGTTTGTTATGCAAACCTGCCACCTGAATACCTGCACAATATGCATGGAACGTAATATGTCTGCAAATGAAGGTGCTTTATCCAACAAATACACAAATACTCAATATAACGTTACACGCCATTAATTGTTATCTTTCGTGCGCCTTGTATATAACTATTAATCGCAATCACATGCCCAAACTCTCACTCATTAATTTGATATGTTTCGTGCGCCTTGTATATATCTATTAATCATAATCACATGCCCAAACTCTCACTTCTTTGCATTCTTGAGTCTTTATTAAGTAGTGTGATAGTTGAAAAGCGTCTGTGGGTTCAGTTCTTTTTAAGAGCAAACATTGCGCAGCCAATTAAGAAAATAAATTGCGGTTTTACTGCTCACTAATCCTAATTATGCGGCAAATAGATCGACATAAACCTGATGCGACACTTAATCTACCCATAGCAGCAATGCTTGCTCCGGTTAATTGTCCATCATCCATATTTGCGAGCGTCAGTGAGTTGATATCAACGTGATTGGGGGGATCACGACGAGCAATTGAATCTAATGAATACATTTGTTCCAAATACAAAGGAATACTGAGTGTCACTGAATGCAGCACATATGTCACTTAACATAAAACAGCACCAACAATGCCCACAAATGGGTCAGACATATGATACGTTGCTGATGATAAACTATTTTATGTCAACAGAGCTTTAAGTTTGAACCGAAAAATTATATAACCGTGAAAGTCGACAGTAATGGGGCGCTGGCGTGTGGTACTCTGTAAAAGGAGACATCTTCGTGGCAAAGCTATTAGGTGATTGTGTACACTGACACTTTATAACTCGATCCGATGTACTTCCAGTTGCATAACTTTGCTCATAGCAACTTCGCAGGAGTGTTCCATTTTCACGATCCTATTGAGCGAATAGATAGAACACAAGGGTCTATTTAAGACTCAAATGTTTAGATATTAGTTGAAACGTCTCTACATTCATCAAATAAAGATCATATCACCATTTGCATATCTCCATTTAGGATCTTGAATAGCCATATTCAATATCAATTGACTCATTATTAAGGTACTCATGATGATATTTCCCCAGCAAAATATCTAATAGATGCATGGACCATATGGCGTATAATGTGAGACCTGTGCATTCATTACAACTTAAGTACTATAGCGAGTGCGTATTGAAACCCATGGTTTATTGAATTATGGCAGAATATGTCACTGTCGAGCTGGGTCCAACAATTCCAATAGCTTTTAGTAAGCTGTCTCAGATCTAACACTGTCCCAAATACACTAGTCCCCATTCGCTTGAGCCCCCACACCTCAAATGACACAACTCTCTCTGGCCCAAGAGTCTTGGGACATATCATCCATAAAACAGCTTAATTGTGGCCAGGTTTTGGCCTCTCGAATCCAATACGCCATAACAGATTGGACATTCTGAGCTCGCCTTGCAAATGCCTTTGGCTAAATCCGGAGAACGCCGACTAAACGCATATTGTTGGTTCCGCCATCGTAGTTCAGCTGAAAGGATGGGGTGCAACGCAAGAATGCGGCTCAAGATTGTTGAATGACCAGTCGTGGTACAATGGAAAATACCGAGCATTAGTGAATTTGGAAAGCGGGTTTTTTCGGTTGGAGCACTTGGCCACATGTATTGCACGCAGACTCTGAGGCAGTGGGAAGAAGCAAACCCCAAGAGCAAAGAGATGTAGACTACCAATACACCACGTTAAAAATCAACGCAACCAGTGTACCCTTTTCTTTGGAAACCTCGACCATTTTGTATCCAAACACTAATTGTCGTATCACGCACTACTGGCAGTCAATTAAAACCCAAGTTTAATTCCATGCGTGCATTACTAATTACACTGCAGAAAAGCAACGCTGACATGTACCGTACCTAAGAAAAAAGGAATAATAACCATGAACATTTATATACTTCGTTGGGAGTTTAAAAGCAATATATGTTTCTATTTTGATGGCATTTCATGCGATTAACATAAATATGACCCAAATGTGTGATGCCTTTGTTAAGGCTTTGATGATAATAAATCGTGTTATCCTTGCGCAAATGCCGCTTGACAATCAATGATTTATGGAAATCATAATCCGTCGTTCTTGAAAAACATGCCTCAAGGTACAATCGGTTGTCTATAGTTTCTAAATTGAACATTGTACATACATATATACATACATATATACATGCATGCATACACACATACAAATATACATACATACATACAAACATACATGTGTACATACATACATAAATACATGCATTCATACATACATGCATACATACATATATACATACATACAAACATATGTATACAGCAGGTATTTGTGCATCGCTGTTTCAAAGACAAAATCCTGCTCAGAGGCACTGAAGCTGCCAGTTAATTGTTATAAAAGGATTTAAATGTATCAATTTAACTGGCGGAATGCGGCCGGAAGTGCGTTCCACAAACTTGATGCGGCTTTTATAATCGCTCTGGCACCGCATGAAGTCATATTTGGAGATTGCGGGTTTTGTATCAAATGCTTGTTCATAGATTGAACACAAGTTAAGGATTAGAATTCAGAACTTTGTTCCAGTAGGTAGCTTGGCGCTGTTTTATTGACAGCCTTACAGGTGAGTAGAAGAATTTGGTATATAATGCGTTTTTCCACGGGAAGCCAAAGAAGGGTACGCATGATGTGTTTGATGATTACTACGTGCTTACCTTTCGAACAAAACAGGCGGCAGTATTTTCTGCGTGTTGCAGTTTTGCAATAAGCTACGAGTAGGCTCAGTGGCATCTGATTCTAGTGCCGAGCAGCGTCATAAAAGCTGCCAAAAGCAAGAGCTACTTAGAGATAGTTATAGCAATGCATGCATGTTCGTAGAATATTGATTAATCAATCTAAAATATCATTAATGACGCCGTTTGGGTTTTATTCTTGAGAACAAGTGATCTGAACGGGGATGATGCATCATTCATGGTAAGGTTTTTTCAAATCTATGCCTGGATGCATAGATATAACTATTGTGTTTACCAATTATCTGCCAAGATTTGTTTTTAAAAAGCCTACTTGCAAGTTTGCGGAACGCTGTTTTTATCGCCACTATATATATATATATATGTGTTTCTATTCCTCTAGCACATTGCAGCCTTGTATATCCGAACCCATGGTTGATAATATTTTCGAGGCCACTAAGAACACGGAGGATTTTGGCGGGGACGAATAGCGGGTAGTTGCATTTAAGAACAGGCACATGTTACGCAGCGTTTGCAGCCATTGTCAACATACATCCGACAAGGAGATTAAGTCCTGATTTATCAACGGCTAGACGTTAAATAAATAGTTTTACTCTGATTATTTAGGGTTGTTGACAGGCTGAAGAAAAGCAGGCCAATAAGCGTCCAGGATGTCACGTGAATCTGCGAATAGTGGCAGGCGCATAGAGGGACACGTCTGTCCCGAGCAAAGACGTCACCGTGCCGAACACGCTGACATTCCAAATAGCCTTCCTTACTAACTAATCCAGTGATTCCTTACACGTTAAATCACTGGAATATTACTATATATTTAATATGGTGTAGCTAAATGGGAGCTGGAGAGGGATGTGGATATACATATTGTTAACTATGTGATCTCCGTGTGCGCGATTCAGCAATCACCGTGCTCAAATCACCAATGCGGTTTTATGTCCCTATCATTGCGCCACTGCGTCCTCATCGAAATACTTATTCACTGTTATCAAATAATCTGTGTGGATGCACATTTGGAAAGAAATAGAGAGATTGAAGGGAATCAAATATCTCTGGTCGGCAAGTATCATATACTGGCATACATACCACCCTTTTGTATACTCACTGTTACACCACCACCTTCATGGACCTCGATTTACTATGCTCAATGGAGCCACATACTGTATGACAAAGCTCATCGGATGTCATTCCAATTATATCCTTCCCGAAACGTATTTATGTATCAAACTCTATAAGTGTGTCATACATTCGTGTCTCGGGAGAGTGATCTGACGGTTTTTTGGGTGACTGTCATATGACACATGGATTTATGTAAGTGCCCTATTATATATTTAGTGGCGTGTTGGAAGATTAATCGCACACCCGGAGGTAGCCAAAGTCAGTGGTATTTGCTTGGCTCAAGGCTTAGCAAGATGCGTTATACATTAATTAGTTTGTATATATTTTCCCATCAACGTCTAAATCGATTCGTAATGCGCTTATCCCAAAAAAGACAGCATGGAATGTTATTTTAATGCTAAAAGAGAGTATAACAGCATTATAAAATGTATAGCTTCAGCAATCTTGCGCATGATATACCCCTGCATAAAAAGAGTTGGAACAATACGTGAACAATATATGGCTTCCGCTTACCCACCCGGAACCATTTTGGATTGGCAAAACAGAAGTCGCGTGTATCAATCATTTACTGGAAATTGTAAGGTAAATGCAACTGATACACTGTGTTGCATAAGAACGACAGGTATATGGGCCTTAATGCCATTTTTCCGTGCGCCGAGTTGTGAGATCGATATCGATTGAACGGCATACGTAGATTGAACAATTGCCTCATACAAGCAGTATCAAATGATCAACTTAGCGTTAGGTGGAATTCTAAAAATTACTTGTGTGTATTTGTCCGACCCGAGTTACGATTTACACATTTTGTTGTAATATGCTGTGGCCCTCAGAAACAACGTTAAGCCTAATTGTTTTGCATTTTATCGCGAAAGAGGACAATCACCACCCCCTTGACTGCCTGATGTCTTTCAGGATCGAGCAACTTATATATCACTCTGGGAACAGACTAATAATTTGTAAATGCAGTGCACAGGAAGATGGGATCAAAGTGATTGGCATTTATATTATGGATAAAAATCAATCACGGAGTCAGTGCTTCTTATAATTTGCGCTAATGCAGCCTGGGTTTTCATGGAACAAAGCAATGATTACATGCTGAAGATAATGAGAACGGTGGTGGTCACAAATAATTGTTGTAGAAAGAAATATTGTTTCTAGATGAGTTAAGTATTGAATATATGGAAGCGGCACATATGCTGATAGCTCAAGCGCTGGATTGTTCAAGGTATTTACCACTATTCAAGCAAATGTATGGACAGCAATAATGCTATGGGATTCAAATTATCCCTCCACAATTTAGGTTTAGGGTCATATTGCTTGCATGATTCAAACGTAAATGCTGTACAAAGCATTCACGCTGTAGTATATTTCTATCTAATACATTATATTTGACCATAAAAAGATTGTTTTTTGAAGTCATTGATGAGTAGCTCTTACGCGGGCGTCATTGAGGTTAATCGGCATGTCAGCAAATTCGACTATACATCAATGCAGTTTTTTTCAATATGTTTACAGCGCAATTATCCGCTTACTTTCATTATATAACAGCTTTATCATGCTGATTACAAGCAATCGACAAAACATTTCCCATGTATGTAATGTTGACAACCATACTATAATTTTCACCGAATGTGCGTGAGTTAAATGCTACTTTCGGTCTTTAAAACTATTCATCGCATATAGCAAAGAGCGAATTATTACCCAGGGACCATGCTTTGTGAATGGCTTCACCTTAGCCGAATCACAAAAATACATAAGATAGATGCGATTATTCATGAATCGCATTGGATCGTATATTGTTAATTAATAGTGTTACTTTTGCGTTTAGGGCCTACCGTTGTACGTCGCTGCCGCTCTGGACGTAACCTAGATTTACATCATTACACCATTGGCACATACACTTCATGATAGCAACACTGTACCTATAGTACCGATGTACATGTAATGCAATGTTTAAAACATGCTGCAGCTATAGAATATTTTTGACAAATGTAAAACAGAAAAGTGGCTATTAGAAATAGATTGGGATACAAGTGGTGCCGAAGTTAATCCTGTTGACATAACTATTGGTAGGGCTTTGTAATATATCACATTATCTTCTTTCTGCTTCCGAAATGTCAGTCTATTTAAAGACCCTGTCAAACGCATGATTTGTCACATTACACATCGGCACGTGAATCGCAGAGTTGAAAGTTGTTCAGTATGCTAACGTGGTGTACATTATGATTTTCAATAAGATAATTGTGGATTTGCCTATCATTTAATTTCGTTGGGAGTCACTGACAGTACCACCAGCATTATATTTGCACAAGCTACATACATCAAACATTTATATAATTTGATGGATGTCAGGTCATTAGTAAGTGATTGCCGTTAGACATTACAGGCAGTGTCAAATCACAATATTAAACATCGCTGGAGCGTTCGTTAACCACAAAGTAATTTTCACATTTCACTTTAGTTCTCTAAATTGTTTATGTAGCTTGGCAGCTGCCACAGTAGTAAATTTATGGTAATTATCGTTTAATCAGTGCATTGGAGGAGGAAGCTACGAGGTTCTTCCTGGAATGAGAACTAATTTTGCAAAATAAGCCCGATATATGTTTTGCTTATTAAGTGCGGAATAAGTTCTTATATCGCAGCAGTCACAACATAATTCGAAGTAAATGATGAATAATGATAATTTTATGCGTTGAGCTTAGGCATTGCTCTCGTATATGTTACGATGCCAAAGAAAAACATGGCATCATTCATTGACCATTTACGACACATTAAATGGTGATATATCCAGTCATTCTCCTTAATGCAAAAATGAGTGAACACGTTGAAGCGGTGAGTTGAATTGCTGTAGAGAGCGTTCGAAGCTTGGTCGCAAAAAAAGATATGAATTAAACCTACGTTGAACGGCGTATAGAGCCATCAAATGTCCTACCAGTTGTCGTACTAATTGTCTAATAATTGCTACATATGTCTCTTGTTACTTTCCTTATACGCAAATTCCTACGCAAGTAGCGCAGTTGATGCTACTGAATCAGACTTAATATCGATATATTTGCAGGTTTTTATGGCAAAGGCAGAGACATAAGCGGTCACTAGTTAGTTGACTGAATATCTAGTGTGCTCATCACATAAGGGCAAAGAACAATGGAGCTTCTGGTTTAATTTTCATGTAAGCGCAAGCAGATTGCAGAGCGGTTTGATGAGTATCCAAGCGTACTGCTTAATCAAACCGGTATTTGCAATGCAAAAGCATTCTGTGGATCAAATGGCCATTTGAGATTGGGTCCTATCGATGTCTTATGTATGCGTAAGACATCAAACGATGCGCGATGCAATCAGTATCTGGTAGCTAAAAAAGTGCATTTTACCGCTTACCTGCATTTTACTAGATCAAGAGGCCATGATCATATTTGCAACATTTTAAGACAAGCAAAAGTCCGACGATTTCAACTTGTCTCTCCTATTCATTTATACTTTGACAAATTGTTGATTGGTAAATGCAATCATTCTCGGGCATCAATGCACCATATATTTGTTATTTGCCCGCACACAACCGCTTCCTTGGGTTATACTGCGAAGAAATTGGCCATTCACATTTGCAACAAGATAAGCTTTAAAAATTCCGACGATTTCAATTGTCTCTCCTATTCATTTATATTTTATAAATATTGTTGATTGGTAAATACAATGTAGATTGGGCATCAATGACGACCATATATTTGTTATTTTGCCCCGCACACAATAAAGGCTTGAAATGGGGTTATCACCTATAAATATATATATAATACACACACACACACACACACAGAGAGATAGATATAGAGAGAGAGAGAGATAGATATATATATATATAGAGATATAGAGAGAGAGAGAGAGAGATAGAGAGAGAGAGAGATATAGAGAGATATATAGATAGAGAGATATAGATAGAGAGAGATATATATAGAGAGAGAGAGAGAGAGAGATATAGAGATATAGATATCTCTCTATAGAGAGAGAGAGATAGAGAGAGATATATATCTATATATCTATATAGAGAGATATATATACAGAGAGAGATGTCTCCCTATCTCTATCTAGATATAGGAGATCTTCAGATTTCCATATGTATAGAGGAAACAGAGAGAGATATATAGATCTATATACATATATATATATATATCTATATATATCTATATATATATATATATATATATATATATATATATATATATATATATATATATATATATATATATATATATATATATATATATATATATGTATGAATATATTTATATGGCTACTTTGCGTATGGCAGCACAGACACGGAACTACTGTTCTCGGTTGGCGTCGCGTAATTGCCTACGTTAATCGGTGCATGTTTGAGAGAACGTTATACTTTCTGTCATACAAATTGCACTAGTAAATTACAAAATGAGCCGGAGTGCATCGTTCCTCATAATCCCCGATGAAAAATCACCAATCTGTTCATAACTGTGCCAGAGATACACTAGGGTCTTCCGATCGAGATTAGCTGCTGCATCAAGGAAGATTAATGCATCACGCTAAAACGTTACCACTACCAGTTGTTACGCACAATGAGTGATACGATTTTTGTACAACTTTTTTATTTGCAATTGGAATGAACGGTGCTGATTTTGCCGATAGAGATTCATTGGACATAAGAAAAATGTGCTTTGTTCAATACATAATGCAAAAAAAGCTAAATGATCGGGTTAGACAGCTGCGTGTGTGAGAGGAGTAATTGTTTTATTTCCTGGACAAGACCCGATTGCTATACATTAATAAATTCTACCATCAATCTATGGTTGGTCTAATTACATTCCTGTTTTCTATATAATGAGAAAATGAAAATATCTTGGCAGCACAAGCTGATACAATCTTCGTCGGAAAAAGATTGTTGCTTCATGTACACCTCTGAGGCTTTTAGATAAAGAACTGTTATGATATTAAACATTAACCATGATCAACAATAATATATTCGATTGTTATGTTCACCTCGGATACGACACAATTTCACTATTGATGTCTTAATGATAAGGGACGGTTATACATACGTTTGAGAATAGCCCTGGCGGGCGCATTCATTTGATTGAAATATTCATGAATGTAGCCATATGAGTATCAAAAGGTCGCAGCGGCTAAGTTGCCATCGCAGATGAAAAAAAATATCATCAAATGGAGTGGATTGTTATGCAACCTAAAGCCTTTATATATTCGATGACAATATTTGGAAATGGGACTACCAAGGTATGGAAGGGAAGAATACTGATATGTCACATTCATGAACAGAAAGCACGTAATGGTACGTTTACGGTCACTGTCAGCAAAGATGAGCCAGGTTGAGATTGGTTTTCTACAAAGAGAGTAAGACCTTCCTTTTTCTCTGTTGTTGATCGATGAAGGCTGAAACGCCAGGCCAACAAGCGACCTTGACATCTAGTGAGTAGAGGGTCACGATGCAGAAAAAATCTATATGGCCAACATAATTGATACTGGGTGAGTTCAATCACAGTTGAATCTACCCTGTTATCCGCCATAACTTTGCATGGGTAAACATGTGGTACAATTAGTTAGTTATATGGGGATGAGAAGGGGTTTGAGGATAAACATCGTATCAAGAATGTGATAACCGCGTTTGCAATTCATCAACCGCATTGCCCCCATCATCAAAGGGTTATGCCATGCAATTGTACTTACGATTGCAGAACTGTGCCCTAATTGAAGGACGAATGCACCCGTATCCATGTTGAGTGAATGTACAAAAGGAAAGTAGGAGCTCGATGAAAGGCGTATATCCGCCTGGTCAGATAAATTATGGCTTTAATTATCAGACAATGGTAATAGCTATAAAAATTAAACGGAATATTTGTGGATAGCTAGCAGGGTTTCCAAAGAATAATAGTCGAGGTCCATTGCAAAGGTATTCATAATTATGAGTACATATGTGTTGGAATGAACAGTTGTAATTAATGCTTTTATAACATCCAAATTAGATTACAGCATGTGCAGAACACTGATATCACCACGCCGGTCTTGCAAGATCCACATTAGCAGCATGTGAAATAACGTGACACTGTTCACATTATCCTTCTTGTTTTGTGAGCGATGAAGAATACAACAGAAGATTGCACCAGTAAGCTAATCTCTTCCTGCCGACCAGCGCGATAAATGTAGCTGAGACGATTAGTGGCCACCGTATCTGGGTGGGGCGGGGAGGTTGGTGGGTTAGGGAGGATCAGAACACCCAAGACTGCTGCTGACAAAGCTTTGCAGCAGCCGCACATCGTCTGTTAAATAACACCTGGTATATCTTCATTTGTCTTGAGAGGGAGTTTGGTCTTTATACTGGCGCTGCAACATTTGCGACAGTACATTACTTCAGCGCCTCGATTTATATGGCATGCGAAATACAACATTTACTATTCAGCGTATACCTTCTCTGAAGACCTTCTTTGTAAGATATACTCACAGTATATATGATTATGTGAATCATTTTGAATCGAGTTTGCTCATATACAAGGGGGAAGCATTTTAAAAGGACTAGGGACATCAGCTATTTGTGTTATTATAACCAGCGGACTTTGATGCGCTATTCGACCATGTCCGCAAATCATCAAATATAGCCCCCAATAGAATTATGGAAGGTGTTGCATTTTTTGAGATTGTGTTATTGCAATGCATTTCCTGTCATTTGAAATCAGATTAATCATAACTGCTACGCAGCTCCTCAAATAAACATTTTGCTGCCTGTATACATGCAACTTGAACACATAAGACGCAATAAACATGGACGCAATAACGTGCCGAAACAATCCTCCACTTGAACGTTAACGAAGCACCAAAACATCATAGAGTCTAGTTAGCAGACTGCAGTTGAAAAGTGCGAATGGGTTAAGAGCTTATTAAGAACAAACATGGAATGGCCAATTACGGAGATATATTGCTGGTTTGCTGGTCACAAAACCTAATTATGTGGCGAATAGCCTCACACAAACACGAGTTTGACATCGAGTCGGCGCACATATGGAGTACTTGATCCGATAAAATATGCAATTCGGTTGCATTTGAGACAATGATAATAGAAACGATAGATGCGTTCATATCATGTTAAAATCACCTACGGCAGATAAAACATACGCGTCAACAGTATTCGTGTGTGTCAGTGTGGAATCACCTGGAATGAAGACGGTATTCCACGAACCACCTTTAAAACTGATAGACACACTTGCGCAATATTCAAGGGATCATCGCTCGTCACTACATGCAGCATCTGGGAAATGATACTCTCCAGTTGGAGACATTTTCAATGCAAGGCTATAAGGTACTTGTGCATACATACACGGAGCAACTCAATCTACTTCCAGTTGCATAACGTTGCTTTGAGCAACTTCGCAGCAGTTGTTCATTTTCACGACACCAATTTTGAACAGAAAGATGACAAGGGACTTTAACAAGACTCGAAACGGCTCAACATCTGTCAAATTAAGATCACCACAGCACCATTTGTCTATATCAATTGAGGATCTTGTATAACAATATTCAATTTGAGTTGACTCATGTTCAATGTATGGTAATATCGCAACCAAAACTAGCTGACAGATGCACGGAGTATAACATGAGACTGACTTTTACATTCATCTGCTGCAGCACACAGATAAAGATGCAGATGGTGAACGATAATAGCAACTGCCACTCTAGAATCTAGTTGTGTTGATTGGCTTAACAAATAATAACATCTGAGAAAAATGTTTTCTCTTGCACCAGAGGAGGTAGATGTCGCCTGGCTGACGCATAGTAACACGATTACCAGCAGTAACTCATCATTACTCTTGGCACACTTAGACGACAATTTCAATTATCTACCAAGGCAGCAAGCACATTATATTATACAAGCTGGTGACTGCGGAAGGTTTTTACATGTATTTAAATTAAGCTGCACAAATACGTAAGAAGAAACACGCAAGTATAGAAGAAAGTCATATAATCAAGATGGTATTGACTGAAGTATGTAAATTGTACCGGCATTTGTAAAATGATAAACATAATAGCGCACATAGAATACAGCAATCAAATTTGTTAATGGAAAATTGTCAGGTATTCGGTTGCGCTGATTAATGACCTTCGCATTAACTGGCAAGCATCATGTGCTTATGGGACATCTTAAGTCCAATTGATGAACCCGTGTACAGTATTAGATAACGATCTGTTCTGATTGGGTTGCGTTCTTTGGTCTAAATGCTAATTCATAACCCTTATCCATAGAAGTGTATTTACATGAATCAGTATTTTGCCATCATACCACGAACACTTACGTTTGCTGATGGACACTTTTGTTGAACATAGATGAAAACATAGCTATTTACCTTGATATATAGACCGTCAATAGATCCGCCAGTCAAAATCGTCAGCATATATTCGTTGACGCATTCAACCTGCCTATAATCTACACATAAGTGTCAACTTAGTGTCTAAATATATTCATGCGTGACATGTAAAATCGAAACTGCGTTGATATAAACACGTTTATGATATTCCGCGTTTTGAAACATCGGCATTGCGAGTATATAATGGACTGTACATTATACGACTCGATCACCCCTGTTTACTAGATTTAAGTTGAACAGCTTTGATTTGAGCCATTTGATAAGGGTAGCATATTTCAACGATAGCACAATTTTGCATAGAAAAATAACAAATGATTTTTAAAAGAATTTAAGAAATCAGGTCAAAACCTTTATACAAGTTCCGAATTGAGCATTGCACTCATTTTATGTGGCATCAACAGTGATCACATCGCATGCTACTCATTCACCTTGACAATGAGACAAACCCAAATTGTGCAATTTTGCAAATGATAATTCAAATCAACATCATAATGGTTATTGGTTGTGGTACGACGCTAGGATAATTTGATTGAATGGTTGAAATCCTGAATAAATCATATGAAATTTATCTCAGACATCGAACGAGGTTGATGCATGGAACAGTCTTTCTTCTCTCCTAATTCCTCTACATAATATCACAAATGAAGAATATCTTTAAGACGAGGAGATTTTTCCAATGCCAATCGGGATAAATGGCTCCTTTGTGTGTGCAGCCATGCAGCATCTTTGAAAGTAAATAGCACAGAGGCTGGAAGTGTGGCCATGGGCTCACTTAACATGTAGACTGGAAAGAATATGAACCGAAGTGATAACATTCCGGACTATTATATGATGTCAAAAGGAAAATATCCTGGCATTGGAAGAACCATTCTAGTTAAGAAAGATTGGTGATTCCTGTACAGCAGAGTAGTTTGTACTTAAAGAAACAGGCACTATGGCCAACAACAATCTTATGTTTGCCTTCAATACGACATATTTTACACTTAATGTCTTCACGATGAGGGACCCTAATGCATTCGTCTTAGATAGGTGCATTTTCCCCCAGGCGGCCGATTCGGCGGGGTTGCCACTCGTACAATTGAAATATTTATGAGCGTGGTCACATGACCATCAAGATGTCACATCAGCTAAAATGCCATCGTAGATGCCAACTATCATAAAAAGTCATAGACTGGAATGGAATGATATGAACCTTGTAGCATATCTATATTCGAACTCATAGCTGACGATGTTTTTGATGGGAGTAGAAAGTGAATGATTTGAAAGGGATGAATATTTATATCTTACGATATATGAACAGAAAATACGTTATGGTGCGTTTACTTTAATTGACAATAAAATATAGTCAGGGTGGGATTGATTTTCTACAAGGAAAGTGCCACCTTTTTGGTCGCTGTTGTTGATCGATGAAGGCCGAAGAATAGTCTGCAGAGGATCACAGTTTGTATTATGCCAGAAAATCAATATGGCCTTAGATATCCATATCGAATGGCTTCTGAAATCTTTAATCGCAGAAAGTATTCCTAATCTATAATAAGATATCACAAAATACAAATTTGTACATTTACCCTTTTCTCCGCCTTAACTTTGCATGGGTTAATATATGTGGTGCAATGAGGTAGGTAAATAGGGGGTGTGAGAGGATGGGAGGATAAAACATGTTTCCCACGATGTGATGTCTGCATTCTCTATTCAACAACCATCATGTGTATGTCATAATTTAAAGACGAATGCACCCTTATAACCCACGCTTGGTGAATGTACATTAGTAATGATGGAGATAATTACTATTGTGCCAAATTGTTGTAACCATCGTTTTATCCTAAAGTCTAATGGCTCGCATCAATGCCGAAACCTCAATGATATTTACAAAAGAGGTACGCGCAGGGTATAGAGCAAGCAGTGAAATTTTCAATCTCTACAAAATAAGTTAAAACGAGGCTTATTTTACAAATGCCCCAGAAGCTTTTAAGCCGAGATGCATTTATATCAATGTTTATTTTGTTTTACCAACTGAAGCCATCATTACACATAGAGGTTTATTTTGTAAGTCATCGAGTTTTTAGATATATCATGCATGTTTACATATCAATCATTCGCTTTTTTTGTAATATTCACCAAAGCACCACATTTATGAATATGTTACCATAGAAGAATACTTAGAAAATCACAAGATTTCCAAGGATCCTTTTGATCCGCAGTGAGCTATTTACAATGCAAATGTATTCTATTGGTCATATGGTCCTTGGAGATAGTCAAATGGAGTTGATTTGTTGCAGAAGATATGCGCTTTGCATCGCAGTTTGTGTGTTATCTGGTTTCAAATACCGGCTGATTATTAGAAGCATCAATTTATGTAATTACCTGACATGCATTCGGGAAAATGAATAGTAAACTTTTGAATATCGATAAGTAAACAGGCATGGTGGCCTAACATATGCCTGACTTGCTATATTTTACCTGTTTACTGAGTATATCATTCGGAAGTACTACAATAGCCTTGATGTAGAGATCTTTTGCAGTCCCTTACTTGATTACCATCCCGAACAGGTGATGAACGGTGAAGCATAGCAGGGACACACATACGTATGAGAGCTAATGTGGAATTCAACTCATCATTAGAGGGTGACCCTATGAAAGCGTTTTGCCGATTTGTCGATGGCGATCATTAGATTGATTTGTCGGTAAGATCACCATCTTACATGTGTCTTGACGGTTACCGCTGACGATAGAGTTAATACGATGTCACAAGTTCAGATAATGCGGGGATGCAGCCTATATGCACGTTTAGACAACCGATCTCATGATGTGACGACAAAGTCGATGCGGCAATGACGATATGACAACATTTACAATAAGGTGACGAGCGGAGGACCGTGGATCAGGTAAAAACATAGCACAATGCTGAGCACATACATGCACAAATACATAGACAAAGATACACATACATGATTTAAGCCATATAAATGTAAATGCAGATATTCAACATGGGGCATTCCCGGGGATGTATATGGCATATCAAGAATATTCGCTGGTATTACAGTTTAGCGAGTGCTATCGCAGGGGGCTTTGACGCTTATTTACGGAGAGACATATCAGTCTAATGGGAAGTACATCAGGTCGCAGTTCCAAAGGAGTGTCTCAAAGTGGCAAATATTGTTCGGTGTGATAATAGTAAGCAAGGTTAGATTACGTTCCTAGCTAATACACATAACTCCTGGCTTTGAAAGCATAGCCTTAACGATTCCTTGCAGAGATCGTTATCAAGACAGTAGTGCTATCGTTCTTTGATCTGCCCAGTTACAAGCTTGATTATACATTAGCCGTTCAACAATATGGCTGTCAGAACAACACGCCCATTTCCGTCCAGGTATGCCAGCCGCCATAACGCAACAGGCTTACCCGACACACCTGTTGACACGCCTACATTCTTTTAGGGCCTTTAATCACGATCAAAGCTTCCATGCAAGCTTCATATGTCAGCAAATTGTTCTCTCACATGCCTGATAGGCACTGTTGGAGCTATACTATATCGCACCATGTGGACAAGGCAATGAATAGCCCATCGTACTTAAAGGAGTCGTACATATTGCATTTATATTTTTTCTATGAAACTGCACCTGTACACAACCCAACAAGTTATCTGCGCCGAAGAATTTATGCATGCACATATATAGTACACAATGATGAGGGCATATAATTTAGCCTCACAACGGAATGCGCCAATATATATTACATATATCCCACAAACATCACCGAACAGCGAAAAGTTCAATATGACAGACCAAAAAGCGAACTTGGTGACGTTAAGGTAGCGTCGGCATAACACCAAGTCGGATGTAGCCAGCTAAAGCTGTGTGATCGGTCACCGTCATGTTGGAGTCAGTAATCAATAAATCAGTTCTCAATCGTAGTTTGACAGAAAATACTTAAGATTTATATACGATGAGCAACAGGCGTGCCGGGATTGGAGATGCGAGTGGGACAATAACACATTCGCGTGAGCTATTAAATGCAGTCAAATCAAGAGTTTCCTATGGAGACTACATTTACTCCGTTACACGTATCGTATTCTATCGCATGATCAATCTGTGTGTACAATGTAAGCATTTACCATGATACATTGAGGTAATACCGATGTTGTCCTTGACATCTCGTATTAGTAAAGCCATATATTACACGTACAATACTCAGTATGACATCATTGCCGATAAAGCATTTGTTTTATGATCTATACAAATCAATTCAAGTGGAGCTTGGTTTTGCTGACGCAAGCTTCTGAGTTCAGTAACACAGACTATTGCATACAATATATTGACTATTTTATCATTGCCGTTTTGAGCAAGTCCTTTTGTCTGGAACCTAGTGCTCGGAGATAGTAGACAGAATTCAAAAAGCTCCTGTAATTTGTCTCGAAACGGGAAACATGTATGAAAGAATAGGCAATGTTGTCATTGCGCGGTGGTTTTGCGAGAAGGATAGCATCGGGAAGGGTATATGCACGTACGAGGCTACATCCTTTTGATAGTATGTCAGGTGTTCGTAAGCGTTTCTTATAAACAACAATATATCAGATGAACCAAAGTATTACTATTTAAGTCCAACAACCCAACATTACAATAAATAGCTGGGGAAGCATAGCCATTACCTTCTCGTGTACATCATTGCGGGGGTATCAGCTATCGCCTTTCACGAGCTATTGTATGCAACTGATTAAGGTAGTTGTAGGAGGTTATATATATATCAATGTACTATATATAGCGAGTTACGCAGTTGCTGTATACAACTAAGCTTATTGTAAATTAACAATGAATCTAAATCATACTATACTTATCGCATGTGATTCTTTTTACGCAGTTTATTTCAACATAAGAATGTAACTTATATCGTATCCAATGGTAATACGAGCGTTTGCACACGACATTAATAAATTTAATTTAGGCACTCTGTTAACAATAACCACCACGCAGTTTACTATTGATGGAGAACTGAGTTCTACTGTTCAATGGCCGAAAATATTTATCTACGATTGCAAATTATTTCTGCATTACGATTGTAGCGTTAAATAATGATAGGCTTTGGAGAACTACGCTACATCACTGGTCTTTCTTGCGTATCGGTGAATGTCGCTGTCTGTGCATTGCCTCACCAGCTAAGCGTCATTATAAGGCATAGATACAGCAGTTTATGGTCCGAAACATAATATTTAATTGCTAAGCAAACGAAGCATGGAAAGAAAATGACGAACTGCAGTCAAGGAGCTTGATATAGCAATGCTCGAAAAGCTTGCCACTTTCAGTTACATATCTGTTTGCTCTGTTATCTCAGAATACTTGGCCACCCATACACCTGTTATTCGCATAAGCGGTTAAGTCAAGCATTTCTTTTGAGTCGAGCGGTTGTCAGAGAGCATACCTACTGATTGTCATGTGTATGTATAGTCGACTATAAGCAGCATCTGCCATTACGTAATGCGCGTCGGTTATACTGCACAATCGCCAGTACATCTCATGGATCAAAATCGGCGGGCCCCGTTCTCGGGCCGGTGTTGCCCCATGGATTTTTGGAATGACAGGATTTGAAACTGAACCTTAGAACCTATATGCCAAGAAACTGTAACGCAACTAAGTTACGCTTAAACGGGATTTCGACGCCCATAATTACTCCCGCCTATAGTTCATGCATGCATGTTTGTTTGTACCGCCGTTTGAAGATTTTCGTATATTACTATGGGAAATATTCGACATAAGCGATGGTTGACGGATTTATCTGGCTTCTGCAGTGAAGGTGTACCCGAATCGACTGCCAATAATCTTCAAATCCAATTAAGCTATGAAGAAAATGTATACTAAGTTATTGCTTATAAGGCAATATTGGTTGGGAGTCGTCATGCGGGTAGGGGTTGTGAGTAAAATGCCTTGCCATGTTAAACTGCTTATATAATACTATAAATACTGCTTCTTTGGCGAGTGCGGTTAAAAGAAGTAAGGAGCAGATCCCGCAGTACCTATCTGATGTAAGGATCAGTTACTAACCACTTTATCAAAGGATATGATCCACAAAATCAATGGTTTGACTTTATCCTTTCCCTTCGCATAAGATAAGGACCTATCTTTACCACAGTTTGTGCAGATGGATGACTTTGTTATGAAGAGATAATTAAATGCAGAGTTTGCTATCCAATAGCATAGTTCGGCAAATAATCGTGCAAGGGATTTTGAAACCTAGTTGTCATTGGTCAAGATTGCTTATTTCTACCGATGATCCTTAGTAATGAAATGTGATATGGTGCACCATCTCTCACATCTTCACCGATAAGAATAGGGATTTAAACAATACAACATCCTCGCGTAAGATAGCGATACAAAAAGTATCATGATATACGCAACAAAATAGTAAGACTTTTGGCCATTAAATGCAACACACAAATCTGCTGCTCCACATATCAGTGGAGCAAAATCCATCTTCTCATAAAAATTTAAAAAGTCACATTACCAAATTATATTGATTCTGTTACAAGTGACTGTGGGATAAATGACAGGCGTTCTTAAAATATAAGTGATGTTAGTACGAGGAAGTCTAGAAGAGTGTTATTGGGAAGCGGAGGCAGAACATTGGAGAAAACGTGATAGCCAGGAAGGTCGAGTTGCGGGAGTCGAGAAAAAGTAAGCTGGATAATCTAGATTAAGGATTCAAACAACGAATAATTGGCTCTCCGGAAAGGCAGATACACAAGTGAGAGAGAGAGAGACTGGGTTAATTACACCCTACAACATCCGATTAGTAGAGAGTTGAAACGCAGGGATATATTGGCTTGTATTGACTTTCTCGCGGAGCGTGATGTTCTGTCGGACATTAAAGGGAGTTATTTTTGTTAGGAGAGCTTGGGGCCTACGATCTGGTTACTGATAACCCGCTAGACGTTTAGTTTGTCTGGCGAACAAGTTAAGTCGAAGTTACCGGATTTCCTATAGTTCTACCCTAATTTCTTCGGACCAGCATAGAGTGTTAGTTATGTGTTTCAATCCAAATGAGGAAAGGGAGGAAGAGGGGTAACGTGGAAAGTCTGATACCCTTAGACATCCCCCCACCGCTGGATACGGGTCAGAGTGGGCGTGGGGAATTCGATATGATTCTTAATTGTTGTGCGACAGCGTCGGATTGTGAACTATAGTGGTATTCATCACTGCAGAATGATATGTAACTACTCCCCTAAAGCAAGTGTTGCTGATTCACATATGCTTTGGTAGCGTTGGATTATGATATCAGCCATGCTTCACGAAAATTAGATGACGCACGAATGATCCCTGAACAAATCCGGTTTCAGCTCTGGCTGCCTACATGATTCAAAAGTAATAAATAGTTGCAATTGACCAAAAGCGCAGTTATTTTCCAAAATTCGTATTATCTGAAATCGAACGGCGCGGAAATTTTGGATCTCGGCACAAGCAGTTGAAACAATGATTAGTTTGCTAATACGGTCTGAACTTTTCAAGCCATATTGTATTTATATCAGGGTTCGTTTTGTTTAACCACAAAGAGACCACTCTAGAGGTTTATAATGTTAGTCATTGTAAGTAGATCGTATGTAGTCGTCGTTGAGTTTGATAGGCGCCTCATCCAATTTTGCAATAAAGTCGTGAATATTTACACTGCAAATTTTCGCTTCCTTTTGTTGATCAAGGATATAACACGGCGTTTATTTACATCAGATAAAGCACCTTCATTTCAGGTCAGGCTGACGATAACATTCCCCTTTGCCAAGAAATGTAAGGGTGCTTCTCTCCGACCCTCAAATCTAATCATCACCTCTAGTACAAGAAATAACATGACCCGACTCGCAGTATCACACTGCGTCATTCGCAAATTCCCCTTAAAGTCTAGATATTTTGATGTAACAGTCTCATAATGGTCCCAAAACAAACATATATAAGGTTGATAAGATTTTATGCATCAAATGGGATCGATTATTGTGAATGTCTCCCTCGTCTTACTTTTGCTTTGGGGGTCAACCAGCGTAGCCTGATAAATATCGTTGCTATAGGGTCAATGCGATGCCGGGAAGACAAAACTACTCCGCTTGCACGACATGCGCACATAATCGCATCCTTGCAATGTGCAAAACAATACCCTTGTTCATGATTAGATTCCACTTTTAATTGTTTTACATTGCCTGTTGGCTAGTACTGTTATGCCCTTCTGTCACAATTCTACGCACTAACGCAAGAGCGCACAGTGTCTCATGCTTCTACAAGGCTCATTATGAACATCGATGCTTTGGAAGAATGCATGCATCATCAGCCAGCTAGTTTGATGCGATTGGGTTGACCATACTTGTAGGCAATTTCATGATTCCTACTAAGCAGATTTTGATTTACGTTTGTAATTGTCTTCTTCATAGAGAATCCACCCAGTACAAGATGTTATAGTTATGCATTTACTCAATGACGGTATTATACTAAGATTAATGAAGCTGTTACGTTGTATTTCATCAAAATGACAAGTATATGTCACCATCATCAATGTTCTTAACCTAATGCCTATCATTGGGGGCCTAATTACTAGTTCTATATCGATTGCTCGACATATAATGATTCAATACATTTCACTACACATGCAACATCAGTTTAGGGTGAATAAAAGAAGTACATGCGTGCATTAAACTAACTTGTGTAGGAACTTGCGCAGCTTGACAGTGACCAATGTCAATGTACTCTTATTATGCTGTTTTCATCATAAAACTCGATAAACCAAATGAATTGCATTTCAATTCAAACGACAACTTATAGGCATCTCCCCTGGCTGCCCTCTTCTTCTCCATGAAAGCAACTTATCAATCACAGTGAGAACGGACTATGTTTTGCAGATGTATTGCAGAAGTTGATCGGATTGATCTGAATAATATCTCTAATCTAGAGAACTCTAAATAGGTTACGTACAATTTAGTTGAAAAAAAGGCTTTGTGTATGACGTGTTCTAGTACATAAAAGCGTGCCGCATTGCTAAGGTTATTGCCATTTGTAAGGGTGCTTCTCTCCGACCCTCAAATCTAATCATCACCTCTAGTACAAGAAATAGCATGACCCGACTCGCAGTATCACACTGCGTCATTCGCAAATTCCCCTTAAAGTCTAGATATTTTGATGTAACAGTCTCATAATGGTCCTACGCAAACATATATAAGGTTGATAAGATTTTATGCATCAAATGGGATCGATTATTGTGAATGTCTCGCTCGTCTTACTTTTGCTCTTGGGGTCAACCAGTGTAGCCTGATAAATATCGTTGCTATAGGGTCAATGCGATGCCGGGAAGACAAAACTACTCCGCTTGCACGACATGCGCACATAATCGCATCCTTGCAATGTGCAAAACAATACCCTTGTTCATGATTAGATTCCACTTTTAATTGTTTTACATTGCCTGTTGGCTAGTACTGTTATGCCCTTCTGTCACAATTCTACGCACTAACGCAAGAGCGCACAGTGTCTCATGCTTCTACAAGGCTCATTATGAACATCGATGCTTCGGAAGAATGCATGCATCATCAGCCAGCTAGTTTGATGCGATTGGGTTGACCATACTTGTAGGCAATTTCATGATTCCTACTAAGCAGATTTTGATTTACGTTTGTAATTGTCTTCTTCATAGAGAATCCACCCAGTACAAGATGTTATAGTTATGCATTTACTCGATGAATGTATTATACTAAGATTAATGCAGCTGTTAAGTTTTATTTCATCAAAATGACAAGTATATGTCACCATCATCAATGTTCTTAACCTAATGCCTATCATTGGGGCCTAATTACTAGTTCTATATCGATTGATCGACATATAATGATTCAATACATTTCACTACACATGCAACATCAGTTTAGGGTGAATAAAAGAAGTACATGCGTGCATTAAACTAACTTGTGTAGGAACTTGCGCAGCTTGACAGTGACCAATGTCAATGTACTCTTAATATGCTGTTTTCATCATAAAACTCGATAAACCAAATGAATTGCATTTCAATTCAAACGACAACTTATAGGCATCTCCCCTGGCTGCCCTCTTCTTCTCCATGAAAGCAACTTATCAATCACAGTGAGAACGGACTATGTTTTGCAGATGTATTGCAGAAGTTGATCGGATTGATCTGAATAATATCTCTAATCTAGAGAACTCTAAATAGGTTACGTACAATTTAGTTGAAAAAAAGGCTTTGTGTATGACGTGTTCTAGTACATAAAAGCGTGCCGCATTGCTAAGGTTATTGCCATTTGTAAGGGTGCTTCTCTCCGACCCTCAAATCTAATCATCACCTCTAGTACAAGAAATAGCATGACCCGACTCGCAGTATCACACTGCGTCATTCGCAAATTCCCCTTAAAGTCTAGATATTTTGATGTAACAGTCTCATAATGGTCCTACGCAAACATATATAAGGTTGATAAGATTTTATGCATCAAATGGGATCGATTATTGTGAATGTCTCGCTCGTCTTACTTTTGCTCTTGGGGTCAACCAGTGTAGCCTGATAAATATCGTTGCTATAGGGTCAATGCGATGCCGGGAAGACAAAACTACTCCGCTTGCACGACATGCGCACATAATCGCATCCTTACAATGTGCAAAACAATACCCTTGTTCATGATTAGATTCCACTTTTAATTGTTTTACATTGCCTGTTGGCTAGTACTGTTATGCCCTTCTGTCACAATTCTACGCACTAACGCAAGAGCGCACAGTGTCTCATGCTTCTACAAGGCTCATTATGAACATCGATGCTTCGGAAGAATGCATGCATCATCAGCCAGCTAGTTTGATGCGATTGGGTTGACCATACTTGTAGGCAATTTCATGATTCCTACTAAGCAGATTTTGATTTACGTTTGTAATTGTCTTCTTCATAGAGAATCCACCCAGTACAAGATGTTATAGTTATGCATTTACTCGATGAATGTATTATACTAAGATTAATGCAGCTGTTAAGTTTTATTTCATCAAAATGACAAGTATATGTCACCATCATCAATGTTCTTAACCTAATGCCTATCATTGGGGGCCTAATTACTAGTTCTATATCGATTGATCGACATATAATGATTCAATACATTTCACTACACATGCAACATCAGTTTAGGGTGAATAAAAGAAGTACATGCGTGCATTAAACTAACTTGTGTAGGAACTTGCGCAGCTTGACAGTGACCAATGTCAATGTACTCTTAATATGCTGTTTTCATCATAAAACTCGATAAACCAAATGAATTGCATTTCAATTCAAACGACAACTTATAGGCATCTCCCCTGGCTGCCCTCTTCTTCTCCATGAAAGCAACTTATCAATCACAGTGAGAACGGACTATGTTTTGCAGATGTATTGCAGAAGTTGATCGGATTGATCTGAATAATATCTCTAATCTAGAGAACTCTAAATAGGTTACGTACAATTTAGTTGAAAAAAAGGCTTTGTGTATGACGTGTTCTAGTACATAAAAGCGTGCCGCATTGCTAAGGTTATTGCCATTTGTAAGGGTGCTTCTCTCCGACCCTCAAATCTAATCATCACCTCTAGTACAAGAAATAGCATGACCCGACTCGCAGTATCACACTGCGTCATTCGCAAATTCCCCTTAAAGTCTAGATATTTTGATGTAACAGTCTCATAATGGTCCTACGCAAACATATATAAGGTTGATAAGATTTTATGCATCAAATGGGATCGATTATTGTGAATGTCTCGCTCGTCTTACTTTTGCTCTTGGGGTCAACCAGTGTAGCCTGATAAATATCGTTGCTATAGGGTCAATGCGATGCCGGGAAGACAAAACTACTCCTCCGCTTGCACGACATGCGCACATAATCGCATCCTTACAATGTGCAAAACAATACCCTTGTTCATGATTAGATTCCACTTTTAAATTGTTTTACATTGCCTGTTGGCTAGTACTGTTATGCCCTTCTGTCACAATTCTACGCACTAACGCAAGAGCGCACAGTGTCTCATGCTTCTACAAGGCTCATTATGAACATCGATGCTTCGGAAGAATGCATGCATCATCAGCCAGCTAGTTTGATGCGATTGGGTTGACCATACTTGTAGGCAATTTCATGATTCCTACTAAGCAGATTTTGATTTACGTTTGTAATTGTCTTCTTCATAGAGAATCCACCCAGTACAAGATGTTATAGTTATGCATTTACTCGATGAATGTATTATACTAAGATTAATGCAGCTGTTAAGTTTTATTTCATCAAAATGACAAGTATATGTCACCATCATCAATGTTCTTAACCTAATGCCTATCATTGGGGGCCTAATTACTAGTTCTATATCGATTGATCGACATATAATGATTCAATACATTTCACTACACATGCAACATCAGTTTAGGGTGAATAAAAGAAGTACATGCGTTGCGTGCATTAAACTAACTTGTGTAGGAACTTGCGCAGCTTGACAGTGACCAATGTCAATGTACTCTTAATATGCTGTTTTCATCATAAAACTCGATAAACCAAATGAATTGCATTTCAATTCAAACGACAACTTAAAGGCATCTCCCCTGGCTGCCCTCTTCTTCTCCATGAAAAAGCAACTTATCAATCACAGTGAGAACGGGACTATGTTTTGCAGATGTATTGCAGAAGTTGATCGGATTGATCTGAATAATATCTCTAATCTAGAGAACTCTAAATAGGTTAACGTACAATTTAGTTGAAAAAAAGGCATCACCTCTAGATACAAGAAATAACCAGGACCCGACTCGCAGTATCACACTGCGTCATTCGCAAATTCCCCTTAAAGTCTAGATATTTTTGATGTAACAGTCTCATAATGGTCCCAAAACAAACATATATAAGGTTGATAAGATTTTATGCATCAAATGGGATCGATTATTGTGAATGTCTCCCTCGTCTTACTTTTGCTTTGGGGTCAACCAGCCGTAGCCTGATAAATATCGTTGCTATAGGGTCAATGCGATGCCGCCGGGAAGACAAAACTACTCCGCGCTGCACGACATGCGCACATAATCGCATCCTTGCAATGTGCAAAACAATACCCTTGTTCATGATTAGATTCCACTTTTAATTGTTTTACATTGCCTGTTGGCTAGTACTGTTATGCCCTTCTGTCACAATTCTACGCACTAACGCGCAAGAGCGCACAGTGTCTCATGCTTCTACAAGGCTCATTATGAACATCGATGCTTTGGAAGAATGCATGCATCATCAGCCAGCTAGTTTGATGCGATTGGGTTGACCATACTTGTAGGCAATTTCATGATTCCTACTAAGCAGATTTTGATTTACGTTTGTAATTGTCTTCTTCATAGAGAATCCACC
The DNA here is from genome assembly GCA_034190875.2 of Urechis unicinctus. Lineage (NCBI taxonomy): Eukaryota > Metazoa > Annelida > Polychaeta > Xenopneusta > Urechidae > Urechis > Urechis unicinctus. The sequence goes on from CM067349.1 coordinate 34,813,989, forward strand.
CAGTACAAGATGTTATAGTTATGCATTTACTCAATGACGGTATTATACTAAGATTAATGAAGCTGTTACGTTGTATTTCATCAAAATGACAAGTATATGTCACCATCATCAATGTTCTTAACCTAATGCCTATCATTGGGGGCCTAATTACTAGTTCTATATCGATTGCTCGACATATAATGATTCAATACATTTCACTACACATGCAACATCAGTTTAGGGTGAATAAAAGAAGTACATGCGTGCATTAAACTAACTTGTGTAGGAACTTGCGCAGCTTGACAGTGACCAATGTCAATGTACTCTTATATGCTGTTTTCATCATAAAACTCGATAAACCAAATGAATTGCATTTCAATTCAAACGACAACTTATAGGCATCTCCCCTGGCTGCCCTCTTCTTCTCCATGAAAGCAACTTATCAATCACAGTGAGAACGGACTATGTTTTGCAGATGTATTGCAGAAGTTGATCGGATTGATCTGAATAATATCTCTAATCTAGAGAACTCTAAATAGGTTACGTACAATTTAGTTGAAAAAAAGGCTTTGTGTATGACGTGTTCTAGTACATAAAAGCGTGCGCATTGCTAAGGTTATTGCCATTTGTAAGGGTGCTTCTCTCCGACCCTCAAATCTAATCATCACCTCTAGTACAAGAAATAGCATGACCCGACTCGCAGTATCACACTGCGTCATTCGCAAATTCCCCTTAAAGTCTAGATATTTTGATGTAACAGTCTCATAATGGTCCTACGCAAACATATATAAGGTTGATAAGATTTTATGCATCAAATGGGATCGATTATTGTGAATGTCTCGCTCGTCTTACTTTTGCTCTTGGGGTCAACCAGTGTAGCCTGATAAATATCGTTGCTATAGGGTCAATGCGATGCCGGGAAGACAAAAACTACTCCGCTTGCACGACATGCGCACATAATCGCATCCTTGCAATGTGCAAAACAATACCCTTGTTCATGATTAGATTCCACTTTTAATTGTTTTACATTGCCTGTTGGCTAGTACTGTTATGCCCTTCTGTCACAATTCTACGCACTAACGCAAGAGCGCACAGTGTCTCATGCTTCTACAAGGCTCATTATGAACATCGATGCTTCGGAAGAATGCATGCATCATCAGCCAGCTAGTTTGATGCGATTGGGTTGACCATACTTGTAGGCAATTTCATGATTCCTACTAAGCAGATTTTGATTTACGTTTGTAATTGTCTTCTTCATAGAGAATCCACCCAGTACAAGATGTTATAGTTATGCATTTACTCGATGAATGTATTATACTAAGATTAATGCAGCTGTTAAGTTTTATTTCATCAAAATGACAAGTATATGTCACCATCATCAATGTTCTTAACCTAATGCCTATCATTGGGGGCCTAATTACTAGTTCTATATCGATTGATCGACATATAATGATTCAATACATTTCACTACACATGCAACATCAGTTTTAGGGTGAATAAAAGAAGTACATGCGTGCATTAAACTAACTTGTGTAGGAACTTGCGCAGCTTTGACAGTGACCAATGTCAATGTACTCTTAATATGCTGTTTTCATCATAAAACTCGATAAACCAAATGAATTGCATTTCAATTCAAACGACAACTTATAGGCATCTCCCCTGGCTGCCCTCTTCTTCTCCATGAAAGCAACTTATCAATCACAGTGAGAACGGACTATGTTTTGCAGATGTATTGCAGAAGTTGATCGGATTGATCTGAATAATATCTCTAATCTAGAGAACTCTAAATAGGTTACGTACAATTTAGTGAAAAAAAGGCTTTGTGTATGACGTGTTCTAGTACATAAAAGCGTGCCGCATTGCTAAGGTTATTGCCATTTGTAAGGGTGCTTCTCTCCGACCCTCAAATCTAATCATCACCTCTAGTACAAGAAATAGCATGACCCGACTCGCAGTATCACACTGCGTCATTCGCAAATTCCCCTTAAAGTCTAGATATTTTGATGTAACAGTCTCATAATGGTCCCACGCAAACATATATAAGGTTGATAAGATTTTATGCATCAAATGGGATCGATTATTGTGAATGTCTCGCTCGTCTTACTTTTGCTCTTGGGGTCAACCAGTGTAGCCTGATAAATATCGTTGCTATAGGGTCAATGCGATGCCGGGAAGACAAAACTACTCCGCTTGCACGACATGCGCACATAATCGCATCCTTACAATGTGCAAAACAATACCCTTGTTCATGATTAGATTCCACTTTTAATTGTTTTACATTGCCTGTTGGCTAGTACTGTTATGCCCTTCTGTCACAATTCTACGCACTAACGCAAGAGCGCACAGTGTCTCATGCTTCTACAAGGCTCATTATGAACATCGATGCTTCGTAAGAATGCATGCATCATCAGCCAGCTAGTTTGATGCGATTGGGTTGACCATACTTGTAGGCAATTTCATGATTCCTACTAAGCAGATTTTGATTTACGTTTGTAATTGTCTTCTTCATAGAGAATCCACCCAGTACAAGATGTTATAGTTATGCATTTACTCAATGAATGTATTATACTAAGATTAATGCAGCTGTTAAGTTTTATTTCATAAAAAATGACAAGTATATGTCACCATCATCAATGTTCTTAACCTAATGCCTATCATTGGGGGCCTAATTACTAGTTCTATATCGATTGATCGACATATAATGATTCAATACATTTCACTACACATGCAACATCAGTTTAGGGTGAATAAAAGAAGTACATGCGTGCATTAAACTAACTTGTGTAGGAACTTGCGCAGCTTGACAGTGACCAATGTCAATGTACTCTTAATATGCTGTTTTCATCATAAAACTCGATAAACCAAATGAATTGCATTTCAATTCAAAACGACAACTTATAGGCATCTCCCCTGGCTGCCCTCTTCTTCTTCTCCATGAAAGCAACTTATCAATCACAGTGAGAACGGACTATGTTTTGCAGATGTATTGCGAAGTTGATCGGATTGATCTGAATAATATCTCTAATCTAGAGAACTCTAAATAGGTTACGTACAATTTAGTTGAAAAAAAATCTTTGTGTATGACGTGTTCTAGTACATAAAAGCGTGCCGCATTGCTAAGGTTATTGCCATTTGTAAGGGTGCTTCTCTCCGACCCTCAAATCTAATCATCACCTCTAGTACAAGAAATAGCATGACCCGACTCGCAGTATCACACTGCGTCATTCGCAGATTCCCCTTAAAGTCTAGATATTTTGATGTAACAGTCTCATAATGGTCCTACGCAAACATATATAAGGTTGATAAGATATTATGCATCAAATGGGATCGATTATTGTGAATGTCTCGCTCGTCTTACTTTTGCTCTTGGGGTCAACCAGTGTAGCCTGATAAATATCGTTGCTATAGGGTCAATGCGATGCCGGGAAGACAAAACTACTCCGCTTGCACGACATGCGCACATAATCGCATCCTTGCAATGTGCAAAACAATACCCTTGTTCATGATTAGATTCCACTTTTAATTGTTTTACATTGCCTGTTGGCTAGTACTGTTATGCCCTTCTGTCACAATTCTACGCACTAACACAAGAGCGCACAGTGTCTCATGCTTCTACAAGGCTCATTATGAACATCGATGCTTCGGAAGAATGCATGCATCATCAGCCAGCTAGTTTGATGCGATTGGGGTTGACCATACTTGTAGGCAATTTCATGATTCCTACTAAGCAGATTTTGATTTACGTTTGTAATTGTCTTCTTCATAGAGAATCCACCCAGTACAAGATGTTATAGTTATGCATTTACTCGATGAATGTATTATACTAAGATTAATGCAGCTGTTACGTTGTATTTCATCAAAATGACAAGTATATGTCACCATCATCAATGTTCTTAACCTAATGCCTATCATTGGGGGCCTAATTACTAGTTCTATATCGATTGATCGACATATAATGATTCAATACATTTCACTACACATGCAACATCAGTTTAGGGTGAATAAAAGAAGTACATGCGTGCATTAAACTAACTTGTGTAGGAACTTGCGCAGCTTGACAGTGACCAATGTCAATGTACTCTTAATATGCTGTTTTCATCACAAAACTCGATAAACCAAATGAATTGCATTTCAATTCAAACGACAACTTAAAAGCATCTCCCCTGGCTGCCCTCTTCTTCTCCATGAAAGCAACTTATCAATCACAGTGAGAACGGACTATGTTTTGCAGATGTATTGCAGAAGTTGATCGGATTGATCTGAATAATATCTCTAATCTAGAGAACTCTAAATAGGTTACGTACAATTTAGTTGAAAAAAAATCTTTGTGCATGACGTGTTCTAGTACATAAAAGCGTGCCGCATTGCTAAGGTTATTGCTGCCATTTGTAGTTGTTGCGGCAGCTGCAACAGCAGCCTTCCGTAGCGATTTTAAGTTTTAAGCCTAGTCAGTATGGAGTCTACGATTCCAATGTTGAGGCTTCCACGCATTGTATATCTCTACACACTCAGATGCATATATACTACATGAACGTTTCACAACGTTTTTCAAAGTATTCGGTGCTGTTAAATTAATTTCGTCATCACCAGGTTATATGGGTCACCAGCCTCTCAACTTGTGTCTTCGTGGTGTGTGGAACTCGTCTGGTTGGGCATTGAAAGAGCATTGGATGTTCCTCCATACGGAATGCTGCATTCGTGCTTATCTAATTATGATGACATGCAGTATCCGATAATGTGTTGGTTTTTTAAACGTGTACCTCCTGGATATATGTGTTTCCCTTTACGAACACCAAGGAATCAATGGTTTGTACTGATGACGCTGATGGCTCTAGTGACTGTGCTTATCTGTCTTTTTTTAAAATCAATGTATCGAAAGAATGCAGTTATGACAGGGCTATTTGGCTAGCCATAATGTTATGTGCCCGTCATACGAAAGGACCACAAGCTGATACGAATTCCCTATGAGCCCACTGAGGCTAGCTGATAACCAAGTATTGCAAAGCGCAGTCCAGTGGTGTAGAGTTGAGTATCATAACGTACGTCTCATTTCACAGCTTACACGTATTAGGTTGTAGTTTCAGTGAATGTTAAATTGACCGTCGTATGAATGCGATTGGGTACTTTATCTATCCATTAATTGGCCCTTTCAAAATATGGAAATGGTTAAAGACAGAATATAGCGCTCTAATAACCAAGCATAGCCGCTCACCCACCGTAGCATTCAGCGACTTGTTCACGTGATTGACGTGAGTGAATAATAGGTTGGTTAATTTCATACAATTTAATAAGGAATGATGTCTTTCAGTGATCTATAAATACGGATATTTGTCATAGGTCATGAAGGGTATTCCGTCGACGAGTAACTGCGGATCTATAAATATGTTGCTAGCGGTCCAGCTGTGATGATACTAATACCTATTGCACCGAGAGCCCAAGTTTAGCGATCTTCGATGCCTCTATAATAGCTGTCAAATGGAGTCAATGCTTTGCATTATCAAGGGTTGGTTTTGTGTGGCTGTATATGTATATATACGTATATATATATATATATATATATATATATATATATATATATATATATATATAGATATATATAGAGATATATATATATATATATATATATATATATATATATATATATATATATATATATATATATATATATATATAAACCATGAATATACATACACACACACAGATATATATTGCTGGTGTTTACCAAGAGCAGAGAGAGAGTAGAGAGATAGAGATATATCCAAACATAGGGGGAGCCCTCTTTCTTTTTTAGATGCTTGTAGAGACAGCGAAAGAAATTATTGCTTGGATTTTTCGATGCTGCTATTACTTTGAATGTGATGTTTTGTACGTTTTATATATATATAAAGTTGCCATAGTTTCCTCAATTACATACGTGAGAAGTATTTTATATAGGAGGTAGTTCTCTGGAGTAATTGAAAATAATACTGTTATCGATATATTATATATATTGGTGGCGATATTTATATATATAGCTTAGAAAATGTCTGAGATATATATCTCTATATATATCTATATATATATATATATATAACATATATATCTATATGTATATATACATAATCAATAAACCATGAATAACAGCCGACCTGTGTATATATTGCTGGTGTTTACCAAGATGATTTCTTTTCCACTCGATGTCAACAGTATTATTTTCAATTACTAAAGAGAATTACCTCCTATATTAAAATGATTCACACGTTTGTTATTGAGGAAACTATGGCACTTTACATAAAACGTGACAAAACTTCACATTCCGAGTAAGCAGCATCGAATTGATCCAAGCCAAATAGGTTTCGCTGTGGGAGTACAAGCATCTAAAAGACAAAGACACAGGGTGCCTTGGAATAAAAAAGTCAAATCACTCGATGTCTCGGATATAGTCGCTTTACATTTCTTTGGACTAACCACACAGTTTTGAGCAATGAAAGAATCCACTATCATGGATGCTATGTGTGTATTGTATTGCAGATGTGTACACCTGCACCCCTAAGTACACACAAATGTCATGTTAGAATATTTTTTGTGTGCGACTTAAGCTTCTTTACAATCATCGTATGTCACAATTTTAACCCGTTCGTCATTCCGTCATTCAGTATATTTAACTAGAGTGGCAGGTATATTAACGAAGACATGGGCTTAACCGAATATGTGCGTTTCATTGCTATTTTGCATTTTACTTTACAGTATTACAAGCAGGGTTACAAAACTTCCCTAAGATTAAGATTTTGTGGGGTACAGGTGACAATTAGGGACTTGAGGATTCGCATATGTAACAGTAGAGCGGGGGGTTCAGGCATTGGGATAATAACTAAATAGTATTATAGTATGGAGGACTGAGTTGGCTCAGAAAATTAGCAAATATAAAAAATTAAAACACTACATTGACATTGGTCACTGTGTAATTGACTGTAACATTTGGTTAAGCCCAACATATAAATGCCGCCAACATCTCTGGCGATGCGAACGCTAGCATACTACGAATAGCAAAGTATAATGCATTACCAAGCACAACAATATCGTCGCTAGAACACAAAAAGCTCTGGAAATCACGCAGCGCTAAGTATATGTGCAATATTTAGGGCTTAGTAATGGCTATTAATGTAGCAGCTTTGTTCCGCCGTTATCGTTATTATCGGAGTCGTTACCATAACTACTATCAACAAATCACAACAAGCGCAGTCTCAAAACAGCATAATCAGTACTTTCAACATTGAAGGCGAAGGGGTAATAAATGTCTATTTATGGAGGATGCCACAAAGAGGAACCCACAGGCACGTGTTGTTGACCATTTAGAACCCTCACACATTTACAATAACTAAAAAAAAGAAATCCTGAGCCGTGTTATTAGAAGCTTGATCTATATAAAAGCAGAATGAGCTGTAAAACGTCAAAATTCTAGTTTGTAAAGAAGGACATAACGAGCAATATATATATATATTTATATATGTATATATATATGCGTGTATATGGATAAATATTGAGAGAGATAATAAGAGATAGATAAAGAGAATAAGAGGGGATTTGTCAAGATGGCGAATTATTTACGTTTACGTACATAAGCATAATAGTAACACAGGTCTAGAAAACCTGTTTTTGCTATTGTACATCTTGGGTGGTTTCAAATGGCCGACAACACATGCCTGTTGGTGGCAAGGCTTCCTCTTATGTACCTCTTCTACTTGTCAGTAACTCGTTAACCTTCCTCTGTCAACATTCGGCGAAAAGGCACTATTTGCTCATGAGACCTCCACCGTACAGTTACGTAGATTAGTTGAGACTCATTGAACTTATTGTAAATTGTTGATAGTATCTTAGGTGACGTTTCCAATGATAACGCCAGTTGTGGATAAAAGCATTAACTAAGCCAAAGGTTTGTTCGTCTACATGGCAACTGTAACGACTCATGAATGAACAACCTGGTTTAGAGCTTTAATTGAGTCAGTAAATTGTTATTGCAGTGCTATACTGGCCAATACGGAATATATAAATACAAGCTTTGTTAATGTGCGAGACGGGGAATCAATCACCACCGTGTAGTTGGTTACTATAGGCATGGCGCCTTATCCCATGGTTGCTTTCATTACCAATACACATGTACTTAAGACAGAACGAGCGAACCTCACAACTTAAAAGACAGACCTTAATTGTATTGCAATCGCTCGCCGCAATTTTGCGTGGTAGTCGTTGCTGAGCTATTACGAATACAGCACGGCCACACTCAATAGAACAACAACAAAATGAACAACAAAAATTAATTGCGCATGAACCAATGTGAACTAATATGAGAACAGCATTACAGTGACATACGAACCCTGCAAAATGCCAGTTCAAATCCATACTGGTCAGTCATGATATAGCCATCAATCGAGTGGTTTTGATGAAGTGACATGTGGTATCAAACGAATCAGGTGTAATACTGGACAAAGCTTCTAAACATCTATGAAGATCAATGTTGCTCCGTCAATCAAACTTTGAACAATGAAACTTACCGATAGATGTGCCACTGGGAATTGCCGGCTCTATAAAAGTCATATGCCGGTATCAAGTTATGTGTGGTAACATTTAGTGCTTAGGCGGACAACCCATATTTTGATTGATTAAGGCCAGACATAATAGCTGATTCTTAATGTCCCCATTAACTATCATATTAAACACATAATGTGCAATTTAATTGCAGCAATATGAAGCTTCTCTCAATCATGAACAACTATGAATCTATGTAATCTATGAATATATTACCGTAGTCCTTTCTATTGGTTCTTATGAGCCGCACAGAAAAGCAGCGTTCCTGAAATGTTCCTTTTTCTTTCTTCTTTGTTTGATGATTGCGTTCGGTCTGAATGCTGACAAGCTATATAATATTAACAGCACAGTAAAATACTTTATCACAGCGACTGATTTGGCATGTGAGTAATAGCGAGCACCATGCAGCGTACATATACCCAATACACTACAGTTGCAAGATATATTCACAGTATGTTAAGTTATACGAATCAGTTAATGTTGTTTTTTATCACATACAATAAACCAGCATTTTTTTGTTAAAGCACAAGACATTCTCTATCAAGCTTTGCTTGGTTAGTAATGATTATGAACTGAGCATTGACGAGTAAACCGTCCAGGCCTTCAGATGATTCGATATAGTCCTAGTAGAGAGATTGTGTATTGAAATGCATTTCGTGCATAATGTGCCACTAATGAAATGTAATAAGCTGTTTTGGTCGACGTATATGTATCCACAAGTATAAATGTGAGTTGGAATCGAGGGTACAAAGTCCCTTATTTTCGTTTACAAACTTCACTCTAACCGTTACTTACTTACCAATATCTATTGATATAATAGGGCATATATCTATTTAATTTAATCATATATGCATTCTAAATAACAAAAAGATAATATCTGTCAGCGCGTTTCTAATGCTCTCGGCGAATACTGTAGAGATATCTATGAATAAATTAGACTCAATAACGTGCCCTCACTCGCTTATCTTATGAAAATTACAGCCTCTTTAACACATCCTAGAGTATAGCCGGCTGTGTAACCGTGGAACAGCGAAAAATTGTGTTGAAAGCGTATTAAGGACCAATATGAAATGGTCAATAAAGAAAATAATTTGCTGTTCTGTGGCTCATCACTCTTTATAATGTGGCAAATAACCTCAAACAATAAAAGTTCTCCCTAAAACACTATACAGCGTAGCAGAAATTTGATTGCATATGAGACCGTGGTCAAAGAAGCCGCAATCTCATTCATGTCAAGTTAAAGTAAGTCACGACCAAAAAAGCATACCTATCATCAATATTCTTGTGCGTCCGTTTCTGGATATTAGCTGGACTTAAGACGGATCAAAACGAGCAACCATGGTAATGGTGGTACGCTTGCTCAGCAATGAAAGGTAACATTCTGCGTCACTGAAAGCAGCAGATATGTCTCTTATCACTTGATCCACCAGACCAAATGGCACCAGGAATGCGCAAGTATATCAGACATAAGACATATTCAATTTTACTTAGTTCAATTATTGGATGCCAACATTGAGGTATGAATTCTATCAGCCTGAAAGTTGAAAAGGCTGTGGCGAATGATATTCGGATGATGTAGGCTATTAATTGTATTACAATGACACTGAAATGACTTATTAATGAAACTGTAACGGTTTTCGGCATTCGAAATTACGATCATAACCCTATTTTTCAAATGTCTTTAGAGGATCTTGGACAGCCATATTTACTCATTATCAAGCGACTCAATGAGATATATCAGTAGAATAATATCGAATAAATATCTATGATGAGTAGGTTAAAGTTTGCTCTGACTTGTGCATTTATATGCTACACATATCGTTCCACATGATTAATTTAATTATCCATGATTAATTATATCATGATGAAATCGAGCCGGAAATCTACTTTACAATCTTGTTTTGTAATAAGGTCGTCATAATTTTAACTTAGTGGTTCAAATGCAAAACAGTAGATCCATTGATAGATATATCTGCATCTGCGTTTAATTAGCAAAGTGAGCATTTCGACTATTCTTAATCATTGAAAGAGGAAGATACAGTCGTTTTTCATGGCGTCCTTGTCATTAAGCAAATGTCGTACAGCTTCCCACTACGAGGAATACACTGCTTGCGACAGCAACAAAACAAATGTCATGTGTTATTAATCGGTCGGGCAATCAATCAAAACGCAATGTTTATGAATGCATATAAATTTTAATGCAGGAAAGGGTATGAGAAAAGAAGCAATCCTACTACAACCGTCAGATATGATTTAAGTGAACTTGAATACAGTAATCATATGGCGCCGGCATTTTGTAGCGTAAATGCTGATTTGCAAATCGAAAAGTATCACGTGTTATGTTGCGCTTGCGCTTTGTTTTCGTAAGGTAAGTGCAATTTTAATACTGCCTACTTCTATTTACTGCAGTATTCTTTGACGGTAGCATGGATAGAGGATCAAGTGTTTATCGGTCATCTATAGTCATACGGCTAAATAAACTTAATTAACGTGGAAACGATACGCTTGCAATCGATTCAAGTGGAGCTAGAAGAAGTTTTTCGACCTGAACGCTTGCACAATAGACATAGGCCGTACAAATACTTCCATAGCAAGTGTCCAAGCTCTCACTCACTGGCATCTTTGAGTCGGCTTAGCTGTCTGTTTGGGGCATATTAGGGAGTGGCCAATTCAGGAACTAGATTGCTGCTTGCTGCTCACAATTTCTATCTATGTGGCAATTCGATTGCATTTGAGCTGGTGGTTGAAGAGGCAACAATCAAATTAAAGCTGGTTTTAATGTCGGCCACAGCAGCGAAAGGAAACTCATCATCAGCATTAGCGAGCGTCAATGTGAGGATATCACCTGGAATGAATACGTAACACAACGAGTAACCATGATAGATATGTATGGCACAGTAACCTGTGTATTAGACAACACATTGTCTTTCAATCTTCAAGCTTGTCGTACAAATAACAAATCAATCGCAGTTGGTTAACAGATGAAGCAAACCAAGCACACTGTTGTTAATACGGTCATCCATTTACCAACTGGATACACATTTGCAATAATGATTCAATATCGAAAAGCAGCGAGATAAAAAGTTAGGTAGATGCTTGTGCCATTTGAGCGTTAAACGTGGCGTGAATCCATTATCTAGAGACAATGTGTATCATTCTTCTTTTACATCGATTTATAACGAGAAATATGCGCGCCTTTCAGAACGAAAATGAAAGCGCACGGTTATTATTTGTGTGTTCAGCGTGATAACTTTATTTAAATGCCATAAGCAAAGCTTATGAAAACGCATCCGATCTACTTTGGCACTGGACAAAATGACGCAGTGCACTCCACGCCGACAACGCAGAGGGAATGGATGTAAGATAACCATTGTTTTGTTTCATTTATTAAAGATACAGTGTTTTGCTCGCTGTCAACGTCTATGGCTATTTATTTTGGTGGATACAATTTACGCATGATATAGTTTTTTGACATAATGTTAGATGAACCTTACCATAAAGGTGTCCAGCAAATATATATATAATATCCGCATGCGGGTGAAAACAGCGGCTAAGAACTCTCTGGTATGAATCGTTAACGAACATCAATGCTCAACTCCATAATGAAAAAAACAAAATTGTTTTGCCCAAAACTGCTGTGATCCTAACAGATGACATAGATACTGGTAAATTGTCATACACTTATTTGTTACCTTTGACTCTTCTTTTGAGATGCAACTCCTTTTTTGTTAGGTTTTGCTGACAACAGAACATGAATAATCGTTATATAGCTTGTGAACTTTATGCAATACATTAATTTTCCTATTCATGACACAGCCCGAAGGTTTATGTCACCATCAAAAGTTGCGCTTTAAGAGAGTATGTCGCGAGTGTGGGTTGGGTTAAAGATGTATAATTGCAGTTTAATATGTTATATGCAATGCTGTATGTGTATTATTATCTTGCTCGGCCAGGTTGCAGGACACTTAATCGTATCATTCACGTCCTGAATAAACGGCAGCCATAGCGACGGCGGGGCCTTGACTCTATTAATAAACTGCTAGATATTAAATGACATTGGCCTAATAAATGTTATACATGTCTCCCATGATTCATGCAAACACTGATTTCATCCCGATAAAAATCAAATAAATATCAAATAAGATCTACCCAGGCAACGATCTTAGCATAGCGTTGGATACATGTAGAGCTGTTTTAGTTCATAGGAGTGCAACAAAATGTGCCCGTTACCCTAATAGGAAAGGCACATAGTATGCTAAAAATAACTTACGTTTTCTTACCGCAATCTTGCCAGAATAATACTGCAGTACATTATGAAGATATATTGAGGTCCAGGCCGACATGAATATGTTAATTAGTCATTATTATGACAACTATGGCGAAGTAAGTAACTCTATGATGGTATTTTATGATAAAGGTCATGCATGTTATAATTAAGTGCATTACCCCAAATCGAATGAGGCATGTAATGTCATAGGTTTGCGGCGTTTTTTCTTTAATCGGGTAGTGCTATTTGAAGTTCACAGATCACTTAATACCGAGGTTACATCAATACACCACGTATTATTCGAAATACCACATGTATTGATCATTTGATATTGACATTGACAACCTCTGTTAAAGAAAAGTCCAGCACCATGCACTTTTAAATCTATAATGTACCAAGGCAAATAACTATCATGCTTGCCTCACTGCTGCTTAGATGATCGCAAGTACCTTAAATATTGTGTCGCGTCAAACGTGTTCCAACGTAGTTCGCAAAGAAACGATCAGACATTAAGCTTGAGTTGAAGGACGCGCAGCGCCATCAAGTCTGCAACAAAGACATGTGGACAATTAGTTGACCCTGGCGAATGTGAATAAGGGAATAATACCACAAAGTAGGATTAAGAACATAAATTGCTTAAGTCAATAGTTTGCCAAAAACTGGCATGGGGCACAAATTGAACAATCTTGATTTACCGTAAGAACTCAGGATATAACTATTGTCTGAACATTTAGTCCAAAGTACGATACATTTTCTAAGCAACTTCTCGGAGTTTTATATACAACGAAACCGCTGTTCCCGGTATATTTTATTCCGTGAGAGGGGATTATTAATGTTGAATATTAACAGGAGCAAATCATTTTTTCATTAGGTTATATCATTGCAAATATCATTGGAACAATGGTGACCATTGTCCAATATGTAAAGTGAAATAAATCTTTGACAACACTGATCTATTGGGGTAGTTTTTACCGGGTTAGGAGGTCTTGTGGCTGGCGGCAGATGCAGCATCTGATTAACTATGATGATATGGAAAATACAGGGGGCACGTTGCACACAAGATATATATATATATATATATATATATATATATATATATATATATATATATATATATATATATATATATATATATATATATATATATATATATATATATATATATATATATATATATAAATATATATACATTTATATGTACATATAAATATAAATATATATATATATATATTTATATATATATATATGCATGTATATATATATAAATGAATATATATTTATATATGTATATATATATATATATATTTATATATATATATATATATATTATATATGTATATATATTATATATATGTATACATATATATTCATTTATTTATATATATATATATATATAATTATATATATATGTATATATATATATTCGATTGCAGAGGTAAAAGCCATTCGGTCAGCATGGGTATCGGGGTGTGTATATTGCAAGCATGGTTGGAGGGACAAAATTAATCTCGCATAGAAGTTGAGCTGTGTTAATTGGCCTAATGAACCTTTGCAGATTTAGAATTTGGGAAAATTTATCACCAGAAAAAAAATCGGAATGTTTACCAATAGTTGGTTATTGTGAAGGAACGAATAAGATTATGTCAATGCCAGTTAAACATTACGTATAAAGTACCTTTGTGGTGCGCATTATATTCAACTATCAGCAAGAACGGATTGCTGATTGCCTAGTAAGCGTCATAAAACGTCGGTATGGAATGACTTTAATATTTCTTAGGCACTTGTGGCTGCATTACAGCATTCGAACGTATGATTGCATTGTGGTCCTACAATTCACGTTTTGTGCCTATAAATGCAATGAATCAGCGCTTGCGCGCAGAATCGTCCGGATATATATGGATATATGTTGAATAGATGCTGAATTTGCCATTTATTAACAAGCACATCGATACTAGTAGAGCCTAAGATTGAAGTTTGCAAAGACAATAAATATTCATTCTCCATTACTACATTTATGACAAAATATTTGGGATCGGGAAAGCATCCCAACTCAAAAGATTTGTATCTGCAGTCCAAACAGACAACGTGGCGTCGCTTAGAAAAGTAGTGATGTTATGTGGCTTGTTCTGAAGCCTTAAGATAATATTTTTCAGAATAGAACGACGCATTTATTGGGTTATAGTTATACAGATTCGTACTGAGAATTGCGAACAATGCTGAATGAATAATCTTTTAAAACAACCCCCATGCCCAAATCATGTGTATTGGATTTCTTATGTCCCTATGATTACAGGACCGCGCCCTGATTGAGCAATATTTGAATCTAATGAATACATTTTCTCAAAATACAAAGGAACATGGGTGTCACTGAATGCAGCAGATGTATCATCATGTCACTTAACACAAAACATCACCAATAATGCTCACAAGTGGGTCACACATATGATACGTTGCTGATGGTTAACTATTTTATGTCAACAGAGCTTTAAGTTTAAACCGGAAAATTACATAACCGTGAAAATCGACAGTAATGAGGCGCTGACATTTTCGCAACAACCTATCAACTGATTGTGTACACTGACACTGAGTAACTCGATCCGATGTACTTCCAGTAGCATAACTTTGCTAATAGTGACTTCGCAGGAGTGTTCCATTTTCACGGTCCGATAGAACGATAGATAGAACACAAGAGTCTATTTAAGACTCAAATATTTAGATATTAGTTGACGCGGCTCCATATGGCGTATAATGTTAGACTTGTGTATTCATTGTAACTTAAGTACTATAGCGAGTGCGTAAACAGCGCAATTGCGGCTAGGTTTCCGGCTTCTCGAATCAAATTCGCCATAACAGATTAGACACTCGGAGCTCGGATGGGGTGCAACACGCGAATGCGGCTCAAGATCGTTGAATGGCCAGTCATGGTGCCGGAACAATACCGAGCATCAGTTTATTTGGAAAGCGAGTTTTTTTTCGGTTTGAGCACTTGGCCACATGTATTGCACGCACACTCTGAGGCAGTGGAGAGAAGCAAACCCCAAGAGCCGAGGAATGTAGACTACCAATACATCACGTTAAAATACTGCTGTCAAAGCTTTACATGTCATGCATCGTTTGGTCTGAATGACTTATTTATATAATACCAGCTTGATGATACTGCGCAACCAGTGTGCCCTTTTCTTTGGAAACCTTGACCACTTTGTATCCAAACACAAATTGTCGTATCACGTACTATTGGCGGTTAATTAAAACCCAAATTTAATTCCATGCGTGCATTACCAATTACACTGCAGAAAAGCAATGCTGATATGTACCGTACCTACGAAAAATGGGATGATAACCATGAATGTTTTTATATTTCGGGGGCAGTTTAAAAACAATATCTGTTTCTATTTTGATGGCATTTTATGCGCTAAACATAAATATGACCCAAATGTGTCATGCCTTTGTTAGTGCTTTGATGATAATAAGTCTTGGTTATTCTTGCGCAAAAGCCGTTTGACTTTCCATGGTGTATGGAAATGATAATCTGTCGTTTTTGAAATAAATGCTACAAGGTAGAATTCAATACAATCGGTTGTCTATAGTTTCTAAATTGAACATTATACATACATATATACATACATATATATATACATGGATACATACACATACATACATACATACATACATACATACATACATACATACATACATACATACATACATACATACATACATACATACATACATACATACATACATACATACATACATACATACATACATACATACATACATACATACATATACATACATATACATACATACATACATACATACATACATACATACATACATACATACATACATACATACATACATACATACATACATACATACATACATACATACATACATACATACATACATACATACATACATACATACATACATACATACATACATACATACATACATACATACATACATACATACATACATACATACATACATACATACATACATACATACATACATACATACATACATACATATACATACATACACATACATACATACATACATACATACATACATACATACATACATACATACATACATACATACATACATACATACATACATACATACATACATACATACACATATACATACATACATACATACATACATACATACATACATACATACATACATATACATACATACATACATACATACATACATACATACATACATACATATACATACATACATACATACATACATACATACATACATACATACATACATACATACATACATACATACATACATACATACATACATACATACATACATACATACATACATACATACATACATACATACATACATACATACATACATACATACATACATACATACATACATACATACATACATACATACATACATACATACATACATACATACATACATACATACATACATACATACATACATACATACATACATACATACATACATACATACATACATTTGTAAATCGCTGTTTCAAAGACATAATCCTGCTCAGAGGCACTGAAGCTGCCAGTTAATTGTTATATCATTGACTTAAAGGAAATGGCTTGAGATTGGATTTACATGCATCAATTTAACTGGCGGAATGCGGCAGGAAGTGCGTTCCGCAAACTTGGTGCGGCATATTTAATCGCTCTGGCACCGTATGAAGTCACATTTCGAGATTGTATCGAATGCTAGTTCATAGATTGAAGACCAGTTAAAGGTTAGAATTCAGCAATTGGTTCCAGTAGGTAGCTTGGCGCTGTAATATTAGCAGCCTTAAAGGTGAGTAGAAGAATTTTGTATATAATGTGTTTTTCCACGGGAAGCTTAAGAAGGGTACGCATGATGAGTTGGATGATTACTACGTGCTCTCCTTTTGCAACAAGGCGGGCGGCAGTAATTTGTGCGTGTTGCAGTTTTGTGATAAGCAATGAGTAGGCTCCCTACAGCTGCGAATTGCATAAATCAATCCGAGATGATATAAATGCGTGTACGAGGATTTCAGTCGTGGATTGGTTCAGGTACCTTTTTGTGCTGCCTAATCAACGAATCGGATGAAAGAGGTATTGAGTTGATTTGATGTTGGTTTCCCGTTATATACTCATCAGAATACCCAGGTTTGTTGTTGTTTCTGATGTAGACACAGTCACATCGCCAATTTGAACTGACCCAAACGATGGCTGGCATTTGTAACGAGATGCGAAAATAAGAGTCTCAGTTTTATCTTCATTCAGTCTAAGAAAATTGCTTGCCTTCCATGATCTCATCTGTCGGACGCATTTTCTTTTTTTGCCTGTGCCTCATCCGCATATTGTTATGTAGGAGATAGATTCGAGTATCAATAGCATAGTTGTGGTATTGTAGTCCACTGTTATTTTTCATATTGCCAATAATGATGTGAAGGCTTTAAAACGTGATGACCTAGGACTGAACCTTGTGGCAAGCCACATGTTTGTAGGCCGACTAATACTTGTCGTCAAATCGGTTTGCTAATTAATAGTCCTGAAATCGATTTCCTATTACCTTCTCTGTTAACTTGGGTATGAAGCTCAAAATTTGAAATTGGTTTTTCCGTGCTTCAGGATCCAGATTGCTCTTTTAAGCAGTAGTTATATGATTGCAGTTTGCATTCATCCATTCTTGCACCTATTGGCAATCGAGCCACATGATATATCAAGCTCTATGGGTGTTCATTACCGGCAACGATCAAATATCTATATTGGAAAACCAACTGTATGTTCGGCAAATGCAAGGTATAACTGAGTTTATAAATTGAGCGACAATATTATGTTTGCCTGACCTTCTGTGCTGTGAGACACGGCAAAATATAACTCATCTTTTTTATGCATTAAAGGCTAACGCTTATCGCAAGTCTCCATCTAAGCTCATGTTGACAATTGTCCGTTCCATTTATATGATCGATGATAATCGCAGATTATATACAGTTACCAAAACCGTAATCCTGGTTAAAGCTTTGCCCTGCTGTTAAGTGTGCATTTCACAATTTTTTCCCCGGGAAACAGCAACTGCTTACGTATTGAAAAAGTATTGCTTGTTATCAAACGATATTGGCATCTGAGTTTCGTGCCGAGCAGTGTCATAAAAGGTGCTACAAGCAAGAGCTACTTCGAGATGGATAGCACAATACATGCATGTACGTAGCACATTGATTAATCAATGTCCAATATCATTAACGACGTCGATTGTGTTTTATTCTCGAGAACAAGTGATCTGAATGGGGATGACCTATCATTCATGAAAAGGTTTTTTTCCAATCTATGCCTGGATGCATAGGATATAACAATTGCGTTCACCAATTATCTGCCAAGATTTGCTTTTATAAAAGCCTACTTGCAGGTTTGTATAACGCTGTTTTTATAACGCTCTTTTGTGTGATACAAAATACTATGAAACCCGGTCCAAATAACAAAGGGAATTCGCGTTTTAGTAATCTCATAGATGGATAAAAAACAGCAGTCTGCATTATCTACAAAGAAAAGCCATCAATCTGATCATAACTGCACCAGGGCTACACTTGGGCCTTCGGCATACAGCTGCATGTTTGACGGTTAATGCGCTCGCACCTACTCTAGCATTTGCATTTCCGTTTTAGATTTGTTTCATTATAAATACAGTCAATGATGTATAGCTGTTTGAAACAGTGAGTGATGGGATGTTTATTCGCTGAAACGTCGAGAACATCGAAACGAGATACCGACCGCTGTCGTTTTATCATTGGCATCTTGAATAACAAGGTATGTAGTAACTGATAGAGGCTAAGGGAACGAGGTTTTTTTTTGTGACTGTCGCATGACACACCAACGTCTAAATCGACACTTAATGCGCTTATCCCCAAAAAATCAGCATGTAATGTTATTTAATGCTAAAAGAGAGTATAACAGCATAATACCTGTATAGTTTCAGCAATCTTGCGCACGATATACCCCTGCATGAAAAGATTTGGAAAAAGACGTGAACAAGAAATGGCTTTCGCTTACATACCCGGAACCATTCATGACAATATAAGCATATTATTACTATGGTGGTTCGCATCTTATCACACTTGCTTGCGCAGTTTTCCTAGAAATATTTGGTGCTCAAAAGCTACAGCTTTTACTATTGAGTATAAATACATTGTGCTGCAGATTATCCACATTATTGCAGCGTCGATGCCATAGTGCACACATAACCTCTATGAAGGGTAGATCACCTAACTTTTGTGTGACCATCCGTGATTTCAAAATGCTTGTAAGTGGGTTGGCAAAACAGAAGTCGCGTGTATCATTCATTTACTAAAACATCAAAAATATATTACGTAGGAGCTTTTACTCTCCATATGTTGAAATTGTAAGGTATATGTAGCCGATACACTGTGTTGTATTAGAATGACAGGTATATGTCATCCTCATAGGTACTTGGGCCTTAATATCGATTGAACGGCTTACGTAGAGTGAACAATTGCCACATACAAGTAGTATCAATTGACCAACTTAGCGTTAATGTAGAACAGCAAAGTGACTATTAGAAATCGAGTGGGATACAAGTGGTGTCCTAGTGTATCCTGTTGACATAACAATGGGTAGCGCTGTGTAATATATCACATTATCTTTCTCTCTGCCTCCGAAATGTTATTCTATTTAAAGACCCTGTCTAACTCATCATTTGTCAAATCTTTATGTGAATCGCACAGTTGAAAGTTGTTCACTAAGCTAACGTTGTTTTCATTTTGATTTTCAATAAGATAATTGTGTATTTGCCTATCATTGAATTTTGTTGGGAGTCATTGACAGTACCACCGGCAATATATTTGCATAACCAACATACATCAAGCATTTATTGGATTTGATGGGTATCAGGTCATTAGTAAGTGATTGCCGCTAGACATTACAGGCAGTGTCAAATCAACACATTAAACATCGTCGGAGCGTCCGTTAACCACAAAGTAATTTTCACATTTCTCTTTAGGTCTCTAAATTGTTTATGTAGCTTGGCAGCTGTCACCGAATTATCGTTTAATCAGTGCATTGGAGGGGGAAGTATGAGGCTGTTCCTGGAATCAGAACTAGATTTGCAAAATATGCCCGATATATTTTTTGCTTATCAAGTGCGGAATAAGCTGTATTATCGCAGCTGTCACAACATAATTCGAAGTAAATGGTGAATTATGATGATTTTATGCGTTGAGCCTAGGCATGGCTCGCGTAGATGTTACGACCGTTCGATGCCAAAAGAAAAACATGGCATCATTCATTGACCATTTACGACACATTAAATGGTGATATATTAATAGTCTTTCTCCTTAAAGCAGAAGTGAGTGAGCACGTTGAAGTGGTGAGTTCGATTGCTGTAGAGAGCGTTAGAAGCTTGGTCGCAAAAAAACGATACGAATTAACCATACGTTGAACGGTGTAAAGAGCCATCAAATGAGCTGCAAGGCATGCGGTCACTAGGCTGACCCTCTAGGATCTAGATAAGCAGATATTGGCACGAAGAAGCATTAATAACATATATTGTTGCTTGATACCGAGTCAGTAGTTTTTTTCTGGCTGGGGGCATAGTTTGGTCATGCATGATTTACAGTTAGAATGTATATATTTTCAAGTTTTTAGTCCAAAATAGCATACATTTCCACTACAGTATACCGATTTGTATGTACAACGAAACCTGTGCTCTCCATTGTGATTAGCTGACAAATACATTGGAGTAAATTGAATTTCTGGGTGTAACGGTCTCGAGTGGCAGCTATACGACGGGTTGTTTGTTTTGACCTCGTTTCGTTTACATGCGAAAAAGACAAGCCGATCCATATCTACGAATTCTGTAAAGGTAATTCTGCCTCACAAATCATCGGTATCATTGGACGTGCAAATTCTGTAACATCATGCCTCATGGTACAACTTGGATGACATATGAAGAGAAGTCGTTTTGCACTGTTAGGATATAATGGTGCCATACATAAGCGCTAATGTTGAATAAATAATGCTTTAATGAACATGTTCGTTATGACACAAGTGCCGAAAGACCACAGTAATATGGGAAAAACAATCCGTGTAGACTGAATTATGCAGGATCAGGCATCACGTATGTGTATTTCGCTCGCGATAACACTATCTTCATAGAATTTATCCACTAGTGCTTGCGGTGTGCATACATGTGAATGTAGTCTCTAATGAGCGCCTGATAAGGTGTCTATGTGATGATAGAACAACGACGAAACATATATAGAATAATATCGTGTACTCGTCTTTCCAAAAAACGTGGTATAACCTGTTCAACGTTATCACTCCAGAACCATTCATCAATATACAAGTTATTACAATCAACGTAAATGCCACTTAAAATCCATGATATACGATGGTTTTTGTACGTATATTTCTGATACTATTCATTGCGTACCGCATGAGGTGTTTATAAGGTTTTCTTTGCGACAAGTGTGTGAGGAATAATATTGTGGGGTAACCTAACATTTACCGATTTTGTAGTAAAACGGGACATCGGAAGAAAACCTCTCTCGAAGCGTAATCAAAACAACCAAACATTTCGGTTCGTGACTTGTTTCGATCTGTAATTTGCTAGTATACATAATCCACACCTCGCTATATATTGTATCGTTCAACCACAAGGTAGTGGTAGAGACGATCAGTAGTAAAAAAAAGGGCCTGGTTTACAATTTCCAGGATCACCAGCTGCAGGCAAGACATCACAGCGCGTATGACCAACATGTGGAACACTTATATCGGTGCAGAATTACCTACACTTGACAAGTGATCAGCGTCATGTTTGTGTGGTGCGTTTATTTACTGGTCTAGATGGGAGGTCATAACGATTGACGTGAAATTCCGGGTTAAACATGTGGGATGAAATCGAGTATAGATTTGTATGACAGTATAATAAATGAACGACACGATATGTGATGAAGCGTTGACTATTGTGGTGTTTTGATACCATGAGTCTTAAGGTGCCGATAGTTCACAATCATATGTAACCAAAGCTGAGCACACGCTATTTTACCGATGGAGAATAGAGCCTGGCGTCTGTAAACATGTGACGATAGATGAGGGTCAATTAAACAGAATAAGCTCGACCCATAATCTCGAGAGTTCCGTCCAATATATTTCATGCAATGTGTATCCGCAAACTCAGGAGATATTAAAATCTTTACATATATATATGTGTGTGTGTGTGTGTGTGTGTGTGTGTATAGATTCCAAATTTTAACACCTAACATTCATTCCATCCAGTTGAACACTGGTAACTTGCTATTTCTCCGTCAATGCCATTGAATCCGTTTGCTTGCTTGTGCAAAAAACATCACTGTATAGGTTGTTTATATCACGCGTATTTGTGAGGTTTCGAATCAATTATATTGCACGATGAAATCATAGAGTAATAATATTTCATATTAATGGGAGTGATTGTGCAATACCCCAAACTATCATGGTTATTGGTTGAAGAAATACGTCGTGACCACACTGATTATTTACAACATTTCCATGGTATAGAAAGCAATGGTAATCAAATTGTACATTTTAGTATATTGAGGAACTGACATTTTTAACATGTTAATATTTACGTATTTTTGTAAAATGGTGCACAGCATGGATAGCAAACTTTCTTAATGCAAAGAAGAGGGCGAGATAAATAGAGAAAGAGAGCGTAGATACTAGATAGCTATAATTTTGGTTCTTTTATCGCAATAATCGTTATTGTTTTGCTAACGCTTTGCATTTTGATAACTGTGTTGTGGGGTGCTCTTGGCAGCTGGAAGTGATTTTACACTTGATAAAGGCCTTGACACAACGCTGTATTTTTTTAATCCAATAATTGTTACATTCTGGTAATGTATTAACCATTGGTCTTATTACTATTGTGCTGCATCATAAGGAGGGATAACTGAACTTCCCCATCAACATGTCGAGCAACAATGTAGAAAAAAATCCGGTCCAAAACCGACTAAGAACTCTCCAGTTCGCAATGTCAAACAACCTCTAAGCTAGACCCAGCACGAGCAAGTTCGAATCTTTATCGGACAACTGATGCACATATACCAACAAATGACACAGAGACAGGTCAAATGCGATACCTTAATTTGTCACCTTTGACTCTTCAGCGGAGATGTAATGCACTTTTCGCTGCCATAAGAATCCAAATAACTGCTATATAAAACTAATTTATGTTATGGAATATATTGATTTGCCTATTCGTAACACAATATAAAGGTTAAATTCAATTCAATATGTTATATGCAATCCGTACCGTACTGTGTGAGCTTCTTGGCAGGACACGAAGTCATATCATTAGCGTTCATATTGAATTAACCCCATAGTGATGGCAATCCTTGCATGTATCAAAAAACTGAAACTAAACATCAACAGCCTAATTGTCTAATAATTACTACATATGTCTATTGTTGCTTTCCTTCTACGTAAACTCCTAAGTAGGTAACGCAGTCGATGCTACTGACGTCAAACCTAATATCGATACATTTGAATTTGCCGGGTTTTATGGCAATGGTAGAGAGATAAGCGGTCACTAGTTAGTTGACTGAATATATAGTGTGCTCATCACATGAGGCCAAAGAACGATGGAGATTCTGGTTTAATTATCATATAAGCGCAAGCGATTAAGGCAGATTCCACAGCGGTTTGATGAGAATCCAAGCGTACTGCTTAACCACACCGGTATTTGCAATGCACAAGGATTCTGTGGATCTAATAGGCAATTAAGATTGGATTCTGTGGATGTCCGATGTATGCGTAAGACATCGAAGTGCTCGTGTATTGGCAGTACAGGACGGTAAAAAAAGCATTACTTTGTCTGCATACTAGAACGTCAGACCGATGATTTAGATCAGGCTAATACAAGCAAGAGTTGAAGCTGCATTGAGCTTCTCGCACAAACGATGCGCGATGCAATAATTATCGGGTAACTACTATAAATGTATTTTACCGCTTTCTTGATTTTACTGCGATCAAGAAGACCATTCACATTTGCAACATATAAAGCTTTAAAAATTCCGACGATTTCAACTTGTCTCTCCTATTCATTTATACTTTGAAAATATTGATGATAAGTTAATACAATGTTCTTGTGGCATCAATGCCGACCATATATTTGATATTCTGCCCGCACACAATAAAGGCTTGAAATGGGTTATCGCTTGACTGGTTACATAATGCTATTACATCCATGAGCTGATTGCCAAGCGTAAAGTTGATCTCTTGATGCGTTCATATATGATTTCAGGTATGTAGTTCGATTATTATTAGGTTTATACAATTACAATATTCTTAGAAAATATGACATTAAATGAATAAAGCTGTTGCAGCACCACGTTTAATTCAGCCATGTTACTTTACTGCATTTCTGTGAAACCCCAGCGCTGGTAATAACAATCCAATAAATTGTTTGCAGATGTGGATCCATGCAGCGTGATGATTTGTTGGAAGCAATTTCAAGCTTATATTTGATACCGAACGGTGCTAGGATGCTGAAAAAATTGCTTCAATAAGGGTCATTTTTGGGGGGAATTGGGCCGATTCATAATGATAATGAAAATATGCAAATGTCGGGGTTTAATCCAATAAATTCATGTTATTGTCCCAAATAACAAATAACCTTAGCTAATGTTTTCTGTTTGGTCTCAATCTCACAATGCGAACATTTTGCTCCGTCTTTTATATCCTAATGTATGAACAGAGCTTGGACAACCTGTTGTCCTGCTTGACGATGATTATTGACGTATATCAATGAATTCGGGTTTCATTCGAATGATTATATATCGTAGGTAACAACGTATAGATAACCCTTTGTATAATATAATCACACCCTATCACGTCGATGCTTATTACTACAATGTGCCTATCGACTTGAGTTATCACTGCCCATGTTTACGAGACTAGCCTTATCAATACAATGTGGTCGAAAATGTGTTCAACTTTCTAATGTTCATCTTCTTTGCTTGGTGTACCGCGTATAGGGTAACCTTGGCAGTTTGCTGCCACCGACTATTCTCTTGGCCAATCTGCATTATCAAACAGAAAGATCTGTGTATTGTGACACACTGTCGTACTCATCTAATTGAAATGTATGACCTTTGAGATAGGGTACAGTCGCAAGTATAATATGGAAAGAACAAGGATTACTTGCTTTGTGTACACTGCATTGCTGAGCGATCAACGAATGGGAAAACACACGACTATCACGTACATCCCTCTCTTCTGGGGCTGTTGATAGCTGATCGAACATACAACCGGATTAAATATGACGATGTGAACAAATATGCTAGCTTCAGTGGAGAGTGACCTGGGTAAATTGCCCTGGAACTTGACCGTGTCAGCTTTGCTGTAACTAAATGTTGTTTTGAAACTGCAATGAGTAATTTTTATTGCTATGAAAATATTAATCCGCCAGTTCCTCATTAAATCATATATTGCAGCGCGTCCAATAATTCAAAAATAAAAACCATTCGGCTCAAGTTGACAACGTGTTTGTTCGCAAGCAGCTGATCAGTTCACCCTCACCATGATTGCACATCATTCCTAATCCATCCAAAAACAATGTTGCTGTTGCATATGCAAGGAGGAAAACAATTCATGAGCATATATATATATATATATATATATGTACATATATATATATATATATGTAATTGCCTACGTTAGTCTGTGCTTCATGAACACATCTGAGGCTTTTAGAAAAAGAACTGTTATTATATTAAACATTAATCATGACCAACAATAATCTATTCGATTCTTAAGGTCATTTTGAATACGACACAATTTCACTATTGATGTCTTAATGATAAGGGACGGTTATAGATACCTCTGGGAATGGCACATTATTCCAAGGCGGGCGCATTCGCTTGATTGAAATATTCTTGAATGTGGGTATCAAAATGTCACAGCAGGTTAGTTGCCATCCCAGATTATAAAGATATTATCAAATGGAGTGGATTGATATGCATCCTAAAGCCCTTATATATTCGATGACAAATATTTGGAATGGGACTTCCAAGGTATGGGAGAGAAGAGTACTGGTATGTCACATTCATGAACAGAAAACACGTTATGGTACGTGTACGGTCACTGTCAGCAAAGATGAGCCTGGTTGAGATTGGTTTTCTACAATGAGAGTAAGACCTTCCTTTTTACATTGTTGTTGATCAATGAAGGCTGAAACGCCCGGCCAACAAGCGCTCCTGACGTCTAGTGAGTAGAGGGTCACTGTTTATTTCGATGCAGAAACATATGTCCTTCATAATTGATATTGGGTTAGTTTAATCACGGCGAAATCTACCCTGTTATCCGCCTTAGCGTTGCATGGGTAAACATGTGGTGCAATTAGGTAGTTATATGAGGGTGGGAAAGGGTTGAAGTATAAACATCGTACCCAGAATGTGATAACCGCGTTTGCCATTCATCAACCCCATTATCAAAGGGCAGGGCAAAGAAATGATCCTACGATTGCAGGACTGTCCCCTTATTTAAGGACGAATGCACCCGTATCCATGTTGAGTGAATGTGCATAAGGCAAGTAGGAGCTAGATTAAAGGCTTATATTAGCCTATGTAGATAAGGTATGGCTGTAAATATCAGACAATTGTGATAGCAAATTGCTATAAAAAATAAACGAATCTTCTACAATCAAAATATTTGTGGAAAGTTAGCAGGGAAACCAAAGAATAATAGTTGACGTCCATAGTAAAAGCATTCATAATTATGAGCGCATTTATTTTGGAATGTACCTATGTAATTTATGCCTTTATAACATTCGAATTGGATTAGAGCATGTGCACAACACTGATAACACCACGCCGGTCTTGCAAGACCCACATTAGCAGTCTGTGCGATAACGTGCCACTGTTCACATAATACTTTTTGTTTTTGGAGCGATAAAGAATACAACAGAAGCGCCTCTATCTTCCTGCCGACTATCCCGTGAAATGCAGCCAAGAATTTGTGGCCTAATAGAGTTATAAATATCCCGCCACAGTAATTAGTCTTTCTCTACCAGCCCCTTCTCTGGTCTCGATCTACGGGCTGTGTTCTGCGGTACAGACGATTAGTGGCCACCGTACCTGGGATGGGCGGGGAGGTGGGTGGGTTAGAGAGGATCTGGACACACAAGAATACTGCTGACAAAACTCTGCAGCAGCCGCACATCGTCTGTTAATTAACACACAAACACGAGTTTGACCCCGAGTCGGCGCACTTAAGGAGCACTAGATCCAATTAAATATGCAATTCGGTTGCATTGGAGACAATGACAATTGAAACGACAGATGCGTTCAAGTCAAGTTAATGTCACCTACGGCTGATAAAACATACGTGTCATCAATATAATGAAGATGTTCAACACCGGATCATTCCTGGTAAAACATATTCCAGCACACACATTTTCCTTGATATTGTGTGCTTATTTAGTGAGAGACACTTCCACTTAAAGGCCTAGGTTGAACTATCGCCTTGCATCAGATACAGACTCACTCAAACATGTCTCAAATCGCTATCTAAGATGTTCATAGCGTGTAACAGTCTACATATTGTAACCAAGATATGTATGATATACTCTTTTCAATAATTGTGAGCTGTCTTCCTCTAGCAATGAGACGGACAACTTCTATGCACATTTTAAAGAGCCTCAATTACGCTTGGTTTGTCACATAAAAATAAATCTCTAAATTAATAGTGTTTACCATAAGTAACTGTTGTTAATGCTGCGTACGAGCAGCATTTCTATAAACTCAATCTCTGTATCAATGTAAATGCGACTTTATACTCCAAGTAAGGCATATATCAGGGTAGCGGCGCCGTTATAGGTTATTTTCGATGCTTTAAGGAGACGTAGTTGCGCTACTACCTACTGCATTATTTAAACAATTATTAAATTATACTCTTAACAGGAAAATAAAAATATCTGTTAGGGCTAATAAATGCTTGTCGGAAAGCCGAATTACAAAAAGATTAAATCTCGACGCTCAATAAAGGGCGTAACTCCTAATTGTGACGTAATGGTACTTTTATCGGCATGACAATCATTCCATGTTTTCCGATGCATCGTATTCTGTAGTTATTTAGTATCATCTCTTTTATAACGGAAGCGAATATACCTTACATAAACTGCTCGGTTAGGCGGCAAACAGTGCGTATTGCTACAGAACTTCAAATCCTTATTTCGCATCGGGTGTATTTCACATGCATTACATTGTTCATGCTACATCGCTCTCAATTACGCGAGCGAGCGACAAATGGCAATCATTGAAGAGGAAGTTATGGTTGTTTGTCCGGGAATCTTTGCCTTTGTGTAAAAATGTAGAATCTATTACCCAGGAGAAATATACTGGTTGTGACGGCAACAAAAATAAAATGAAACGGCTCATAAATACATCGGTTAATTCAACCTATGATTTGGTCGCGTCCACCGTTTGGTTGTGACTATTGTGGTGTACGATACATATTATCACAAATTAAGAATATCTTTAAGACTACGAGATGCCGATCGGGGAAAATGGCTACTTGTCTGTGCAGCCATGCAGCATCTTTGAAAGTAAATATCACAGAGGCTGCAAGTGTAGCCATGGGCTCACTTTACATGTACACTGAAACGATTATGAACCGAAGTGATAACATTCCGTATTGTCATATAATGGGAAAATGAAAATATCCTAGCAGTGGAAGAACCAATATTTTTTACCCTTAATGTCTTCACGATAAGGGACCCTTATGCATTCGTCTTAGATAGGCGCATTTTCCCCCAGGCGGCCACATTCGGCGGGGCTGCCATTCGTATCATTGATATATTCATGAGTGTGGTCACATGACTAAGATGACACATCAGATAAAATGCCATCGTAGATGCCACCTATCATAAAAAGCCTTAGACTGGAGTGGAATAATATGAACCTTTATATTCGAACTCGTGGCGGACGAGGTTTTTGATGGGACTTGAAAGTGAATGTTTTGAAAAGGAATGAATACTGATATCTTAAGATATACGAACAGATAACACGTTATGGTGATTTTACTGTCATTGTCAGTAAAATAAAGTCAGGGTGGGATTGATTTTCTACAGGGATAGTGCGACCTTTTTGGTCGCTGTTGTTGATCGATGAAGGCTGAAACGCAGGGCAAACAAGCGATCCCGAAGTAAAGTCGGTAGAGGATCACCGTTTGTATTCGGCCAGAAATTCAATATGGGCTTAGATATCAATATCGAGGGGCTTTTGAAATCTTTAATCGCAGAAAATATTCCTAATCTATAATAAGATATTATCACAACATACCAATTTGTAGATATACCCTTTTCTCCGCCTTAACTTTGCATGGGTAAATATGGGGTGCAATAAGGTAGTTACATAGGGGGTGTGAGAGGTTGGGAGGATAAAATATGTTTCCCACGATGTGATGTCTGCATTCTCGTATAAATGCTGTAACCTAAATAATATTTACAAACGTTGTTTACGCAGGGTCTAGTACAAGGAAAGTTTCAATCACTACAAAAGAGTTAAAACAAGGCTTATTTTACAAATGCCCCCTGAAGCTTTCAAGCCGAGGTGTATTTATATAGGTGGCTATTTTGTTTTACCAAAAAGAAGCTATCATTACACATCGAGGTTTATTTTGTAAGTCATCGATAGTTAGATCATATGTAGGTGACATTGTGAGTGTATGGAACTGCAATGTAATTTTCCGGAACATCAACTAAACATCCATCGAGTTTTTAGATATCTAATGTATGTTTACGCAACAATCATTCGCTTCCATTCATTAGATAACATATCTAGCATGTCGTTTACTGACAATATATAAAACATCATTCTCTCAGGTAATGTTGATGATTATTTCCCCTCTTGCCACGGGAATGAGAGCATTATCTCTTACCCCACATCTATTCAACACCTGCAGTGAAACTTTAAGCCTGATCCAAGTCGACTGATAACCATGTGCGTCAGTCGAATATCCGCCATAAAGTGCAGCCTGTGTATTGCAGGTCTCGAAATGGCCGCACCACATTCTTATATAGGTAGATAAGACTATATATGCATCACAGGGGATCGATTATTAACGATACATGGTGTTACTTTTGCCTTTGGGGTCAACCGCTGCGACTCACATTTTCACAGTTATGCTGTAAGACAGCTAGACATTATAGAACACTGCGGACTGAGGCGCCGATATCCATGTAAGGTTCAACGAACGTGATTAGATTCCTGTTTTATTGTTTAATATTGCCTGCGACAATACCCGCGAGTTGACATGGTCACACCCTGCTGCTATCCTCAAAGGACTTAGGCATAAGAGAATTGCCGAGCAAGTCAGTGAGTGGACGGAATGCTTCTCCCATTCTATAGCTGATGCAAAGCACACCTTGAGCGAGAGATAAGGCTCCAACAGTAATTAGAATACCATTTGACTGGCCTAACTTCTATGGAAATAAAATGATGCCTCCTAATGTGATTGATAAATACGTATTGTATATTTTCTATAGACTCGTTTAATTGTATAATATGAACTATATTGTCAATTATAGTGATATGTGCTGCGCGTCTGTAACATGTGAGGGCTACATAGATTGATGATACTGAGTGCAAATAACACTGCATTTGTTCACAGCTGTTTTCCGATGGTTGTGAAGTTTGTGTTTAATGCAGCACCCTTTCTTTGTGTGCGCAATACTCTGTAGTAGAGAACGGTTGTGGGAAAAGAATTTTATTCAGGCGCCATCCAATAGTTTTTTAAAACTATATTTTGCCGTTTGTCAACCAATGCTTATATATAATGTTACAATGAAAAAGCAAAGTAATGGTATGTTTGGTTATAATGTGATTGTGTACACCAATTTAATCTGAGTATGCCTTAGCAGTTAACTATTCATTGCCACAGTTGTCACTAACCCGGCTTTTTAGTGATACATGTATATTTACATATATAATCGGACATTTTGATACATTTGTTTACCCGATTCTAGCAATGCCGAAAATCGTAGGTGCACAATGATAACGTTGGTTAACTTTACCAGCATATCATCGTCATATTCTTGCTGGATCACAGTTTTAGGACGGAACCACAAGCTGTGCAGAGTTTATACAAATTCCATATATTCACACAAATTCTAACAAAGTATTCTTTAGCTGTGTCGAGTATTCTAGCGACCTAATCGCGACAGCTGATTCATCAGCTCACTCATTCTTAGTAAGTAAATTTTAAATTGACAACAGGATGAATACAAAGTTACGACGACATCAGTTATCGAGGGCTTACCACCCTATCTGCTCACTGTCGTATAAATTATTAACCTTCGGTGTGCTGACCAGACTATCAAAGTTATATCATGTAAATGGTGCTGTGAACAACGGATCAAACAAAACAAATTATAATGTGCATCATATATCCACAGTGAAGAGCATACATCCAGGCAAGGCAGCGAGATGACACAAAGCGCTGAACGTCACTAACGCCGCTTTCATTTATATTTCTCTATATATTCTAGTTCAACGCGCCGACGCTCTGTACGCAGACGCTATTACCATATTATTACTTTATGGCTTCGATTCGATTTAGGAATTTTGGATTGCTGATGCTTGTGTCGCACTATATGTCTGGAAGAAGCAGAGCATGATGCAAAGCGTCAAAGCCTCATGTCGCCCTGTATGTATTCACAATACATTGTATAATATATGCTACGTTGCTCTATATTTACGTCACCAGGGAGTAACAAGTTACAATTACTCTTGGCGCACGTAACATTGCAGGGAATTCAAAACGAAATGTGGTGGAACTGGTACCAGTGATTCAACCAAATAATGCAATAATAGACCGCCACTCAAAAGTTAAAGGCATACAATGAACTTGTTTGTAATCAAGGGCAATGGTCAATTTGTTTATAACCATTTAGCTGCACATATATGTAGAGTAGGGACGAATTGGATTATATATATATATATATATATATATATATATATATATATATATATATATATATATATATATATATATATATATATATATATATATATATATATATATATATATATATATATATATATATATATATATATATATCAACAATATATATATATTATGTTATATAAGGATCGTTATGATAATTTTGTTTCAAAGGCATTGTCAGCTTTGCATTATACAGCACCATTTCCGAAGTTGCTCGGATTAAATAATCTTTGTTCCATGTTTATAACCAGTCGAAAAACGGTTCACAAATGGATAAGGCTTTCGCTTCACACCTTCACAGTGTATGTTACATCGCTTACACTCGTTATAACTATTTATTGGCACATAGCCTGCAATCAGACAAAACCACAGACTTAGTTTCGTATCCAACTAATTCATGATACCTTGCGCATTATGGCAAACATGACTGCTAAACAAGGTTTCAAACTGCCACTATGGCTCAAGGCATTATCGGTTTTGATGGTGGCATATACAAACGTTTTTACAAGCGTACGATTCATCGCACTCTGTTACCCATAATCCGATAAAACAGTTATCAATTATAGTAACGAGAAGTGTCCACAATGGTACCTTCCTGTTTTAGCCATCGAGGAATATAGCTTGAGCTCCAATGAACGATGATCATGTGCCGTATCGTATTGCGTACATGATGACTCTGTGGCAAGACATCACACCAAAATCACTACTTGTGACAATATCACTATTTTTCTCTGAATGCCACTAGATTAAGGCTTGTTTAGAAGACACAATTTGGCAGTGAATACGGACATCGGAGAGATGAACGCATAGCTACATATAGATAAGTCTATCACACCATCTGCTAATGGGATACACATGATTTGCTGTAACACTAACTGATTGTCATTGAAAAGCAGCAGGCAGCAAGCGAATGTGGTTTCTATCATATCATTTGCCGACTGTTCACAACACAGACGCAGCAGCTATTTCACTCACTGTCCTATTGTCATTCGAACATATACAGCAAATCCTCCTATCTTGCACACTGTCATCATTTATAGCACCGTCTAGGTATAAAGCAAGTAAATAGTTGAACAATCAAGCGCTACCTGAAATTCTGAATTGTCTGTGAAGGAAACATCTAATGGGCACCATCGATCATTGAATGTAAGGAGATGACAACTTAAAGGTCGTGAAAAATATACACAATAACATTCGTCTCTCTCTTAAGCGTGATATAAATTTCAAAACATAGTGAACATTATCAATCTAGTAACATTTGCCCATAGACAGATTGTAGTTTAGCAAATGCACGAGGCATTTTGGAGTACAAGTTTGTAGTTCAGAGGCACGAGATAAATTCCAAGTTTTGATAGTGGTGTCGCTGTGTTCGTTTTGCATTTATATAATTACCTACCTCCTATCGGAAATCTAATTAAGGAGAGGATATCCTGTTTATTTATGCTAAGGTGTCATGTTCTGCTCACGATATCATATATTCTCATTACGGCGGTTGGTGGTAAACTGAGCAGCATTTGGAAAAAGGCAGATATGATGTTAGCATATATGAACGCCCTTATAATGATGTATTGAATCTGGATAATAATTAGCATGGCGTGAGTACAATATCCTGAGAGAATGTGCGTTATTCCTCGTTTTTTTCGATTTATAATTGAAAAAGGTTTTTACAAAACGATTGAATGTATAACGTGCAAAATACATTTATTCTCCTTATCGCTAGGGTTGCGATGGCGCATATGAGCTCCAATGGGAATGCATAAGCTAATGCTGCACATTCTATGCAAACAATGTGGATAGAATCATTGATAATTGACTAAAGTTTTATCATAGAAACTGCCAGTTTTCTGCTCGTGGTCTTATTGCTTTGATATGCAATGGCGTTCTTACGACAGCAAAATGTTACTCTTGATATAACCTTTTACATAATTTTCTATGAGTTCATCCAATCAAAGCTACATCTTTGTTGTGATTTAACAAGTTCTCTTAAGACTGTTGTTCTGCTTTTGAAAGCGAGGTTAATGATTTTTTTCCCTAGATTAGTTACATAAAATACGTACAATATATGCATGCTTACCAATACAGAGACTAAGCTTTTACTCAGTATGAATCGACAGCCATTGTCAATTTTGAATGCAGACAATTTGAAATGTTTTTGGACAAATGCTTCTTAGATCCTACCTTCCTCCCAAATACAAGATTTGCGTTATTCGTTATTGATATAGTCATCGAGTAATGTACCTCTGCGCTAGTTTTGTGCATAAAAGCTTCGTGGCGTTAAGTAATGACGTTACCATACCTACTATCAATAGATCACAACATGACAACCAGAACCTCCTCATTTCATAATTGCCGTTTTGGAAGAGGCTTTAAGGCCGTTTTCGAACTCAAATAAAAGCTAGCATGAGGTAGGATTTTCAAGAATGTCAGTAAGTAATCGACCGGTTTATGCAGTCTTTAAATAGTATGAGTGTGCTACAGACAGAAATTGCGTGACATTGATTTGCCTTTTCGTGAAAAAATATGAATGTTTATGTCCCTTTCATGAAATGCGCTGCTAGAGATATGGCTGATATGGGGATTTTTTTATTGGGTGTGTTGGGGTGCTTATTGCAGTTAAGTTTTGTACTACGCAAGGCTAATCGCGCTGTATGAATACTCGTAAACGGAAGCATATCCTTATCATTCATGTTTCAAATAGGGAGCAGCAATTGTAATGGCGGGGTATGTGTGTAACAATAAACTAGTAATAACCAATGTTATTTACTAATGTTATGTATTTCAGCCACAACTTAACCATATCATATCACTTCATCACGATATAAATGTAATTAATAGCGAATCTGACCTACCCAGACATTCTCATTTAAATGAGAGCGATTAACAATCGAGTTCCATTATGTGATGGCAACAATATGTGCCCATTACATTAATGTGGAACGACATGAAATAAGCCGCTAATAGCTGTACCATTGATTAAGTCACCTCCAGCAGATTGATTACATCTATCATGATGACATTTACTTCAACCATTGAGTTATTTCAATTAAAAAACACGGAAACCTTTTGTTCTATTCCCCTTACAAGATTATTACAATCATCGCAATTCACCGCACAGACAATGTATTAAGTGAAGCTGTAAAGAGCACACGTGTGCATTAGTCAATCGGAGAGCCAACGTACAGAATTTTAGAGTTATCACAAGCATTGTGCTTGTAATATCCTGTCAACTTAACATAGCGAGATAAATCTGGTTTATTGCTGTTCTTTATCTGTTTGGGTGTCGTTCGGAGAAGAGCTTGTGAAATTCCAATCAATTCATTAATGCATTGCAGATGAAAAAAACGTTTGATATGATTGGTAGTTCTCTTTTGATGTCCTAGATCTATATAGTAGTCGTCAGATTTAGAACTTAATGTTGTGGGTAGTGAGAAACGTTGCTATTCGATGCAGTAGATCAGATAAACGTACAGTCGCAGAATACAATGTATAATATTTATTTTTGCAGCAAAAAAGACCATTTATCAATTCTATCAACACACCAGACAAACATTTCCTATGTCCCTGGGCACCGTTACGGTGCTACAAAAAAAAACAGTGCTATTACTATGTTAATCTATGTTTATAAACCTATAAAGTATAAAGCCGTATATTAAAATATAACGATGATAGCAGCAGGAATAATTTCAGAACAACACCGAATGTGCTATAGTACGCACATCACGCATATCATTTTCGGTGTATAAGTGGTAATATGCATGCTTTCCAATTGGACATGAGAAGTGCGTATTTGGTGGACAAAAGTAGCATGTATCAATCATTGCAAGGAACATCGACAATACATTTGGTAGGAATTATTCTTTCCGTAGTTCAATATACCAAGGTAAATATATCTGCTACGCTATGTTGCCTCAAAATGTCAGATATATGTCAGCATCACAGGTTCCTAAAGCCAATCTGCCGTGCGCCAAGTTCAGGATCGATTAAGACACATTTATAGACAAAGAAACATTTGGCGTAGTTCTAACTCAAATAGTACATACTCGCATTTGTCTAACATAAGTAAAAACTTACGCAGCTTTATAGTGAATGGCTGTAAAATGCTGTTATCATCACAATCCAAGATAAGCCGATTGATTGTATTTCTTGGCAAACGATAGTCAATCTCCCCTAGCCACATTTTTTACATCAGAGGTAGCAACTTATCATTCACTGCAAAAACCGCTAATAATTTGCATTGCAGACTAAGATAGGATCAAAGTGATTGGCATCTCAATTATGGAGTACTCACGACATAAATCCATCACACTATATGCTGCTTCAGTGCGAGTTCTAGTATGCGCTAATGCGGATCGTGCTTTGTATTACAGAAATATACGGCTACACGTTGTAGATAATGATGACCGTTGCTTTTTGATCTAATTATCAGTTAAATGTCAAGTGTGTTATTTACCTTTTTGTATCACAAAAATATCATGCACATGGATTACTGTTGACAAAAGCGTGACATTTTCTTGCTTATGGGCTGTGCGTCAAAATCAAATTGCCAGGCAACTTGTCGTATAAATGTTTAAAGTCACTCACAGTTGTTCGATCAACATGTGACATACATCCAGTTAACAAGGACTCAGACCTCAAAGCAGAATATTCCTGAATTACTACGCATCAGGATATATATGCAACCAAGTTGCATAGACACATCAGGGTCATAAACATTCATTGAATACAATCATATATTAATTAATTTGCGGTGCTAATTTAAAAGAGTGGTTTATTTGACATATTTTATTTCAGAGAGATACATGTTTTAAGTAGGAGAAAATGCATTACCCTGCAGCATCGCTTGCACCAATACCAAGTTAGGCGTTCACTGTTAGATCAAATGAGTGTGCGTACTACAGCCTCTTGATTATTTTTTATGCAGGTGCGTGTACCCAAGATTCATTACCGATATATTGAAGTAGTTCCAACGCACAATTATCACATGCGGTAGAGATTATGAAAGATAACAATCACTATTGATGCAAATGTATGGTTTAGATCCTCAACCTTATTGTCCATGAATGATTCAAAGATGTGTATGATGCAATTATTCGCATCATTCAATTGCACAACGAATTTAGCATGTCGATTATCTACAATCGATAACGCATCGTCCGATGTCACGATAGCTTACTCCTTTGCCACGAATATGCGTGTGTTCAGTGCTTCTTGCTGTCTTCATAAAATATTCATTACATACTGTAAAATACAGATTTGACTCTGGTCGAAGGGTAACCATGCGTCGATCATTGGTTCATCTAGACATTATGTTATTACAGTACCATAGTAGCCTAATCACAAATTGTTTGATGGTAGCCGAGATTCTTAATGCACAACTCGGGATCGCATATTGTTGACAGATAGTGTTAATTATGTTTTTGTGGCCAACCGCTGTATCTCACCGCGTCTGTTTTGTTATTGTTAAACATCATTTCACCAATGAAGCAAATACACCTTGATAGAACAACGGCGCATAAGGCACCCTTATCGATGTTATATAATGTTTAACATAGACCACCGCTGAGGAATATCATTGGCGAAAACAATTCTCAACGTATAGTAGCGATGGCAATGGTGTCCATGTCTATATTGCTGACCTAAATATAGGCATAGCCATGTAACGAATTGCATCATCTTTACTCTGCTGTATAAATGTTTGTTCGTTTAAGGGCCCTATCAAACAAATCATTTGGCAAATGTACACTTTCTTGTGCACTGTGTAATCAAACATTTTTCATTTCATTGATAACACTAAGGCTATGTGTTTATATTTTGATTTGTAATCCAATAATTGGGGCTTTGTGTCTTGCATTTCTATTAATTGTAAGTGCGAGATTACCAGCACCACCAGCACCACCAGTATTATATTTGTATTAACAACGTAAACCAGGCATTCGTTGAACTTAATAAATGTCATGATATTTGGTAGGAATTGCTGTTAGACAGGGTATTCGGCATGCCTATCTATACTTTAAACAATGCTGACTCGTTCACCAGCCCCAACGCAATGTTTTATATTTCTGTTTAATCACGATAAAGTATGTTTGTATCTCTTTGCAACCACTTCGGCAGTAGATCTCTGGAGAAGTTATTAAAACTACACCACTGCATTTAGGTGGGAAATGGGACGATGTTGTTGCAAACAGTTTTGCACAATAAGAAATTACTTTGATGAGGGCCAAAACCCCTGTGTTTCCGTGCGGAATAGGTTATATAAGTCGTAGCATTCACAATATATAGCGAAGTTAGTAGTCATTTATTATAATTGTATGCATAGAGCCAGATTGTGGCTCCCGTATAATTGTTCAATGCCAAAACAAAAACATAGGAAAGGCCGTTATGGAAGCACAGTAGAGTTCAACGACCGTTTCCGTCGATTAAGTAATTAACATTATCATAATCCAAGCCATCTAGTAGTAACGATGGAACTGTATTTAGCTGTTACCTATCACCATTGACAGCGGTGAGCGATAGGTTGCTATGGATGTGCACATAATGTAGTTTTAATTCAAACCAACATTTGATGCGTACAATACTAAGTTCCAATACCCAAAGCAATTGCCATCTTGTTAGTAACGGCGACAATCGCTTCCACAGACAGAAATATTTGAAGACACGGCATCACCATGAAAAAGAAGGATGGTAATTATGCATAACACTTCTGATGATATGAATGCATCACCTGAACAAAAACACTGCTAATGACCGACATTACAGCAACGAAATGCATCTGGTGAAGTATCAGAGTCGGCAGCTGCTAAGAGCTAATGATGATAAATATAGAGCAACATGATGTGGCGGTTGAATTATAGCGAACACAATATCTGAAACGAACTGAATTTTGTCATGCATTTGGCTTTTTTTCACGGATCAACTATTGTATAATCCATTTTGTCTTTTGCAAAATTTGAATATTTTCCAACACTAACCCTGTTTTTGGGGTGTTTAAAAATAACTGACGCTTGCAACGTATCACCTAGATAGAATATGGCAGTTCAATTCCTATGGTGTAGTGGTTAATTTGCCTTTTAACCCAAAGTCATTGTGTTTGATCCAAGGCTATGGGCCAATTGGTCATTGGTTCTTAAAGGAAGCTGCATTCATAACCATCTGGCTATCTACTCCTTTTTAAAGCAGAATCACAATATTACGATTACCATAACAATAACCAGAGACCAAACATCAAATTCGTCTCTTAAATATTTTTGTCCTATCACGAAGCAATAAAACAATTAATCATACATTAATGCTCATAAAAAGTTAAGATGTTCAATATCGGATAAGTATCCCAGTTCAACAGATAAACATCTGCTGATATCGGGAGATACAGAGCAAGCCGAGACATACTACGAGGCATAGTACCTTGCGTTTTGTACAGGTTTATTTTTGAAGTGGGCGTTTATTGTTTAGAAAGGGGGCGCTCAACGAGAACTGTTATTCACTTGTTATTGTAAACATACCTTTCGGAGCTAATAATTGTACGCTAACAACTAACAAATATCGTGCGATCGATAATTTGGATAGCGTGCGTCGCTGCGAACCTAATTATAAGCCATCATGGAATGGCCAATTACCAGATATGTATTGCTTTCACAAAACCCACCTAACCTCCGAGCAGCCTCAGAAAGAACTATAAAGGTGACCTTGACAGTGTTGTGGAGAGTAATATCTTAACTGGTCAAATAGCCTAGTTCATGGTATGACAGACCCAGCTAATGGCTGCATGATTGATAAAATTTTCTGTAAACAAATCTAAAACTGTATAGTTGCCTACCATTGACTCGACAATTAGTAGGCTAATTCGATACGATTTGTTTCGGGTTTTACCAGGTGTGTAAAAATTTGCATCAGTTGACTTTATTGTTTTCATAAGAAAAGTTGTAATGTTGTGTTGCATGCTTTGAAGTCTTAATATATTACCTTTCAGAATAGAATGACACAGATATTTGGTAACAGTTGTAAATAATATAATACCTTCCAGAATGGCGAATACCATTGAATGGTTTTAAACTATATGTGTTTAGGTTGCTTTATGCAACAATACGACCGTTTTAAGACGATTTCAGGTGAATACATTTCCATTATATATAGTGGTGCACCAAATACAGTTCAAACAGAAGGCAATATAATGCGTGGCTGTAAACATATACAAATGGAGTAAACAATTCGCTGCGGAATATTCGAGGTGCTAGTCAGGATGGATTATTCCACATGCAACTGGAGGGTAACACTGTTTGCAGCCGCTGCAACCAGCATTAAATCAACATTACGCTAGACACCAAAGTACAGTGATTCAAGTATTTCCAATTATCCTCCTGGGCAATCTGTGCAATCAGGTACTTTGCACACAGCAAAACATTATTTACATCGCTCGATGCTGTTTACTCTGATTGCTGGCATTTATTCTTTTGATGTGGGCTCAAGTCGTATGATTAAAAGTCGCAGTATTGATAATTGGTCAAAATATTTGCTCTTTGATATATTCCTTTAAAATATCCGACATCAATGGTTCTAAAGCCCACAGTAGAGTGGCAAGCTTTAATTGTGTCAAGGAACTTTTACTGCAGAGCTATATTAATAAATACGGAACATAAAAATACAAGCGCGAGACGGTGAACTAACATCGTTGTGTAGTCGATTGCTATAGGTATGGTTTCTTCTCACATAGTTGTTGTCATTACCAATACACCTTAAGACATAACAAGCCGATACAAATTGTATGACACAGTCCTTAATTGTTCCGCAATCGTTCTCAGCAACTCCGCGCGGTAGTCGTTGTTATGCAACGAAGTGCAAACACTTTCAATAGAACAACAGAAAAATGATTACATATATAGATTGCGTACGAACTATTATAAGTAGATATGATAACCGCATTCAGTTTTACGCAGACCCATCGTAATTCTACCCTCTATCGATTGGGATCAGTTATGATATAACCGTCAATCGAATGGTGTGGGTAAATTGGTATTCTGCATTTGACGAATCAGGTGTATGTAATGCTGGACAAAAGGTATACACCATTTATACAGTCTATATTGTTGCAATCATACCACAAACAATTGAACGTTCAATCGATGTACCGCTGGAAAATGATTGCTCTATTAATGTCACAGCCGGCATTTACTTCTCTTTGATATAATTTGAACCAGGGGTTCGCAAACAGTATAAGGTAACATTTTTACATAATCGAATATTTAATTGCGCGAACTCATATCTCTTGTTTTGTGCTCTGCACAAGTTTTAAATATTTTACAACTGGCCACTGTAACGCATGCTCCGACCTAAACCAATATACATTAGACGTCTACTTTCTGCTTTCATATGTATTCTTTGGTTTGACCGATTATTCATAACCCAGTAATAGAGAGATTTATCTTCTACATTATCGTCCATCAGTATTTTAACATCACCTGGAAAAAAGACAATAACCCACGAGCACCCACTTATGGATAGCTATATTTGTGGAACATAAATAAAAACATTGCGCTTTACTAAAATATATCGATTGCCATTACATTTGGATTTAAACACTAGTCTACAATTTCTGAGACAAACTATCATTTTCAAGGAAGTTTGTATAGATGTTTGTGTATCATGTATTGAGTTGTTGTGATTATCCGGATGCGATATATAAATTGAACGTTACCCTGAGAGGCATAAGCGATCATCCACAACACGATTCTCAAATAACATTATACCCTTTACCAATGCACGGGTTGGCTGAGGACAGCTTACTTTCTTTTTGGTACATGTTGGATGCGTTTCTTTTAAACGACGTATATGAGATGAACCAAAGTATTATTGTATAAATCCAATAATCCATCATTATAATTTATAGCTGTAGAAAGCATAACCATTACCTTCTCGTGTACATCATTGCGGGGGTAACAGCTATCGCCTTTCATGCGCTTTTGTAAGCAAATGATCAGGGTAGTTTTAGAAGTTTTTATATATTAAGGTACTATTGATAGCGAGTAACGCCGTAACAAGTATATATTAGGTTGATAATGCATCAAATGGGATCGATTATTGTGAATGTCTCGCTCGTCTTACTTTTGCTTTGGGGTCAACCAGCGTAGCCTGATAAATATCGTTGCTATAGGGTCAATGCGATGCCGGGAAGACAAAACTACTCCGCTTGCACGACATGCGCACATAATCGCATCCTTGCAATGTGCAAAACAATACCCATGTTCAATGATTAGATTCCACTTTTAATTGTTTCACATTGCCTGCTACAATGCCTGTTGGCTGGTACTGTTATGTTATTCTGTCACAATTCTACGCCCCAACACAAAAGCGCACAGTGTCTCATGCTTCTACAAGGCTCATTAAGAACTTCGATGCTTCGGAAGAATGCATGCATCATCAGTTAGTTTGATGCGAATGGGTTGGCCATTCATGTAGGCAATTTCATGATTCCTACTAGGCAGATTTTGATTTACGTTAGTAGTTGTCTTCGCCATAGAGATTCCACCCAGTGCAATCCGTTATAGTTATGATTTCACTCGATGAAGGTTAAATACTAAGATAAATGCAGCCTTTACGTAGTATTGCATTAAAATGACAAGTATATGTAACCATCATCAATATTCGTAACCTAATGCCTATCGTTTGAGCGCCTAATTACTAGTTCTGTATCGATTGCTCGACATATACTGATTAAATAAATATCACCACACATGCAACGTCAGTTTAGGGTGAATATAAGAAGTACATGCGTGCATTAAACTTGTGTCGGAACTTGCACAACTTGACAGTGACTAACGTCAATGTACTCGTAATATGCGATTTTCATCACAAACCTCGAAAAACCAATTGATTTGCATTTCAATTCAAAAGACAACTGATAGGCATCTTTCCTGGCCGCCTGCTGTTTCTCCATGAAAGAAACTTAACAATCACAGTAAGAACGGACTATTGTTTGCAGATGTATTGTAGATGATGATTGGATCAATCTGAATAATATCTCTAATCTAGAGAACTCTAAATATGTTACGTATATATATATATATATATATATATATATATATATATATATATATATATATATATATATATATATATATATATATATATATATATATATATATATATATATATATATATATATATATATATATATATATATAATTATACACAAATTAATTGAGAATGAGCCAATGTGAGCATATGTGAGAACAGCATTACAGTGTCATACGAACCCTGCAAAATGCCAGTTCAAATCAATGCTGGTCAGTCATGATATAGCCATCAATTGAATGGTGTTGATGAATTGGCATGTGGTGTTAAACCAATCATGTGTAATACTGGACAAAAGGCACTAGCCATATATAAAGATAAATGATCCTTCGTCAATCAAACTTTGACAAATTGAACTTACCGATAGATATACCACTAGGAATAGCTGGCTCTATAAATGTCATAGGCCGGTATCAAGTTATGTTTGAGGATCAATTAATGCTTAGATGGGCAACCTTAAAAATCTTAAACTGGCCGCCGTACCGGCGCCATCAAATTATGTTTTAGCCAGACATAATGGCTGATTCTGCTAGCAACACTTATCTGGATACTGACACAGTCTGAAACATGGCCCTATTGAGTATCCTACTAAACATTATGACGCGATTAACAACAATATTGTGCGGAATTCAATTGTAGCGATATAATGCTTCTCGCAATCATGAGCAAGAATAAATCTTCAACATCTATGAATATATTACCATAGTAGAATACTTAGAAGATCCATGAATTTCTACTGGTTCTTTTGAACCGCATATCTGAAAGCCGCATCCTTTCCGTGAAATGTTACATTTTATGTCTTCGTTGTTTGTAGATGGCGTTCGGTCTGAATGCTGGCAAGCTATAAAATATTTACAGTACAATGAAATACTTTATCACAACGACTGATTTAGCATGTAAGTAATAGCAAGCACCATTCAGCATACATATACCCAATACACCAC
This sequence comes from Urechis unicinctus, assembly GCA_034190875.2. NCBI lineage: Eukaryota > Metazoa > Annelida > Polychaeta > Xenopneusta > Urechidae > Urechis > Urechis unicinctus. The sequence goes on from CM067349.1 coordinate 34,858,808, forward strand.
GGTTGCAAGATATATTCACAGTATGTTAAGTTATACGCATCGCTTAATGTTGTTGTTGATCATATATAATAAACCACAATTTTTTTAGAGTAAGATAGCATTCTCGATCAAGTTTTGCTTTGTTTGTAAAGATTATGCACTGAGCATTGAACCGTCCAGGCCTTCAGATGATTCGATATAGTCCTAGTAGTGGGATTGTGTATTGAAATGCATTTCTTGCATATCGTGCCACTAATGAAATTTAATAGGCTGTTTCGGTCGACGTATATGTATCCACAAATATGAATGTTATTTGGAATCGCGGGTACAAAGTCCCTTATTTCTGTTTACAAACTTCACACTAACCGTTACGTACTTACCAATATCTATTGATATAATGGAGCATATATATATTAAATGTAATCACACATGCATTCTAAATAACAAAGAGATAATATCCGTTAGCGCGTTTCTAATGCTCTATGCGAATACTGTAGAGAATCTATAAATATATTAGACTCAATAACGTGCCCTCACTCACTTATATTTTGAAAGTTACAGCCTTTTTAACACATCCTATAGAATAGCTGGCTGTGTAACCGTGGAACAGCGGAAAAGTGTGTTGAAAGCGTATTGAGGACAAAGATGGAATGGTCAATAAAGAAAATATATTTCTCTTCTGAGGCTCATAACTCTTTATAATGTGGCAAATGACCTCAAAAAACAGTTCTCCCTAGAACACTATACAGAGTAGCAGAAATTTGATTGCATTTAAGACCGTGGTTAAAAAAGCACTTATCACATTCCTGTTAAGTTAAAGTAAGTCACGGCCAAGAAAGCATAACTATCATCAATATTCGTGCGCGTCTGAGTCTGGATATTAGCTGGACTTAAACAGATCATAACGAAACACCGTTGTAATGGTGGATACGTTTGCTCAGCAATTAAAGGAACATTCCGCGTCAATGAATGCAGCGGATATGTCACTTATCACTTGATCGACCACACAAAATAGCACCATGAACGCTTATTTACATCAGGCATAAGACACATTCAACTTAACTATGGTTCAATTATTGGATGCCAACATTGGGGTATGTATGAATTCTAGCAACCTGATAGTTGAAAGGGCTGTGGCGCATGATATGCTGATGCTGTAGGCAATTACAATAACACTGACAAGACTTGTTAATGCAACTGTAACGGCTTTTCGGCATTCGATATTGCGATCATAACCCTATTTTGCAAATGTCTTTAGAGGATCTTGGACAGCCATATTTACTCATTATCTAGCGACTCAATGAGATATATCACGTCGAATAATATCTAATAAAAGCGTGGACTATCTGCAGTAGATTAACGTTCAGTCTCACGTGTGCATTCATATGCTTCAGATAAAGTTCCACATGATTAATTTAATTATCCATGACTCATTATATAATAATGAAATCGTGTCGAAAATCTATTTTACGATCTGGTTTTGTATTAAGGTCGCCATAATATTTACCTAAGTGGTTCAAATGCGAAACAGAAGATTCAATGGAAGATATATATCGGCATCTGCTTTTAATTAGCAAAGCTAGCATTTCGACTAATCTTAATTATAAGAAGGGGGACATAAAGTCGGTTTTCATGGCGTCTTTGTCATTGAGCTATTGGCGTACAGCTTGCCACTACGAGGAATATACTCCTTACGACTGCAATAAAGCAAATGTCATGTGTAAAAAATCCGTCGGTCAATCAATCCAAACGCAATATTTATGTATGCATATAAATTGAACTGCATGAAAAGGTATGAGTGAAGAAGCAACGCTGCTAAAACCGTCAGATTTGATTCAGGTGGATTTGAATACAGTAATCATATGGCGCCGGCATTTTGTAGTGCAAATACTGATTTGCAAATGGAAAAGTATCAAGGGTTATGTTGCGCTTGTCTGTTGTTTTCGTAAGGTAAGTGCAATTTTGACACTGCCTACTTCTACTTACTGCAGTTTTCTTTGACTGTAGAATGGTTAGAGGTTCAAGTTTTTAATGGTCATCTATAGTCATACGGCTAAATAAAATTAATTGATTTGGAAACGATACGCTTGCAAATACTCCTGAAAGAACTACAAAGAATTAAACGCTATATAATTTGTTATGCCTGCCCTATTCTTCGTGGACCTTTTTTATGTATAATAATTCATCAGACGCGATAAGTATGGTCGCTAACATGTGCCAAAGCTCTCACGCACTTGCATCCTTGTGTCGGCTTAGCTTTCTGAATGTTGAAAAGCATATGCGAGTTAGGTGCTTTTTAAGAAGTGGCCAATTCAGAAATATATTGCTGTTTTATTGGTCACGAATCCTAAGTGGCAATTTGATTGCATTTGAGCAAGTGGTAGACGAAGCGACAATCATATTAGAGCCGGGTTAATGTCGGCCACCGCAGAGAAAGCAAATCCATCATCAGTTTTAGCTAGCGTCAATGTGTAGATATCACCTGGAATGAATACGTAACACAACGAGTAACCATGATAGATATGTTTGGCACAATAACCTGTGTATAAGACAACACATTGTCTGTTCAAATCTTGAAGCGTGTCGTTGTAATAAGAAACGAATTGCAGTGTGTATACCAGATGGAACAAACAAGCACGTTGTTGTTATCGTAGTCATTCATGTAACAACCGGATACAACATGCGCAATAATGATTCAATTATCGAAAAGCAGTGAGAATATTCAGGTAGATGCTGGTGCCATTTGAACGTTAAACGTGGCGTGAATCCATTATGTGGAGAGAGTGAGTGTCATTCTTCTTTTACATTTTGTATAACGAGAAATATGCGAGCCTTTCCGAACGACCATGAAAGTGCACTTAACAATTGTGTGTTCAGCGTGATAACTGTATTTATTTGCCCTAGGCAGCGCCTGTGAAAACGCATCCGATCTACTTCGGCAATGGACTAACTCATGCAGTACACTCCACGCCGAAAACGTAGAGAGAATAGATGCGAGATAACTATAATTTTGGTTCATTATTTACAGTAATCATTAGTGTTTTTCTCGCTGTCTACACCTTGGGTTTTTTATTTTGGTGGATACATTTTACACATGATATGGTTTTTTGACATACTGTTCGATGAACCTCCCCATATAGGTGTCAAGCAAATATATATGATATACGCATGCGGGCGAAAACAGCATCTAAGAACTCTTTGGAATGAATCGTTAAAGAACATCAATGCTCAACTCCATACTGACAAATTCCAAAATTCTGCTTTGATCCAAGCAGATGACATAGATACTGGTAAATTGCAACACACTAATTTGTTACCTTTGACTCTTCTTTTGAGATGCCACGCCCTTTTCGCTTCGTTTTGCTGACAACAGAATGTGAATAATTGTTACATAGCTTGTGTACTTTATGCAATACATTGATTTTCCTATTCTTGACACAATATGAAGGTTTATGTCAACATCAGCAGTTGCGCTGCAAGAGTTTGTGTCACAAGTGTGGGTTGGGTTAAAGGTGTATAATTGCAGTTTAATATATTATATGCAATGCTGTATGTCTATCATTATCTTGCTCGGCCAGTTGGCAGGACACATAATCGTATCATTCACGTCCTGAATGAATGCACCCATAGCGACGGCGGGGCCTGACTCTATCAATAAACTGCTAGATATTAAACGACATCGGCCTAAAAACTGTTATACATGTCTCCCATAATCCATGATAACACTGATTTCATGCAGAAAAAAAATTAATTAATATCAAATAAGACCTACCCAGGCTACGATCTTCGCATAGCGTTGGATACATTTAGAATTGTTTGTAGCCGAGTTCCGTCATAGGAGTGCAAAATGTGCCCGTTACCGTTATAGGAAAGGAACCTAGTATGCTAGAGATAACTTACGATTTTTTTCTGTAATCTTGCTAGAAGAATACTGTTTGACATTATGAAAAGATATTGAGGCCCAGACCGACATGAATGCGTTAATTAGTCATTATTATGACAACTATGGCAAAGTGAGTAACTCTATGATGGTACATTTTGTTTTGAAGAAAGACACATCATGTCAATTGTCGGGCATGTTATAATTAAGAAACTGGCCTGGGCTTGATTTTTACGTAAGTACTCAGGATATAACTATTGTCTAAACATTAAGTCCAAAATAAATTTTTTAAACAACTTCTTGGATTTTTATATACAACGAAACCGTTGTTCCCGGTATATTTAATTCCGTAAATGCAGACTATAAATGTTGAATATTAACAGGAGCAAATCATGTCTTCATTAGGTTTTTTGGGACCAAAACAATATCATTGGAACAATGACGACCAATTTCCAATATATCAAGTGAAAAACATCTTTGACCACACTAATCAATTGGGGTAGTTTTTACCGGTTGTGTGTCGGTTTTGTGTCTGGCGGCAGATGCAGCATCTGATTAACTATTATGATATGGGAAATACAGGGGGCACGTTACACACAAAAAGACATATATGTATTCCGGGTGCTTTATAAGTGCAACATATGTATATTATATATATATATATATATATATATATATATATATATATATATATATATATATATATATATATATATATATATATATATATATATATATATATATATATATATATATATATATATATATATATATATATATATATATATATAATATTCTGATTTCATGCAATATAGTAAGGACTGATGTATTTTGGTGATCTATAAAAAGGTATTTGTTGATAGGTCACTATGGGTAATACGTCACCGGGTAATTGCAAATCTCGAACTGTGTTGCGGGTGGTTCTGCTGTAGCGTGCCCAATACTGTTAGCAAGGAAAGCCACGATTGAGCGTTTTTTGATACATCATTGATTGTAGCAAAGTGGCGTAATTGTAAAGCATTAGCATACGTTGTTTTTATGCGCTGTTCATCCGTCAAATTGTATGCACTTTATTGGTATGTTCTTCTAATCTGACGGGCTTTTACCAATAGCGATTTAAAACATTGTCACCCCTTCAATGTTCCTTAGTTAGTAACCAGGTCAATGATGTATAATGTCCGTCGTAAGAAAAAGATAGGAGATATGGAGTTTGCATTGTTACCTTGTTATCATCATTATCGGCATTGAATCTGGATACGTCATTACCAATCATCTGCATGAATGGTCAAAGGATACTACTAGATCTTCAAAACGGGTGTATGATTCCTGCATGACAAATTAATTTTTTCGGGGCCTGTGTAATACATAAGCTCTTAATGAAATCCGATTTATAAATATGCAATAAAGAGTAGACATCTCATACTAATGAGATAATGCGAGTGATTCTGTTTGGAGATATATCTATTACATACCGGTGTGGCTTCAAAACGACATTAAGGAGTGAGTGGAAATCGCAGTTTTCTGATTATTTAAACCTATTCATCGTAATTGTGTATGCAATTCCTGTCAAGTTAATAAGCACAAAATAGGGATATTTATTAATTAATAGGGCTTCAGAATGATTAATATTTCATTTAATCTAGTCGAAAGTGAACAACAGGAGGACCGTACGCAACCGGGGTCTTGGTCACTTTTGCACTGTGTGGTTGTTAGTCTCAATTACATATGCTCTCGTTCCTACCACCAACTATTACAATGTCAATCATAACAGATGATGTACTGTTAATGTTATATCCGAGTTCCGTCAGAGGACGGCAACAAAATGTGCCACGTACCATAATACAGAAATGCAGTAATACGCATGATATTAACGTTACCGATTACTGCTTCATTTTCATGGATTGTATAAATGATATAGCCCGATACAATACTTCGAAAATACATTAAGCAACTACTCACCTGTTATTCACCTCTATGAAAGCATAATGACCTTGACAATTTATTTTCATTTTAGCGCTGTGGGTACCAGTCAATGGTTGTTTGTTATCAAAACTGCTAAATAAATAGAAACAACTTCCGGACAGAATGATTCTGCTGCTAAATGGGATGCATTGATTGCCTGCGCTGTCTAATGATGAACTCAGTGGAACTCATTGAAACACGACTCAAATCTACATGTGAAGTGTTTTGCTCGGTGCTGAGTCATTTGTAGATGAACCATTGCATCTTTTAGAATTTGGGATAATTGCTCACCGAAAAAAATACGGAATGTTTACCAATAGTTGATTATTGTGAAGGAACGAATAAGATTATGTCAATGCCAGTTAAACATTACGTATAATGCATTGTGGTGCGCATTATATTCAACTATCAGCAAGAACGGATTGATGATTGCCTAGTAAATGTCATAAAACGTCGGTATGACATGACTTTAATATTTCTTGGGCACTTGCGGCTGCATTTCTGCATTCGAACGTATAATTGCATTGTTTACCTGCAATTCATGTTTGGTGCCTATAAATGCAATGGATAAGCGCTTGCGCAAAAACGTCCATATATATGAATATATGTTGAATTGATGCTGAATTTGCCATTTATCAACATGCACATCGATACGAGTAGAGCCTAGGATTGAAGTTTGCAAAGACAAAAAATATTCATTCTCCATCACTACATTTATGACAAGATATTTAGGATCGGGAAAGCTTCCCAACTCAGCAGGTTTGTATATGTTGTCCAAACAGACCATGTGGCGTCGCGTTGCCACGAATCTTAGAATGGTTTTATTTTCAAATGATTCTTACAAAGAGAGGATTGAGTGTTATGAGAATTGTTATACGTTGTAAATTATTGTACGAAAAAACCTCCCGTGCTAATTGGAATTCGATAATTTTTAGGGCATGCGTCGGTGCGAAGTGTATTAAGAAGCCTTCATTGAATGGCAAATTGACAGATATGTATAGCTGATATTATCTAGCAAAGCCCACGTAACATCAGAACAGCCTAAACACGGACAACGGTAGTGACACTGGCAGTGCTATGGGAAGCACTACACTATCAGGTCAAATAAGTTATTATATAGTATAACACACCTAGACAATGAATACATCAGTTTTTATAATCATCTGTAAAAGTATCAAAGCATATATTTACCGACCATTATCCCGGCAATGAACAAGAATTTGCTTGGTTGTACCAATTTTCCTGGAAACATCCGACATTTGACATTACTCGTTACTTAGAAAGGTAGTGATTTTGTGTGGCTTGCTCTGAAGCCTTAGGATACTATTTTTCACAATAGAACGACGCATTTATTGGGTTATAGTTGTACAGACTCGTACTGAGAATTATGGACAATGCTGAATGATTAATCTTTTAAACAACCACCATGCCCAAATCATGTGCAGTGGATTTCTTATGTCCCGATAATTACAGGACCGCGCCTTAATTGAAAGACGAATGCACCCGTGTTACTTGTGCTGGATAAATGTTCATTGGATCAGAACGAGCGAAATTGAAAGCTTGCACCAGCCCGCGCTGACATTTTTTGCCATAAGATATCAAACAATTGATTTGGCACGTTACTATAAAAAAAATAATCATTCCCGTCATAATCATAAATTAGTCAATAATTAGCAGGGTAAGACTAATTTTAAGTTGCATAAATGTTTGAATAAACATTCGTTATTCATGTTTTTTAAAACATCCGATTTGGATTACACCATGTACAGTACATAGGTATCATCACGTAGGTCGTTAAAAACCTACATTTGGTACCCGTGCGATGAGATGTCACTGGTAACGCGACCCCTCTGGTTATGAGAGCAATATACATTACAATTCCCCATTTCATCAGTGAGCTCAACTCTCCATGCCGACTATCCAGGGAAATGCAGTCAAGCAATAGCGGCCTAATAGAGCAATCTAGATCACTGTACAATACTTACTCTTTCTCCGCCAGCATATGGTGGGTCTGCGGGACAAACGAGTAGTGACAGCCGTATCTTGGAGGTGGGTGGGGGATGAGAGGGTGGGTGATTGGGGGAGGTAAGGACCAAAAAGTCTGTCGATGACAAAGCTTTTGCTGCAGCCGCACCTCGTTTGTGAGATAATGCCTTGTGTCATTACTTTTTGGCTGGATACTGAAACCATGTAATTTGTTTTCATTATATTTCTTAAGCACCGCGACGGATGTGGTACGCGAATTTTAACAATTGCTATTCTCTGTAGACCTAGTTTACACGATATACACACAGTATGTATTATTATATGAATTACTTTGAGTCGTTTGTCCTCATATACGAGAGACAATCATTTTTAAAGGACTAGGGACGTACTTTGGTATCAAGTTTTGCGTAGTTAGATATAATCATACACTGAGCTTTCTGTATCATCTGCTGACCAAAAAGCGTCATTCGACTATGGCCGTCACTATTCGATTGTAATAGGGAGGTGTCCCACTCATTGAGATCGTGTTATTGCGTTGCATGTTCTGAAGAATTTGCAACTATCTCAATGACTTTTTTATATGCGTTTAATTGGTAGGTGTGTGTTATGCATGCAGACCTGCTACCTGAATACCTGCACTATATGCATTGTACGTGAAAATATTTCCGCAGCTGTAGGTGTTTTATCCAACAAATTCAATCAAATTCTCTTTAATTAAATATCAATATATTGTACATATCTATTACTCGCAATCACATGCCAAAACTCTTACTTCTTTGCATTCTTGAGTCTAGTAAGCTAGTTGAAAAAGCATCTGTGGGTTCAGTTCTTGCAAAGAGCAAACATGGTGCGGCCAATTAAGAAAATAAATTGCGGTTTTGCTGCCCACAAATCAAAATTATGCGGCAAATAGCACGACATAAACACGAATGCGACACGGAATCTACGCATAGCAGCAATGCTTGTTCCGGTTAATTGTCCATCATCGATATTCGCGTGCGTCAGTAAGTTGATATCAACATGAGAGGGGGGATCACGACGAGCAGCTATTTGAATCTAATGAATACATTTTCTCAAGATACAAAGGAACATTGGGTGTCACTGAATGCAGCAGATATGTCACTTAACATAAAAAGGCACCAATAATACTCACACGTGGGTCAGACGTAAGATACATAGCTTATGGTTAAGTATTTTATGTCGACAGAGCTTTAAGTTTAAACCGGAAAATTACATAACCGTGAAAATCGACAGTAATGAGGCGCTGACATTTTCGCAACAACCTATCAACTGATTGTGTACACTGACACTGAGTAACTCGATCCGATGTACTTCCAGTAGCATAACTTTGCTAATAGTGACTTCGCAGGAGTGTTCCATTTTCACGGTCCGATAGAACGATAGATAGAACACAAGAGTCTATTTAAGACTCAAATATTTAGATATTAGTTGACGCGGCTCCATATGGCGTATAATGTTAGACTTGTGTATTCATTGTAACTTAAGTACTATAGCGAGTGCGTAAACAGCGCAATTGCGGCTAGGTTTCCGGCTTCTCGAATCAAATTCGCCATAACAGATTAGACACTCGGAGCTCGGATGGGGTGCAACACGCGAATGCGGCTCAAGATCGTTGAATGGCCAGTCATGGAGCCGGAACAATACCGAGCATCAGTTTATTTGGAAAGCGAATTTTTTTTCGGTTTGAGCACTTGGCCACATGTATTGCACGCACACTCTGAGGCAGTGGAGAGAAACAAACCCCAAGAGCCGAGGAATGTAGACTACCAATACATCACATTAAAATACTGCCGTCAAAGCTTTACATGTGATGCATCGTTTGGTCTGAATGACTGATTTATATAATACCAGCTCGATGATACTGCGCAACCAGTGTGCCCTTTTCTTTGGAAACCTTGACCATTTTGTATCCAAACACTAATTGCCGTATCAAGTACTATTGGGGGTCAATCAAAACCCAAGTTTAATTCCATGCGTGCATTACCAATAGCACTGCAGAAAAGCAACGTCGATATGTACCGTACCTACGAAAAACGGAATGATAACACATAAATATTTCTATACTTCGGGGGGAGTTTAAAAGCAATATCTGTTTCTATTTTGATGGCACTTCGTGCGATAAACATAAATATGACCCAAATGTATCATGCCTTTGTTAGTGCTTTGATGATAATAAGTCGTAGTTATTCTTGCCCAAAAGCCGTTTGACTTTCCATGGTGTATGGAAATGATAATCTGTCGTTCTTGAAATAAATGCTACAAGGTAGAATTCAATACAATCGGTTGTCTATAGTTTCTAAATTGAACATTATACATACATACATACATACATACATACATACATACATACATCGACAGACATACATACACATACATACATACAGTCATACATACATACATACATACAGACATACATACATACATACATACATACATACATACATACATACAGACATACATACAGACAGACATACATACAGACATACATACATACATACATACATACATACATACATACATACATACATACATACATACATACATACAGACAGACATACATACATACATACATACAGACAACAGACATACATACATACATACATACATACATATACATACATACATACATACATACATACATACATACATACATACATACATACATACAGGACATACATAATACATACATACATACATACATGCATACATACATACATACATACATACATACATATGGATACATACATACATACATACTTACATACATGACATACATACATACATACATACATACATACATACATACATACATACATACATACATACATACATACATGCATGCATACATACATACATACATACATACATACATACATACATACATACATACATACATACATACATACATACATACATACATACATACATACATACATACATACATATATACATACATATATACATACAAACATATGTATACAGTAAGCATTTGTACATCGCTGTTTCAAAGACATAATCCTGCTCAGAGGCACTGAAGCTGCCAGTTAATTGTTATATCATTGACTTAAGGAAATGGTTTGAGATTGGATTTACATGCATCAATTTAACTGGCGGAATGCGGCAAGAAGTGCGTTCCGCAAACTTGGTGCGGCATTTCTAATCGCTCTGGCACCGCATGAAGTCATATTTGCGGGTTTTGTATCAAATGCTTGTTCATAGATTGAACACCAGTTAAGGATTAGAATTCAGAACTTGGTTCCAATAGGTAGCTTGGCGCTGTTTTATTGACAGCCTTACAGGTGATTAGAAGAATTTGGTATATAATGCGTTTTTCCACGGGAAGCCAAAGAAGGGTACGCATGATGTGTTTGATGATTACTACGTGCCTACCTTTCGAACAAAACAGGCGGCAGTATTTTCTGCGTGTTGCTGTTTTGCAATAAGCTACGAGTATGCTCAGTGGCATCTGAGTTTAGTGCCGAGCAGTGTCATAAAAGCTGCCACAAGCAAGAGCTACTTAGAGATAGTTATAACAATGCATGCATGTTCGTAGAATATTGATTAATCAATCTAAAATATCATTAATGACGCCGTTTGTGTTTTATTCTTGAGAACAAGTGATCTGAACGGGGATGATGCATCATTCATGGTAAGGTTTTTTCAAATCTATGCCTGGATGCATAGATATAACTATTGTGTTCACCAATTATCTGCCAAGATTTGTTTTTAAAAAGCCTACTTGCAAGTTTGCGGAACGCTGTTTTTATCGCCACTATATATATATATATATATATGTTTCTATTCCTCTAGCACATTGCAGCCTTGTATATCCGAACCCATGGTTGATAATATTTTCGAGGCCACTAAGAACACGGAAGATTTTGGCGGGGACGAATAGCGGGTAGTTGCATTTAAGAACAGGCACATGTTACGCAGCGTTTGCAGCCATTGTCAACATACATCCGACAAGGAGATTAAGTCCTGATTTATCAACGGCTAGACGTTTAATGAAATAGTTTTACTCTGATTATTTAGGGTTGTTGACAGGCTGAAAAAAAGCAGGCCAATAAGCGTCCAGGATGTCACGTGAATCTGCGAATAGTGGCAGGCGCATAGAGGGACACTTCTGTCCCGAGCAAAGACGTCACCGTGCCGAACACGCTGACATTCCAAATAGCCTTCCTTACTAACTAATCCAGTGATTCCTTACACGTTAAATCACTGGAATATTACTATATATTTAATATGGTGTAGCTAAATGGGAGCTGGAGAGGGATGTGGATATACATATTGTTAACTATGTGATCTCCGTGTGCGCGATTCAGCAATCACCGTGCTCAAATCACCAATGCGGTTTTATGTCCCTATCATTGCGCCACTGCGTCCTCATCGAAATAATAATTCACTGTTATCAAATAATCTGTGTGGATGCACATTTGGAAAGAAATAGAGAGATTGAAGGGAATCAAATATCTCTGGTCGGCAAGTATCATATACTGGCATACATACCACCCTTTTGTATACTTACTATTACACCACCACCTTCATGGACCTCGATTTACTATGCTCAATGGAGCCACATACTGTATGACAAAGCTCATCGGATGTCATTCCAATTATATCCTTCCCGAAACGTATTTATGCATCAAACTCTATAAGTGTGTCATACATTCGTGTCTCGGGAGAGTGATCTGACTGTTTTTTGGGTGACTGTCATATGACACATGGATTTATGTAAGTGCCCTATTATATATTTAGTGGCGTGTTGGAAGATTAATCGCACACCCGGAGGTAGCCAAAGTCAGTGGTATTTGCTTGGCTCAAGGCTTAGCAAGATGCGTTATACATTAATTAGTTTGTATATATTTTCCCATCAACGTCTAAATCGATTCGTAATGCGCTTATCCCAAAAAAGACAGCATGGAATGTTATTTAATGCTAAAAGAGAGTATAACAGCATTATAAATGTATAGCTTCAGCAATCTTGCGCATGATATACCCCTGCATAAAAAGATTTGGAACAATACGTGAACAATATATGGCTTCCGCTTACCCACCCGGAACCATTTTGGATTGGCAAAACAGAAGTCGCGTGTATCAATCATTTACTGGAAATTGTAAGGTAAATGCAACTGATACACTGTGTTGCATAAGAACGACAGGTATATGGGCCTTAATGCCATTCTTCCGTGCGCCGAGTTGTGAGATCGATATCGATTGAACGGCATACGTAGATTGAACAATTGCCTCATACAAGCAGTATCAAATTACTTGTGTGTATTTGTCCGACCCGAGTTACGATTTACACATTTTGTTGTAATATGCTGTGGCCCTCAGAAACAACGTTAAGCCTAATTTTTTTGCATTTTATCGCGAAAGAGGACAATCACCACCCCCTCGACTGCCTGATGTCTTTCAGGATCGAGCAACTTATATATCACTCTGGGAACTGACTAATAATTTGTAAATGCAGTGCACAGGAAGATGGGATCAAAGTGATTGGCATTTATATTATGGATAAAAATCAATCACGGAGTCAGTGCTTCTTATAATTTGCGCTAATTCAGCCTGGGTTTTCATGGAACAAAGCAATGATTACATGCTGAAGATAATGAGAACGGTGGTGGCCACAAATAGTTGTAGAAAGACATATTGTTTCTAGATGAGTTAAGTATTGCATATACGGAAGCGGCACATATGCTGATAGCTCAAGCGCTGGATTGTTCAAGGTATTTACCACTATTCAAGCAAATGTATGGACAGCAATAATGCTATGGGATTCAAATTATCCCTCCACAATTTAGGTTTTGGGTCATATTGCTTGCATGATTCAAACGTAAATGCTGTACAAAGCATTCACGCTGTGGTATATTTCTATCTAATACATTATATTTGACCATAAAAAGATTGTTTTTTGAAGTCATTGATGAGTAGCTCTTACACGGGCGTCACTGAGGTTAATCGGCAGTCAGCAAATTCGACTATACATCCATGCAGTTTTTCAAATATGCTTACAGCGCAATTATCCGCTTCCTTTCATTATATAACAGCTTTAACATGCTGATTACAAGCAATCGACAAAACATATCCCATGTATGTAATGTTGACAACAATACTATAATTTTCACCGAATGTGCGTGAGTTAAATGCTACTCTCGGTCTTTAAAACTATTCATCGCATATAGCCAAGAACGAATTATTACCCAGGGACCATGCTTTGTGAATGGCTTCACCTTAGCCGAATCACAACAATGCATAAGATTGATGCGATTATTCATGAATCGCATTGGATCGAATATTGTTAATTAATAGTGTTACTTTTGCGTTTAGGACCTACCGTTGTACTTCGCTGCGGCTCTGTTATTACTAAAGATAGGTGGACGTAAACTAGATTTACATCATTACACCATTGGCACATACACTTCATGATAGCAACACTGTACCTATAGTACCGATGTATATGTAATGTAATGTTTAAAACATGCTGCAGCTATAGAATATTGTTGACAAATGTAAAACAGAAATCGAGATTAGCTGCTGCATCAAGGAAGATTGCTGCATCTCGCTAAAAACGTTAGCACTACCAGTTGTTCCGCACAATGAGTGATACGATTTTTGTACAACTTTTTTATTTGCAATTGGAATGAACGGTGCTTATTTTGCCGATAGAGGTTCAGGGGACATAAGAAACAATGTTCAATACATAATGTAAAAAACCCTAAATGATCTGGTTAGACAGCTGCGTGTGTGAGAGGAGTAATTGTTTTATTTCCTGGACAAGACCCGATTGTTATACATTAATAAATTCTACCATCAATCTATAGTTGGTCTTATTACATTCCTGTTCTCTATATAATGAGAAAATGAAAATATCCTGGCAGCACAAGCTAATACAATCTTCGTCAGAAAAAGATTGTTGCTTCATGTACACCTCTGAGGCTTTTAGATAAAGAACTGTTATGATATTAAACATTAACCATGACCAACAATGATCTATTCGATTGTTATGTTCACCTCGGATACGACACAATTTCACTATTGATGTCTTAATGATAAGTGACGGTTATACATACTTCTGAGAATAGCCCAGGCGGCGCATTCATTTGATTGAAATATTCATGAATGTAGCCATATGAGTATCAAAAGGTCGCAGCGGCTAAGTTGCCATCGCAGATGAAAAAATATCATCAAATGGAGTGGATTGATATGCAACCCAAAGCCTTTATATATTCGATGACAATATTTGGAATGGGACTACCAAGATTGACGGGAAGAATACTGATATGTCACATTCATGAACAGAAAGCACGTAATGGTACGTTTACGGTCACTGTCAGCAAAGATGAGCCAGGTTGAGATTGGTTATCTACAAAGAGAGTAAGACCTTCCTTTTTCACTTTTGTTGATCGATGAAGGCTGAAACGCCAGGCCAACAAGCGACCTTGACATCTAGTGAGTAGAGGGTCACTGTTAATACGATGCAGAAAAAATCAATATGGCCATCATAATTGATACTGGGTGAGTTCAATCACAGATAAATCTACCCTGTTATCCGCCATAACTTTGCATGGGTAAACATGTGGTACAATTACTTAGTTATATGGGGATGAGAAGGGGTTTGAGGATAAACATCGTATCAAGAATGTGATAACCGCGTTTGCAATTCATCAACCGCATTACCCCTATCATCAAAGGGCAAGGCCATGCAATGGTCTTACGATTGCAGAACTGTGCCCTAATTGAAGGACGAATGCACCCGTATCCATGTTGAGTGAATGTACAAAAGGAAAGTAGGAGCTCGATAGAAGGCTATATACGCCTGGTCAGATAAATTATGGCTTTAATAATCAGACAATGGTAATAGCTATAAAAATTAAACGGAATATTTGTGGATAGCTAGCAGGGTTTCCAAAGAATAATATTCGAGGTCCATTGCAAAAGTATTCATAATTATGAGTACATATGTGTTGGAATGAACAGAATAAATTAATGCTTTTATAACATCCAAATTAGATTACAGCATGTGCAGAACACTTATATCACCACGCCGGTCTTACAAGATCCACATTAGCAGCATGTGAAATAACGTGACACTGTTCACATTATCCTTCTTGTTTTGTGAGCGATGAAGAATACAACAGAAGATTGCACCAGTAAGCTAATCTCTTCCTGCCGACCAGCGCGATAAATGTGGCCTAATAGAGCCATAAAGATCACGCCATAATAATTAGTCAATCTCTACCAGCCCCTGCTCTGGTCTCGATCTATGGGCTGTGTTCTGCGCTACAGACGATTAGTGGCCACCGTATCTGGGTGGGGCGGGGAGGTGGGTGGGTTAGGGAGGATCAGAACACCCAAGACTGCTGCTGACAAAGCTTTGCAGCAGCCGCACATCGTATGTTAAATAACACCTGGTATATCTTCATTTGTCTTGAGAGGGAGTTTGGTCTTTATACTGGCGCAGTAACATTTGCGACAGTACATTACTTCAGCGCCTCGATTTATATGGCATGCGAAATACAACATTTACTATTCAGCGTATACCTTCTCTGAAGACCTTCTTTGTAAGATATACTCACAGTATATATGATTATGTGAATAATTTTGAATCGAGTTTGCTCATATACAAGGGGGAAGCATTTTAAAAGGACTAGGGACATCAGCTATTTGTGTTATTATAACCAGCGGACTTTGATGCGCTATTCGACCATGTCCGCAAATCATCAAATATAGCCCCCAATAGAATTATGGAAGGTGTTGCATTTTTTGAGATTGTGTTATTGCAAAGCATTTCCTGTCGTTTGAAATCAGATTAATCATAACTGCTACGCAGCTCCTCAAATAAACATTTTGCTGCCTGTATACATGCAACTTGAACACATAAGACGCAATAAACATGGACGCAATAACGTGCCGAAACAATCCTCCACTTGAACGTTAACGAAGCACCAAAACATCATAGAGTCTAGTTAGCAGACTGCAGTTGAAAAGTGCGAATGGGTTAAGAGCTTATTAAGAACAAACATGGAATGGCCAATTACGGAGATATATTGCTGGTTTGCTGATCACAAAACCTAATTATGTGGTGTATAGCCTCACACAAACACGAGTTTGACCGCAAGTCGGCGCACATGAGGAGTACTTGATCCGATCAAATTTGGTTGCATTTGAGACAATGATAATAGAAACGATAGATGCGTTCATATCATGTTAATTTCACCTACGGCAGATAAAACATACGCGTCATCAGTATTCGTGTGTGTCAGTGTGGAATCACCTGGAATGAAGACGATATTCCACGAACCACCATTAAAACTGATAGACACACTTGCTCAATATTCAAGGGATCATCGCTCGTCACTACATGCAGCATCTGGGAAATGATACTCTCCAGTTGGAGACATTTGCAATGCAAGGCTATCAGCTACTTGTGCATACATACACGGAGCAACTCAATCTACTTCCAGTTGCATAACTTTGCTTTGACCAACTAAGCAGCAGTTGTTCATTTTCACGACACCAATTCTGAACAGAAAGATGACAAGGGACTTTAACAAGACTCGAAACGGCTCAACATCTATCAAATTAAGATCACCACAGCACCATTTGTCTATATCAATTGAGGATCTTGTATAGCAATATTCAATTTGAGTTGACTCATGTTCAATGTATGGTAATATCGCAACCAAAACTAGCTGACAGATGCACGGAGTACAACATGAGACTGACTTTTACATTCATCTGCTGCAGCACACAGATAAAGATGCAGATGGTGAACGATAATAGCATGAGTGCTATGACGTGTGCGTTACGTCAAATATATCATGACAGACTATGCAGTAGTTTTGTGCAAATCTGTAAAATCCAGTTTAAGAACTGGTTTTGTAATTAGGTAGTCGTAATGTTTGCCGAGGTTTAGCAAATTGCCGTAGTCAGTATTGAATGGTGTGGCTGGCATATCACCCTAGTAGAATACGTATAATTGGACAGGGCGGATTTGCTAAAAGAAGCAATCAACCACAGGTTGAGAGATTTGGTGATGAAGATGCATCATTGTAATAACCGTTCTGAGAATAGACGATCTGACGAGGTTCACACAAGGCTGGGAACGCCGTTCATGAGAGACACTGGGCTGTGACGCAAGGGCTTTATGTTAAAGTTGTCTTTCATGCTAACATTGACGTAGCGATAAAGACGATGATGCAATGACAATGTGCGAACATTAGTGATAAGGCGACGACTTAATATTTGGTGCCTTGAGGCTCATTTAGTGAAATACATATCATATTTCGCCATTTTATGATCCTTTAAATTTGTAGAAACCTCAATTTTAATTTAAAATTACGTAAAAGCATTATACGTATAGGCGGTTTGTCTATCATATTGTGCATTGTGACTCTAAAAGACCTAATACACAAAACATTTGGTCCAAGCATTGACAGAATTACTCAAACGATCGCTTTCATTGATCGTATGAATGATGATTTCCAGGACATCAGGGTATCTTTAAAAAAAGAACGAGAGTCGTGTGATCTGCAAAGTAGCCAGCTAAATAATATATTAGATGTCCAGCAATAGGACAAACAGGCCCATTTGCGAGCAGGGTCTAATTATCCTGGCCCGCTATGATGCACAAAAACTCTACACAACTGTCTATTGCTCGCGTATATTATAATCGAGCATAAGTACTTTTGTTGTCAAATATTGTTGGGGTGTCAGGATCAGTGGGGTGCTATATGGTTCGTTTTATGATTCAAATAAGCAACAGTTTAACTGTTCCAATATTATTTTGGTTTATCAATTAACTATCAATTTGAATTTCACGCAGACGTCATAAGGATTGATCATCACCTCATAGGCTTTGATTGTTTACATGCGGTATTGTACACTGCAGTGAATTTTGGCCTTTTATCTTATTACTGACGTGGCTCGTCTCCCACATAATTATTTAGCATCGATGGGAGATCATTATGACGATGATCTGCACTTTTGTGGGTATTTAGTGTGTTTGGCATGATCAAAATAATGTTCATCACTTCACCTTTTAAAATAAAGGTTTAGGTTGAGCTATCGCCGTGCGTGCATACGATGCATATTTGCCCAAACGTGTCTCAAAGAGCAATTTAAGGCGTTCATAGCGTGTAACAGTGTAAATATTGTAACCTAGATCTGTATGATATACTCTTGTCAATAATTGTGAGGAGTCTTCCTTTAGCAATGAGACGGAAAAATTCTGTGCGCCTTAAAAGAACCTAGATTACGGATGCTGTGTCACTCTTATTTAATAGCGTTTACCATAAGTAACTGTTGTTAATGCTGCGTTTAACAACATTTCTATAAATGTGAATTAGTGAATATATTCGACGCTTTTTTAGGGAGAAGTAATTGTGTTTACTACCTACTGCATTACTCCAATAATTATTAAATCAAACGCTTAATAGGAAAATTAAAATATCTGTTACGGTCAAGAAATGCTATTCGGAAAGCCCAAGTACAAAAGGTTTCAATCTCGACGCCCATTAATGGCGCAACTCATAATTGTGACGTAATGGTACTGTTATCAGCATGACTATGATTACATGTTTTCCGATGCATCGTATTCTGGTAGTTATTTAGTATCATCTCTTAAATAACGGAAGCGTAGCATATTCTTTTCTTAAACTGCTCCGTTAAGTGGCAAACTTCAAAGCCTTATTTCGCCTCAGGTGTTTTATACATGCATTATATTGTTCATGCTACATCGCTCTTAATTACGCGAGCGACAAATAGCAATTATTGAAGAGGAAGTTATAGCAGTTTGTCCTGGTGTCTTTGTCATTGTGAAAAAAATATGCAGAATCTATCACCAGGAAGAATATACTGGTTGTGACGACAACCAAAATAAAATGAAACGGCTCGTAAATTTAACGGTTAATCAAACCTATGATTTGGGT
Source organism: Urechis unicinctus (assembly GCA_034190875.2). NCBI lineage: Eukaryota > Metazoa > Annelida > Polychaeta > Xenopneusta > Urechidae > Urechis > Urechis unicinctus. The sequence continues at coordinate 34,878,569 of CM067349.1, forward strand.
AAGTCGCGTCGATCGTTTGCGAGTGACTATTGTGGTGTACGATACGCTTGGGGTTATGCAAATCCCTTGTTTTCTTGCCGACATATAAACAAAGGGAACTTGGAGAGACGCTGTGCCTGCTTGACTTAATAAATATGAATTTATAAAGAAAACTAACGTACTCAACATCGTACGTTTGGTACCATACGCAGTCAATGTTATGTAAAAAAGGAACATTCCTATAATCTCACCTTATCTGCCATATTGAAGAAAATAATCTGTCGTAGCTGAGTCACATTTTCGCCAGATTTCAGAGAAAACTTATTCAGTTAAGAAAGTTCACGGATCGATATAAGCCGTTTTGACCTCTGAGCGTGCACACCCGTCATTTTAAAAACGATTTCCGTTACTACACGGAGAAATGAGCAACTGCCACTCTAGAATCTTGTTGTGTTGATTGGCTTAACAAATAATAACATCTGAGATAAATGTTTTCTCTTGCACCAGAGGAGGTAGATGTCGCCTGGCTGACGCATAGTAACACGATTACCAGCAGTAACTCATCGTTACTCTTGGCACACTTAGTCGACAATTTCAATTATCTACCAAGGCAGCAAGCACCTTATATTATACAAGCTGGTGACTGCGGAAGGTTTTTACATGTATTTAAATTAAGCCGCACAAATACGTAAGAAGAAACACGCAAGTATAGAAGAAAGTCATATATAATCAAAATGGTATTGATTGAAGTATGTAAATTGTACCGGCATTTGTAAAATGATAAACATAATAGCGCACATAGAATACAGCAATCAAATTTGTTAATGGAAAATTGTCAGGTATTCGGTTGCGCTGATTAATGACCTTCGCATTAACTGGCAAGCATCATGTGTTTATGGGCCATCTTAAGTCCAATTGATGAACCCGTGTACAGTATTAGATAACGATCTGTTCTGATTGGGTTGCGTTCTTTGGTCTAAATGCTAATTTATAACCCTTATCCATAGAAGTGTATTTACATGAATCAGTATTTTGCCATCATACCACGAACACTTACGTTTGCTGATGGACACTTTTGTTGAACATAGATGAAAACATACCTATTTACCTTGATATATAGACTGTCAATAGATCCGCCAGTCAAAATCGTCAGCATATATTCGTTGACGCATTCAACCTGCCTATAATCTACACATAAGTGTCAACTTAGTGTCTAAATATATTCATGCGTGACATGTAAACACGTTTATGATATTCCGCGTTTTGAAACATCGGCATTGCGAGTGTATAATGGACTGTACATAATACGACTCGATCACCCCTGTTTACTAGATTTAAGTTGAACGGCTTTGATTTGAGCCATTTGATAAGGGTAGCATATTTCAACGATAGCACAATTTTGCATAGAAAAATAACAAATGATTTTTAAAAGAATTTAAGAAATCAGGTCAAAACCTTTATACAAGTTCCGAATTGAGCATTATACTCATTTTATGTGGCATTAACAGTGATCACTTCGGATGCTAAATACGAATTGAGCATTGCACTCATTTTATGTGGCATTAACAGTGATCACATCGCATGCTAAATTCGAATTGAGCATTTTCATTCGGAAGGTACTCATTCACCTTGACAATGAAGCAAACCCAAATTGTGCAATTTTGCAAATGATAATTCAAATCAACATCATAATGGTTATTGGTTGTTGTACGACGCTAGGATAATTTGATTGAATGGTTGAAATCCTGAATAAATCATATGAAATTTATCTCAGACATCGAAGGAGGTTGATGCATGGAACAGCCTATCTTCTGTCCTAATTCCTCTACATAATATCACAAATGAAGAATATCTTTAAGACGAGGAGATTTTGTCCAATGCCAAACGGGATAAATGGCTCCTTTGTGTGTGCAGCCATGCAGCATCTTTGAAAGTAAATAGCACAGAGGCTGGAAGTGTGGCCATGGGCTCACTTAACATGTACACTGGAAAGAATATGAACCAAAGTGATAACATTCCGGACTATTATATGATGTCAAAATGAAAATATCCTGGCATTGGAAGAACCATTCTTGTTAAGAAAGATTGGTGATTCCTGTACAGCAGAGTAGTTTGTACTTAAAGAAACAGGCACCATGGCCAACAACGATCTTATGTTTGCCTTCAATACGACATATTTTACACTTAATGTCTTCACGATGAGGGACCCTAATGCATTCGTCTTAGATAGGTGCATTTTCCCCCAGGCGGCCCCATTCGGCGGGGTTGCCACTCAATTGAAATATTTATGAGCGTGGTCACATGACCATCAAGATGTCACATCAGCTAAAATGCCATCGTAGATGCAAACTATCATAAAAAGTCATAGACTGGAATGGAATGATATGAACCTTGTAGCATATATATATTCGAACTCACAGCTGACGATGTTTTTGATGGGAGTAGAAAGTGAATGATTTGAAAAGGATGAATATTTATATCTTACGATATACAAACAGAAAATACGTTATGGTGCGTTTACTTTCATTGTCAGTAAAATAAAGTCAGGGTGGGATTGATTTTCTACAAGGATAGTGCCACCTTTTTGGTCGCTGTTGTTGATCGATGAAGGTCGAAGAATAGTCTGCAGAGGATCACAGTTTGTATTATGCCAGAAAATCAATATGGCCTTAGATATCCATATCGAATGGCTTCTGAAATCTTTAATCGCAGAAAGTATTCCTAATCTTTAATAAGATATCACAAAATACAAATTTGTACATTTACCCTTTTCTTCGCCTTTACTTTGCATGGGTTAATATAACTGGTACAATGAGGTAGGTAAATAGGGGGTGTGAGAGGATGGGAGGATAAAACATGTTTCCCACGATGTGATGTCTGCATTCTCTATTCAACAACCATCATGTGTATGTCATTAAAAGGTTCAGTGCCATAATTTAAAGACGAATGCACCCTTATAACCCACGCTTGGTGAATGTACATTAGTAATGATGGAGATAATTACTATAGTGCCAAATTGTTGTAACCATCGTATTATCCTAAAGTCTAATGGCTCGCATCAATGCCGAAACCTCAATGATATTTACAAAAGAGGTACGCGCAGGGTATAGAGCAAGCAGTGACATTTGCAATCTCTACAAAATAAGTTAAAACGAGGCTTATTTTACAAATGCCCCCGAAGCTTTTAAGCCGAGATGCATTTATATCAGTGTTTATTTTGTTTTTTACCAAAATGAAGCCATCATTACACATAGAGGTTTATTTTGTAAGTCATCGAGTTTTTAGATATATCATGCATGTTTACATATCAATCATTCGCTGTTTTTGTAATATTAACTAAAGCACCACATTTATGAATATGTTACCATAGAGAATACTTAGAAGATCACAAGATTTCCAAGGATCCTTTTGAGCCGCAGTGAGCTATTTAAAATGCAAATGCATTCTATTGGTCATATGGTCCTTGGAGTTGATTTGTTGCAGAAGATATGCGCTTTGCATCGCAGTTTATGTGTTATCTGGTTTCAAATACCGGCGGATTATTAGAAGCATCAATTTATGTAATTACCTGACATGCATTCGGAAAAATAAATGGTAAACTTTTGAATATCGATAAGAAAACAGGCATGGTGGCTTAACATACGTATGCTGCATTCACTATGAGGCAGTACTGATGCCTGACTTGTTATATTTTACCTGTTTACTAAGTATATCATACGAAAGTACTACAATAGCCTTGATGTAGAGATCTTTTGCAGTCCCTTACTTGATTACCATCCCGAACAGGTAATGAACGGTCAAGCATAGCAGGGACACACATACGTATGAGAGCTAATGTGGTATTCAACTCATCATTAGAGGGTGACCCTATGAAAGTGTTCTGCCGATTTGTCGATGGCGATCATTAGATTGATTTGTCGGTAAGATCACCATCTTACATGTGTCTTGACGGTTACCGCTGACGATAGAGTTAATACGAGATCACAAGTTCAGATAATGCGGGGATGCAGCCTATATGCACGTTTCTCATGATGTGACGACAAAGTCGATGCGGCAACGACGATATGACAACATTTACAATAAGGTGAAGAGCGGAGGACCGTGGATCAGTTGAAAAACATAGCACAATGCTGAGCACATACCTGCACAAATACATAGACAAAGATACACATACATGATTTAAGCCATAAAAATGTAAATGCAGATATTCAACATGGGGCATTTCCGGGGATGTATATGGCATATCAAGAATATTCGCTGGTATAACGGTTTAGCGAGTGCTATCGCAGGGGGCTTTGACGTTCATTTAAGGAGAGATATATCAGTCTAATTGGAAGTACATCAGGCCGCGGTTCCAAAGGAGTGTCTCAAAGTGGCAAATATTGTTCGGTGTGATAATAATAAGTAAGGTTAGATTACGTTCCTAGCTAATACACATAACTCCTGGCTTTGAAAGCATAGCCTTAACGATTCCTTGCAGAGATCGTTATCAAGACAGTAGTGCTATCGTTCTTTGATCTGCCCAGTTACAAGCTTGATTATACATTAGCCGTTCAACAATATGGCTGTCAGAACAACACGCCCATTTCCGTCCAGGTATGCCAGCCGCAATAACGCAACAGGCTTACCCAACACACCTGTTGACACGCCTACATGCATTTAGGGCCTTTAATCATGATCAAAGCTTCCATGCAAGATTCATATGTCAGCTAATTGTTCTCTCACATGCCTGATAGGCACTGTTGGAGCTATACTATATCGCACCATGAGGACAAGGCAATGAATAGCCCATAGTACTTAAAGGAGTCGTACATATTGCATTTATATTTTTTCTATGAAACTGCATCTGTACACAACCCAACGAGTTATCTGCGCCGTAGAATTTATGCATGCACATATATGGTACACAATGATGAGGGCACACAATTTAGCCTCACATATCCAACGCAATGCGCCAATATACATTACATATATCCCACAAACATCACCGAACCGCGAAAAGTTCAATATGACAGACCAAAAAGCGAGCTTGGTGACGTTAAGGTAGCGTCTGCATAACACCAAGTCGGATGTAGCCAACTAAAGCTGTGTGATCGGTCACCGTCATGTTGGAGTCAGTAATCAATAAATCAGTTCCCAATAGTAGTTTGACAGAAAATACTTAGGTTTTATATACGATGAGCAACGGGCGTGCCGGGATTGGTGATGCGAGTGGGACAATAACACATTCGCGTAAGCTATTAAATGCAGTCCAATCAAGAGTTTCCTATGGAGACTACATTTACTCCGTTACACGTATCGTATTCTATCGCATGATCAATCTGTGTGTACAATGTAAGCATTTACCATGATACATTGAGGTTATACCGATGTTGTCCTTGATATCTCGTATTAGTAAAGCCATATATTACACTTACAATACTCAGTATGACATCATTGCCGATAAAGCTTATGTTTTATGATCTATACAAATCAATTCAAGTGGAGCTTGGTTTTGCTGACGCAAGCTTCTTAGTTCAGTAACACAGACTATTGCATACAATATATTGACTATTTTATCATTGCCGTTTTGAGCAAGTCCTTTTGTCTGGACCTAGTGCTCGGAGATAGTAGACAGAATTCAAAGAGCTCCTGTAATTTGTCTCGAAACGGGCAACTTGTATGAAAGAATAGGCAATGTTGTCATTGCGCGGTGGTTTTGCGAGAAGGATAGCATCGGGAAGGGTATATGCACGTACGAGGCTACATCCTTTTGATAGTTTGTCAGGTGTTCGTAAGCGTTTCTTATAAACAACGATATATCAGATGAACCAAAGTATTACTATTTAAGTCCAACAACCCAACATTACAATAAATAGCTGGGGAAGCATAGCCATTACCTTCTTGTGTACATCATTGCGGGAGTCAGCTATCGCCTTACACGAGCTATTATATGCTACTGATTAAGGTAGTAGTAGGAGTTAATATATATATATATATATATATATATATATATATATATATATATATATATATATATATATATATATATATATATATATATATCAATGTACTATAGATAGCGAGTTACGCAGTTGCTGTATACAACTAAGCTTATTGTAAATTAACAATGAATCTAAATCATGCTATACTTATCGCATGTGATTCTTTTTACGCAGTTTATTTCAACATAAGGACGTAACTTATATCGTATCCAATGGTAATACGAACGTTTGCACACGGCATTAATAAAATTAATTTAGGCACTCTGTTAACAATAACCACCACGCAGTTTACTATTGATGGAGAACTGAGTCCTACTGTTCAATGGCCGAAAATATTTATCTACGATTGCAAATTATTTCTGCATTACGACTGTAGCGTTAAATAATGATAGGCTTTGGAGAACTACGCTACATCACTGGTCTTTCTTGCGTATCGGTGAATGTCGCTGTCTGTGCATTGCCTCACCAGCTAAGCGTCATTATAAGGCATAGATACAGCAGTTTATGGTCCGAAACATAAAATTTAATTGCTAAGCAAACGAGGCATGGAAAGAAAATGACGAACTGCAGTCAAGGAGCTTGATATAGCAATGCTCAAAAAGCTTGCCACTTTCAGTTACATATCTGTTTGCTCTGTTATCTCACAATACTTGGCCACCCATACACCTGTTATTTGCATAAGCGGTTAAGTCAAGCGTTTCTTTTGAGTCGAGCGGTGGTCAGAGAGCATACATACTGATTGTCATGTGTATGTATAGTCGACTATAAGCAGCATCTGCCATTACGTAATGCGCGTCGGTTATACTGCACAATCGCCAGTACATCTCATGGATCAAAATCGGCGGGCCCCGTTCTCGGGCCGGTGTTGCCCCATGGATTTTTGGAATGACAGGATTTGAATACTGAACCTTAGAACCTATATGCCAAGGAACTGTAACGCAACTAAGTTACGCTTAAACGGGATTTCGACGCCTATAATTACTTCCGCCTATAGGTCATGCATGCATGTTTGTTTGTACCGCCGTTTGAAGATTTTCGTATATTACTATAGGAAATATTCGACATAAGCGATGGTTGACGGATTTATCTGGCTTCTGCAGTGAAGGTGTACCCGACTCGACTGCCAATAATCTTCAAATCCAATTAAGCTATAACGAAAATGTATACTGAGTTATTGCTAATAAGGCACTATTGGTTGGGAGTCGTCATGCGGGTAGGGGTTGTGAGTAAAATGTCTTGCCATGTTAAACTGCTTATATGTTACTATAAAAAAGTAAGAAGGTAGACCCCGCAGTACCTAACTGAGGTAAGGATCAGTTACTAACCACTTTATCAAAGGATATGATCCACAAAATCAATGGTTTGACTTTATCCTTTCCCTTCGCATAACGAATAATAGGGGGTGATAGGGAGTGGCCCTCCGGAAAGTCAGATACACAAGAGAGAGAGAGAGAGAGAGAGAGAGAGAGAGAGAGAGAGAGAGAGAGAGAGAGAGAGAGAGAGAGAGAGAGAGAGAGAGAGAGAGAGAGAGAGTGAGAGAGAGAGAGAGAGAGAGAGAGAGAGAGAGAGAGAGAGAGAGAGAGAAAGGGAGAGAGAGAGAGAAAGGGAGAGAGAGAGAGCGAGAGAGAGAGAGAGAGAGAGAGGAGAGAGAGAGAGAGAGAGAGAGAGAGAGAGAGAGAGAGAGAGAGAGAGAGAGAGAGAGAGAGAGAGAGAGAGAGAGAGAGAGAGAGAGAGAGAGAGAGAGAGACGTGGCTTATTACACCCTACAACAGCGATTAGTAGAGAGTTGAAACACCGGGACATATATTGGCTTATATTGACTTTCTCACGGAGCGTGATGTTCTGTCGGACAGTAAGGGGAGTTATTTTGGTTGGGAGAGCTTGGGGCCTACTATCTGGTTACTGATAAGCCGCTAGACGTTTAGTTTGTCTGGCGAACAAGTAAGGTCGGGATAACCTGATTTCCTATAGTTCTGCCCTCATTTCTCCGAACCAAGATATATTGTAAGTTATGTGTTTCATCCAAATGAGGAAAGTCTGATACCCTTAGACATCCCCCCACCGCTGGATACGGGTCAGAGTGGGCGTGGGGAATTCGATAGGATTCTTAATTGTCGGATTGTGAACTATAGTGGTACAAATCATTGCAGAATGATATGTAATTACTCCCCTAAAGCTAGTGTTGCTGATTCACATATGCTTTGGTAGTTCAAGCGTTAAATTATGATATCAACCATGCTTCACGATAATGACATGATACACAAATGATCCCTGAACAATTCCGCTTTCAGCTCTTGCTGCCTACATGATTCAAAAGTAATAAGTAGTTGCAATTGTCCACAAACGTAATACTTGTTCTTCCAAGCGCAGTTATTCTAAAAACCGTATTATCCGAAATCGAACGGCGCGGAAATTTTCGATCTCGGCAAAAGAGGGTTGAAACGATGATTAGTTTGCTAATGCGGTCCGAAGCTTTCAAGCCATATTGTATTTATATCAGGGGTCGTTTTATTGTACCACAAAGAGACCACCCTAAAGGTTTATAATGTTAGTGATTGTAAGTAGCTCGTATGCAGTCGTCGTTGAGTTTGATAGGCGCCACATCCAAATTCGCAATACAGTCGTGAATATTCATACTGCAATGATTCGCTTCCTCTCGTTGGATACAATATTTTGCACGGCGTTTATCTACACAAGATAAAGCACCTTTGTTTCAGATCATGCTGACGATAACGTTCCCCTTTGCCAAGTATGTGACCCTCAAATAAAATCATCTTTTCCAGTACAAGAAATAGCATGACCCGACTCGCAGTATCACACTGCGTCATTCACAGATTCCCCTGAAAGTCTAGATATTTTGATGTAACAGTCTCATAATGGTCCCAATACAAACATTTATCAGGTAGATAAGATTTTATGCACCAAATGGGATCGATTATTGTGAATGTCTCGCTCGTGTTACTTATGCTTTTAGGGTCAACCAGCGTAGCTTGATGAATATCGTTGCGATGATGTCAATGCGATGCCGGAAAGACAAAACTATTCCGCTTGTATGACAAGGCGCACATTAATCGCATCCTTGCAATGTGCAAAACAATACCTTTGTTCATAATTAGATTCCACTTTTAATTGTTTTACATTGCCTGCTACAATGCCTATTGGCTAGTGCTGTTACATCTTTCTGTCACAATTCTACACCCTAACACATAAGCGCACTGTGTTCCATGCTTCTACAAGGCTCATTAAGAACATCGATGCTTCAGAAGAATGCATGCATCATCAGTTAGTTTAATGCGATTGGGCTAGCCACACTTCTGTGCAATTTCATGATTCCTACTAAGAAGTTTGGTTAATATTTGTAGTTGTCTTCTCTATATAGAACTCACCCTGTACACTCCGTTATAGTTATGAATTTACTCGCTGACGGTAATATACTTAGATAAATGCAGCTGTTACATTGTATTGCACCAAAAAGACAAGTATATGTCATCATCATCAATGTTCGTAACCTAATGCCTTTCGTTTGAACGCCTTATTACTAGTTCTATATCGATCGCTCGACATATACTGATACAATAAATTTCATCACACATGCAACATCAAACGATAAATCCAGTTTAGGGTGAATAAAAGTGCATGCGTGCATTAAACTAACCTGTGTAGGAACTTGCACATCTTGATCGTGGCTAATGTCGGTGTACTCTTAATATGCTGTTATCATCACAAAACTCGATAAAACAAATGTTTTGCATTTCATTTCGAGCGACAACTGATAGGCATTTACCCTGTTCCTCCATGAAAGCAATTTATCACTCACAGTATGAACGCACTATTTTTGATAGGATTATTCTGAATAATATCTCTAATCTGGATAACTCTAAATATGTTACGTACAATTTAACTGAAAGAACCGGCTTTATGCATGACGTGTTCCAGTACATAAAAGCGTGCCGCATTGCTGAGGTCATTTTGCCATTCGTAGTTGTTGCGGTAGCTGCAACAGCAGCCTTCCGTAGCGACACCTTAAGTTTTAGCCTATACAGTGTGGACTCTACAATTCCAATGTTGATGCTTCTACGCATTGTATATCTCTACACACCCAGCTAAACAGATGCAGATGTGTAACAAGAAAGTTTCACAATTGTTTTGACATTAATCGGTGCTGTTAAATGAATATCCTCATAGCCACGTCATATGGGCCATCAGCCTCTCAACTTGTGTTTTCGTGGGGTGTGGAACTCGTCTTGTTTGGCGTGGCAAGGGCATTCGTGGGATGTTCCCCCATACAGAATGCTGCATTGGTGCCAATTTGATTATGATGACATGCAGTATTCGATAATGAGTTGGTTTTTAAACGTGTACCTCCTGGATATATGTGCTTCCCTTTACGAATACAAAGGAATCAATGGTTTGTACTGATGACGCTGATGACTCTGGTGACTGTGCTTATCTGTGTTTTTTTAAATCAATGTTTTGAAAGAAAGCATGCGTCATCAGTTATGATAGGGCTATTTGGCTAGCCATGCTGTTATGTGTCCGTCATTCGACATGACCACAAGCTGATACGAATTCCCTATGAGCCCACAGATGCTACCTGATAACCAAATAATGCAAAGCGCAGTCCAGTGGTGTAGAGTCGAGTACCATAGCGTACGTCTTATTTCACAGCTTACACATTTTAGATTATATTTGCAGTGAATGTTAAATTGACCATTGTATGAATACGATCGGGTGCCTATTGACCAATCCATTAACTGACCCTTTCAATATAATAAAGTGGGTAAAGACACAATATAGCGCTCTAATAACCAAGCATAGCCGCTCACCCACCGTAGCAATTAGCGACTTGTTCACGTGATTGACGTGGAGTAAATAATAGCTTTGTTGATTCCATGCAATTCAATAAGAAATGCTGTCTTTCAGTGATCTATGAATACGGTTATTTTTTCACAGGTCATGAAGGGTATTCCGTCGACTGGTAACTGTTAACCTCCAAATATGTTGCGAGCGGTCCAGCTGTTATGATACTACTACTATTTGCACAGAGAGCCCCAGTTTAGCGATATTCAATGGATATATGATAACTCTCCAATGAAGTCAATGCTCTGCATGACCAAGGGGTTGCTCTTGTGTGGCTGTTCATGTATACGTATATATATATAATATATAGATATATATATATATATATATATATATATATATATATATATATATATATATATATATATATATATATATATATATATATATATATATATATATATATATATATATATATATATATATATATATATATATATATATACGATCATTTCTTGCATAATGTGCCACTAATGAAATGTAATAGGCTGTTTCGGTCCATGTATATGTATCCACAAGTATAATTGTGAGTTGGAATCGAGGGTGCAAAGTCCCTTATTTCTGTTTACAAAGTTCACTCTAACCGTTACTTACTTACCGATATCTATTGATATAATGGGGCATATATCTATTTAGTTTAATCACATATGCATTCTAAATAACGAAAAGATAATATCCGTCAGCGCGTTTCCAATGCGAATACTGTAGATATATCTAAGAATACATTAGACTCAATAACGTGCCCTCACTCACCTATATTTTGAAAGTTACAGCTTCTTTAACACATCCTACAGTATAGCTGGCTGTGTAACCGTGGAACAGCGGAAAAGTGTGTTGAAAGCGTATTAAGGGCAGACATGGAATGGTCTATAAAGATAATACATTGCTGTTTTGTGGATTATAATGTGGCAAATAACCTCAAACAAACAGGATTTCTCCCTAGAGCACTATACAGAGTAGCAGAAATTTGATTGCATTTGAGACCGCAGTTAAAGAAGCCGCAATCACATTCATGTCAAGTTAAAGTAAGTCACGGCCAAGAAAGCATAACTATCATCAATATTCGTGCGCGTCTATGTCTGAATATTAGCTTGACTTAAGACAGATCAAAATGAGCAACCGTTGTATTGGTGGACCCGTTTGCTCAGCAATTAAAGGAACATTCTGCGTCAATCAATGCAGCGGATATGTCACTTATCATTTGATCCACCGCACAAAATAGCATAATGAATGCACATGTAGGTTAGACATAAGACACATGCAACTTTGCTTTGGTTCAATTATTGTATGCCACCATTGGGGTATGTATGAATTCTATCCGCGTGAAAGTTAAAAGGGCGGTGGCGCATGACATTCTGAAGCTGTAGGCTATCAAACTGACACTGACAAAACGTATTAATGAAACTGTAACGGCTTATCGGCATTCGAAACTACGATCTTAGCCCTATTTTTCAAATGTCTTTAGTGGATCTTGGACAGCCATATTTACTTATTATCTAGCGACTCATTGAGATATATCACGTAGAATAATATCAAATATATATGTGCAGTAGATTTAAGTTCAGTCTAAATTTATATACTGCAGATATAGTTCCACATGATTAATTTAATTATCCATGATTCATTTTATCATAATGAAATCGAGTAGGCAATCTATTTTAAGATCTGGTTTTGTAATA
>CM067349.1:34898570-34991070 GCA_034190875.2 Urechis unicinctus
CTTGTCGTCAAATCGGTTGGCTAATTAATAGTCCTGAAATCGATTTGCTACTACCTTATCTGTTAACTTGGGTATGAAGCTCAAAATTTGAAATTGGTTTTTCCGTGCTTCAGGATCCAGGTTGCTCTTTTAAGCAGTAGTTATATGATTGCAGTTTGCATTTCATCCATTCTTGCACCTATTGGCAATTGCGAGCCACGTGATATATCAAGCTCTATGGGTGTGTTCATTACCGGCAACGATCAAATATCTATGTTGGAAAACCAACTGTATGTTCGGCAAATGCAAGGTATAACTGAGTTTATAAATTGAGCGACAATATTGTGTTTGCCTGACCTTCATTTTTTCCCGGGAAACAGCTACTGCCACAAGTATTGAAAAAGTATTGTTTAGTCTATTGCTTGTTATCAAACGATATTGGCATCTGAGTTTCGTGCCGAGCAGTGTCATAAAGAGCTACTTAGAGATGGATATAACAATACATGTGTGTTCGTTGAACATTGATTAATCAATCTCAAACACCATTAACGACGTCGATTGTGTTTTATTCTTGAGAACAAGTGATCTGAACGGGGATGACGTATCATTCTTGAAAAGGTTTTTTTTCCAATCTATGCCTGGATGCATAGGATATAACAATTGTGTTCACCAATTATCTGCCTAGATTTGATTTTAGCAAAAGCCTACTTGCAGGTTTGTGTAACGCTGTTTGTCAGTCCACTTTTTAGTGATAAATTTTAAAACGGAAAATTCTTTCCATCTAGTTGAACACTAGCAAAAAATATCACTGAATAGGTTGTTTATATCACGCGTTGGGAGAGCGCATTTGTGATACCGAGGTTTTGAATCAATTATCTTGCACGATGAAATCATAGATATAAATATTTCATATCAATGGGAGTGATTGTGCAATACCCCAAACCATCATGGTTATTGGTAGAAGTAATTCATCGCGACCACAACTTGGTAAACTGATTATTTACAACATTGCCATGGTATAGAAAGCAATGGTAATCAAACTGTACATTTTCGTATATTGAGGAACTGACATTTTGAAAAGGTTAATATTTACGTATTGCTGGTAATATTGTGCGCAACATGGAGAGCAAACTTTCTTTATGCTAAGAAGAGAGCGAGATAAACAGAGAATAAGAGAGCGTCGATACTAGATAGCTATAAGTTTTGTTCATTTATCGCAATGATTTTACACTTGATAAAAGCTTTGACATAATGTTGTATTGTTCAATCCAATAATTGTTACATTCTGGTAATGTTTTAACCATTGCTCTCATTACTATTGTGCTGCATCATAAGGAGAGGTTAGTGAACTACAACCTGTAAGCTAGACCCAGTACGAGCAAATTCGAATCTTTATCGGACAACTGCTGCACATATACTAACAAATGACACAGAGATAGTCAAATGCGATACCTTAATTTGTCACCTTAGATACTTCAGCGGAGATGTAATGCTCTTTTCGCTTCTTTTCGCTGCCATAAGAATCCAAATAACTGCTATATAAAACTTATTTATGTTATGCCATATATTGATTTGCCTATTCGTAACACAATATAAAGGTTAAATGCAATTTAATGTGTTATATACAATGTGTACCGTACTGTATGAGCATCTTTACCATGTTCTGCAAATTGGCAGATCACATATTCGTATCATTAGCGTTCATATTGAATTAAAGCCATAGTGATGGCAAATCCTTACATGTATAAAAAATGGAACTAAAAACAATAGCTTAATTGTCTAATAATTGCTACATATGTCTCTTGTTACTTTCCTTCTACGCAAATTCCTACACAAGTAGCGCAGTTGATGCTACTGATGTCAGACTTAATATCGATATATTTGAATTTGCCGGGTTTTTATGGCAAAGGCAGAGAGATAAGCAGTCACTAGTAAGTTGATTGAATATCTAGCGTGCTCATCACATAAAGGCAAAGAACAATGGAGCTTCTGGTTTAATTTTCATGTAAGCGCAGGCCATTAAGGCAGATTGCAGAGCGGTTTGATGAGTATCCAAGCGTACTGCTTGACCAAACCGGTATTTGCAATGCAAAAGCATTCTGTTGATCTAATGGCCAATTGAGATTGTGCCCTGTGGATGTCCTATGGATGCGTTAGACATCAAAGTGCTCCTGCGTTGGCGATATAGGACTGTAAAAAAAACATTACTTTGTCTGCATTCTAGAACGTCAGACTGATGATAGCTCAGGCTAATACAAGCAAGATTGGAATCTGCATTGTGCCTCTCGCACAAACGATGCGCGATGCAATCATTCTCGGGTGGCTTACTGCGATCAAGTTGGCCATTCACATTTGCAGCATAAAAAGCTTTAAATATTCTAACTTGGGTCCCCTATTGATTTATACTTTGAAATATTGTTGATAAGTAAATACAATGTTCTTGTGGCATCAATGACGATCATATATTTGTTATTCTGCCCGCACACAATAAAGGTTCGAAATGGGTTATCACTTGACTGGATATATAATGTTATTACATCCGAGAGATGATTGCCAAGCTTAAAGTGGATTTCTTTATGCGTTCATATTTGATTTCAGGTATGTAGTTCGATTGTTATCAGGTTTATCAAGCTAAAATACTCTAAGAAAACATTACATTAAATGAATAAAGTTGTAGCAGCACCATGTTTGATTCAGCGATGTTACTTTAATGCATTTCTGTGAAACGCCTGTGCTGGTAATAACAACAATCCAATCAATAGTTTGCAAATGGGGATTAATGCGGCGTTATGATTTGTTGGAAGCAACTTCAAGCTAATATTTGACACCGAACGGTGCTGAGATGCTGAAAAATTTCTTTAATAAGGGTCATTATTTTTTTGAATTGGGGCCGATGCATAATGATAATGAAAATATGCAAATGTCGGGGTTTAATCTAATAAATTCATGTTATTGTCCCAAACAGCAAGTAATCTTTACTAATGTTTCCTGTTTGGTCTCAATCTCACAATGCGAACATTGTGCTCTATCTTTTATATCCTAATGTGTGAACACAGCTTAAACACCCTGTTTTCCTGCTTGGCGATGATTATTGACGCATATCCATGAATTCGGGTTTCATTCGAATCATTATATATCGTGCGTAACAACGTATAGATAACCCTTTGCATAATATACTCACACTCTATCACGTCGAGGCTTATTACTAGAATGTGCCTATCGACGTGAGTTATCACTGCCCATGTTTACGAGACCAGCCTTATCAATACAATGTGGTCGAAAATGTGTTCAACTTTCTATTGTTCATCTTATATGCTTGGTGTACCGCGATATCGGGTAACCTTGGCAGTTTGCTGCCACCGAGTATTATCATGGCCAATCTGCATTATCAAACAGAAGGATCTGTGAGTTGTGACACACTGTCTTACTCATGTAATTGAAATGCGTGACCTTTGAGATAAGGTACAGTCGCAAGGATAATATGGAATGAGCAAGGGTTACTTATATTTATGTACGCTGCATTGATGAGCGATCAAAGAATGGGAACACACACGACTATGACGCATTTCCCTCTCTTCTGGGGCTGTTGATAACTGATCGAACATATACATATATATTTATATATATACACCGGATTAAATATGACGACGTGAACAAATTATCTAGCTCCATGGGAGTGTGATCTGGGTAAACTACCCTGGAACTTGACCGTGTCAGCCTTGCTGTAACTAAATATTGTTTGGAAACTGCAATGAATAATTATTATTGCTATGAAAATGTTAATCCACCACCTCCTTATTAAATCACATTTGATAAAAGTCTTGTAGCGCGTCCATTAATTCAACAATTAAAACCATTCGGCTCAAAATGAGCCGGAGAGCATCGGTTGATAATGTTTAGTGATACGATTTTTGTACACCTATGAGAATTAACTTTTTCATTTGCAATTGGAATGAACGGTGATGATTTTGCCGATGGAGGCATAGGGGACATACCAAACATTGCTCTTAATCGATACATAATGTAAAATATCGCTAAATGATCAAGATGGACAGCTGCGCGTGTGAGAGGAGAAATTGTTTCATTTCCTGGACAAGACCCGATTGTTATACCTTAATTAATTCTACCATCAATCTACAGTTAGCCCTTGGTCGAATTGCATGAACAAGTTAAAATTATCAGCAGAAGTGATTACATTCCGGGTTGCCATATGATGAGAAAATGAAAATATCTTGGCAGCACAGGCTGATACAATCTTCGTCAGAAAATAATTGTTAATTCATGTACACCGCTGCGGCTTTTAGATAAAGAACTGTTATGATATTAAACATTAACCATGACCAACAAAACTCTATTCGATTGTTATGTTCACCTCGGATACGACACAATTTTACTTTTGATGTCTTAATAATAAGGGACGGTTATACATACATCTGGGAATAGCGCATTATCCCCAGGAGGCCGCATTCGCTTGATTGAAATATTCATGAATGTAGCCATATGAGTATCAAAATGTCACAGCGGCTTAGCTGCCATCGCATAATCAAATGAAGTGGATTGATATGCAACCTAAAGCCCCTATATATTCGATGACAATATTTGGAATGGGACTACCAAGGTATGGAAGGGAAGAATACTGATATGTCACATTCATGAACAGAAAACACGTTATGGTACGTTTACGGTCAATGTCAGTGAACATGAGCCAGTTTGAGATTGGTTTTCTACAAAAAGAGTATGACTTTCTTTTTTCTCTGTTGTTGATCGATGAAGGCTGAAACGCCCGGCCAGCAAGCGCTCCTGACGTCTAGTGAGCAGAGGGTCACTGTTCATACGATGCAGAAAAATATGGCCTTCATAATTGTTATTGGGTGAGTTTAATCATAAAGAAATCTACCCTGTTATCCGCCTTAACTTTGCATGGGTAAACATGTGGTGCAATTAGGTAGGTATATGGGGGTGAGAAAGGGTTGGAGCATAAACATCGTATCCAGAATGTGATAACCGCGTTTGCAATTCATCAACCACATTGCCCGCATCATCATAGGGCAAGGCCATGCATTGGGACTTACGATTGCAGGACTGACCCCTAATTGAAGGACGAATGCACCCGTATCCATGTTGAGTGAATGTACATAAAGAAAGTAGAAGCTAGATTAAAGGCTTATATCAGCCTGTTCAGTTAATTTATGGCTTTAAATATCAGACAATGGTTATAGAGAATTGCTTTAAAAATTAATCGGACCTTCTACAATCAAATTAATTGTGGATAGTCAGCAAGATAACCAAAGAATAATTGTCGACGACATTGCAAAAGTATTCATAACTGTGAGCGCATAAATGTTGGAATGAACCGTTGTAATTAATGCCTTTATTACATCCGAATTGGATTACAGCATGTGCAGAATACTGATATCACCACGCCGGTCTTACAAGATCCACATTAGCAGCCGGTGCGATAACGTGCCACTGTTCACATTATCCCTCTTGTTATTTAGCGATAAAGAATACAACAGAAG
Source organism: Urechis unicinctus (assembly GCA_034190875.2). NCBI lineage: Eukaryota > Metazoa > Annelida > Polychaeta > Xenopneusta > Urechidae > Urechis > Urechis unicinctus. The sequence continues at coordinate 34,904,069 of CM067349.1, forward strand.
ATTGCACCAATGAGCTCATTCCTTTAGGCCGACCATCCCGAGAAATGTAGCCAAGAATTTGTGGCCTAATAGAGCCATAAAGATCACGCCACAGTAATTAGTCTTTCTCTACCAGCCCCTGCTCTGGTCTCGATCTACGGGCTGTGTTCTGCGGTACAGACGATTAGTGGCCACCGTATCTTGGTGGGGCGGGGAGCTTGGTGGGTCAGGGAGGATCAGAACACCCAAGATTGCTGCTGACAAAGCTTTGCAGCAGCCGCACATCGTCTGTTATATAACAAGGTATCTCTTCATTTGTCTTGAGAGGAGTTTGGTCTGCAACATTTGCAACAGTACATTACTTCAGCGCCTCGATTTTTATGGCATGCGAAATACAACAATTACCATTCAGCGTATACCTTCTCTGTAGACCTTCTTTGTCAGATATACTTACAGTATATATGATTATATGAATCATTTTGAGTCGAGTTTTCTCATATACAAGGGGAAAACATTTTAAAAGGACTATGGACATCAGCTATTTGTGTTGTTAGATATAATTATAAGATGTAACCTGCGGACCTTATTGCGCTATTCGATCATTTCCGCAACTCATCTTATATAGCCCCAATAGAAACAGGAAAAGTGTCGCATTCTTTGAGATTGCGTTATTGCAATTATGCATTTCCTGTAGAGCTGGCAGGTATCTCAATGACGTTTGAAATGAGATAAATGGGCCGGTTACGTTTGTGGATGCATGCATTCATGTATCATAACTGCTGTGCAGCTCCTCAAATAAACAGTTTGCTTCCTGTATACAAGCAACGTAAACACATAAGACGCAATAAACATGGACGCAATAACGTGCCGAAACAATCCCCTACTTGAACGTTAACGACGCGCCAAAACATCATAGAGTCTAGTTAGCAGACTGTAGTTGAAAAGTGCGAATGGGTTAAGAGCTTATTAAGAACAAACATAGAATGGCCAAATACGGCGATATGTTTCTGGTTTGCTGGTCACAAAACCTAATTATGTGGCGAATAGCCTTACACAAACACGAGTTTGACAGCGAGTTGGCGCACATATGGAGTACTTGATCCGATAAAATATGCTATTCGGTTGCATTTGAGACAATGATAATAGAAACGATAGATGCGTTCAATTTCACCTACGGCAGAAAGAACATTTGTGTCATCAATACTCGTGTGTGTCAGTGTGGAATCACCTGGAATGAAGAAGATATTCCAGGAACCACCATTAAAACTGATAGAAACACTTGCACAACATTCAAAAGATCACTGCTCGTCACTGAATGCAGCATCTGGGATATGATGCTCTCTAGATGGAGACATTCGCAATGCAAGGCTATCAGCTACTTGTGAATACTTACACTGAGCAACTCGATCTACTTCCAGTTGCCTAACTCTGCGTTGAGCAACTTTGTAGCAGTTGTCTATTTTCACGACACCAATATTCGAACAGAAAGATGACAAGGGACTTAAACAAGACTCAGATATTCAAATACTAAATTGATAAGGGCTCAACATCTATCAAATTAAGATCACCACAGCACCATTTTCAAGGTATGGTACTATCGCAACCAAACAGATGCACGGAGTACAATATGAGAATGACTTGTGCATTCATCTTCTGCAGCACGCAGTTAAAGATGCAGATGGTGAACGATAATAGCATGAGTGCTATGGCGTGTGCGTTACGATGCTCAGGATTCAATAGATTAAGACAGACTATAATAGTTGTGTGCAAAAACTGTGAAATCCAGTTTAAGAACTGGTTATGTAATTAGGTCGTCGTAAGTTTTGCCGACATTCATCAAATTGCCGTAGTCAGTATTGAATGAGGTGGCTTGCAGATAACCCTAGAAGGTGGCGTATAATTAGAGAGAGCGGATTTGCCAACGGAAACAATTAGAGTTGAGATTTGGTGAAAGATTTGGAGTTCTGGAAAAAAAATAGATTAACCACGGGTTGAGTGATTTGGTGATGAAGATGTATCATTGTAACAACAAACAATGGCAAAGAAAAAAAATAGATGATATCACGAGGTTTGATGGGCCATTTAGGCTTGATATATCAAATTTCGACGCATATAGAGGCTCAGGTGTGGCTAAGGTTGGAACACTTGAAGATAGCACTACATTTCGGGGATGATAGAATTAGAGCAGAACTTGGTCGTTCTAAGATAGAATAACATGACATAAGCATTATCACATATAGTCAGTTTGTACAAGCTTTTTCAACCCACAAAAGGAGTAGTGCTGTGATTAGGTATCTCTTGGTGTTTCACATATGCAGTATATCAAAACAAAGGTATCGCTGAGAATGTACGACAGGCTCTGTCTGCCATAGTTGAACATGCTTTCGGAGATCACTCAAAGTGCGGTAGCTGGTGCGTTCGTGTGAAATCTGCAACCAATATAGCAGCTCCCAAATGGCAAAGATTGAGTGGAGAAAGGTTAAAATGCAATAGAAAAATATTTCAGGATTTGGCAGACAGACTGCAGATAAAATTCTCCTGGTCCAAGCACTAGCGCATGTGAGATGTAAAAACATGGTTGCATCAAAGGCACCAAAGGCAAGGCATCTGAGCAGTTGAGGAAGTCTAACGCTGCTAATCAGTAAAGCTTGTGTTGTTAAGGTACAGAATGGCCACTCGCAGGCCACAGATGTACTGTAATGCGTACGATTCAATGGGTTTGTCTCCTGGTTCCCGGTTCTCGAAGCATGCAACACAGCAAACTAGCGAGTGTTGCAAAACGATAAAAGTTGCATATTTGAGTGAATTCAATAATTCCTTTCCTTATAGGATTTAGACCACAGAACAACGGACAAACGAGTTACAAAGGTAAAACCTATCAGTACAGGTAGGCAGGTCATGATTAGTCAGACAACGTAGAAGTCCGCCTACTACTGTTAGTGTGAGTTTACACAAGTTGATAGCAAACATATCAGATGAAGATATTGTTGGAAACAACTTCATGTAGCAGATTGTGTGATATCATCCAGGTAGCGGCAGTGTGCGGTGAGACATTCAATAGATTTGTTATGCCCACAGTGCATGGCAAGACAAAGTATCTGATCTTGACAAAACTCAAATCGGGGAACGAAGGTGTATAGATGTAGCTATTGTAACCCTCTGTACCAATAAATGATTGCATGTTGAAGTTTTTGTTAGATGGCTTCAAAATGTCAAGCAAAGGTTTCATAGTTTACTCATAATTGAAAGCTTTCGATTCAAGTAGATTGGTTGGCATGTGGTAGCAAGTTCCATTATAGAAATTTTCACAAGTAGTTGCAGGTTTTACAGATACTCTGCCATTGTTCAGGTTTTTGTACAAGGGACAGTTTTGTTAAAGCAAACAACAGTTGTTAAAGAAGAAGGAATTGATGCATCATAATGCAATAGCTGTACGCAAAGTTTTGCAGGAAGCCAAATATTTTGTTTGACGCTGTTTTCAGTCTCTGTCGTTACTCAAAAAATAGAGAAAGCATATCTTAGGTCACAAAAAGAAAAGGTTCTCTTGAAGTTTTGATCAGGAACAAATTATGTGGCGCTGTAAAGGGAAGATAGCTGCAAGTGGGTTGCAACTTCGGCATCTAGATTAGCATACAGAAGAAAGGGTGAAGAAGGGTTGGTGTCGCTTTTTGGTGACAAAGATATAAATGGGCACATAAGAGAATCCACTAAAAGTAAAAGAGTAATTTCATTGTTGCCGCTCAATGAGTCAGCAACGTTAAAATGTTTCAGCTATGATTCATTGAATGTTAATGGTACCAACAATTATACTGACGAAATTGATATGTTTTCCGATGACATTGTATTGTGATAGTATATGACGTATCATCTCTTTTTGAATAACGGAAGCCTAAACATATATTTTGAATTTCATATCAACTCGTCATTTTATGGTCATAAGGAATACAAAAAACCAGTGTGGTCAATTGTAATTTAGAATAACATGAAAGCATTGCACAATATTATAGTTTAGTTTCAAATGTCTGGTGATTTTCAATATTCGAGCATGTGAAAAGATTGTATAGCACAAACAAGTCAAACATTGCTGTCAGCACAAACATCGTCGCTGTCAGTGCATGATCGTATGAATGATGATTCATGGGACATCAGCGTACCTTTGAAAGTAAAACGAGCGTTGTGTGATCTGCAAAGTAGCCAGCTAAATAATACATTAGCTGTCCAGCAATAGAACAAGCAGGCCCATTCGCGAGCAGACTGGGGGTCAAATTCTCCTGGTCCGGTATACCAACCGGTATGATGCACAAACACTCCCGACGCACTCGTTGACACGCCCACGCTCGTCGTTGGCCTTTAATCACGGTGAAAGGCGTCCATCAGTCAACAAAGGTACCCACTGCCAATGGCCACTCGCAGGCCACAGATGTACTGTTAATGCGATATTCAATGTGTTGTATTGATATATATTATCAACACAGCCAACTATCTGTGTTTTTGAATAAATGGTGCATATTTGAGTGAATTCAGTAATTCCTTTCCCTTACATGGTTTATGATGAGAACGCAAAGCTTAGGTTGGCATGTCATACCAATCATACAATAGAATTCCGCGATAAGTGAAGTCTATTCAACAATCATCACCAAGAAGCGAATTCACTTCGGGGCAGATACAAAGGCGAGTTTTAAGGGGTTGGGGCAGTGCAATTTCTAATCAGCATAACTTCAAGTCGGATAACGCAGGTTATAGATGTGCTATTGGTAACCCTCATCCGTAATTCAATAAAATAATAATAGCTGCAATGATCCCAATTTGTAGCTTTACCCAAGAATAATACAATATATATCTTAGGCGTGTCGAAGATAAAAGACAAATCTCTACTTTAATAGTGTTTACCATAAGTAACTTTTGTTAATGCTGCGTATGAACAGCATTTCTATAAACTCAATCGCTGTATCAATGTTAAGGCGCCGTTATTGATTATATTTGACGCTCTTAGGAGACCTAATTGTGCAACTTCCCTCTGCATTACTCAAATAATTATTAAATACAACTCTTAATACAAAAATAAGAAAATATGTTATAGTCAAGAAATCCTATTCAGAAAGCCGAAGTAGAAACAGTTTCATTCTCGACGCTCAATGAGGCAGCAACTCCTAATTGTGCAAGTGAGTAATGGTACCATTGTTAGCATGACGAAGATTACATGTTTTCCGATGCATTGTATTCTGATAGTTACTTAGTATCATCTCTTGAATAACGGAAGCCTAGCATATACATTTCATTAACTGCTCCGTAAGGCTACAAACAGTGCGTTCTGCTGAAGAACTTCAAAGCTTTATTTCGCCTCTGGTGACTTGCACATGCATTATATTGTTCATGCTACATCGCTCTCAATTACGCGAGCGACAAATGGCAATCATTGAAGAGGAAGTTATCGCCGTTCGTCCTGGCGTCTTTGCCATTGTGAAAAAATATATAGAATCTACCACCAGGAGCAATATACTGATTATGACGACAACAAAAAGTAACACATAGTAACACGATTACCAGCAGTAAATCTTCATTACTCTTGGCACCGGTGCACACTAAGTCGAGCAATTTCAATTATATACTAAGGCAGACAACACCTTATATATATGGTTACTACGGAAGATTTATTCAAATATTAAAATTTAGCCGCACTAATACGTAGGAAGAAACACGCAAGTATACAAGAAAGTCATATATGATATAAATGGAATAGATTGAAGTATGTGTATTGTACTGGCATTTGTAATGTGATAAACGTTATAGCGCACATGGAATACAGCGATCAAATTTGTTAATAGAAAATGGTCGGATATTCAGTTGCACCGATAATTTGTTCGTCGCATTAACGGGCAAGCACAATATTTTATTGCCTACATCAACAAACTTAAGTGTCCTTTAAATGTAGTCAAAGCATCATGTGTTTATGGGTAATCTTAAGTCCGATAAATAAACCAATGTACAGTATAAGAGCACATTCTGATTTGATTGGATTGCACTCTTTGGTCCAAATATTAATTCATAACCTTCTTATGTAAATACGTGTATAAGTATTTTAACATCACCGGGAATAAAGATATCATACCATGAGCACCCATTTATGCTGATGGACGCATTTGTTGAACATTGCTGAAAACATATTACTCTTATATATAGACTGTAAATAGATCCGCCAGTCGAAATCGTCAGCATATATTCTACCTGCCTATAGTCTGGACATAAGTGTCAACTTAATGTCTAGATATGCTCATGCGTCACATGTAAAATCGAAACTGCGTTTATATGTACACGTGAATGATATTCCGCGTTTTTTGTAAACATCGGCGTTGCGATTGAATAATGGACTGTACATAAAGTTACAATACGACTTGATACCCCCTGACTAGATTTTTATAAGTTGAACAGCTTTGAGTTGAGCCATTTGATAAGGGTAGCATATTTCAACGATAGCAAAATTTTGCAAAGAGAACCAACAAATGATTCTTAAAAGAATTTGAGGAATCAGGTCAAAACCTCTCTACAACTACCGAATTGAGCATTGCGCTCATTTTATGTGGCGTTAACATTGATCACATCGCATGCTAAATTCGAATTGAGCATATTCATTCGTAAGGTACTCATTCACCTAAACAATGAAACAAACCCAAATTTATGTAATTTTGCTAATGATAATGTGACGATCCTGTCCGTATTATCTAATGTGATTTTGTATTTTAATTGGTTTGAAGTAATTTTTTATATAACTACCTACCTCTTATCGACAAATCGTATTGAGGAGAGGGTATCCTGTTTATTTATGCTAAGGTCTCATGAGACTTTCGGGCTGTCTACGGGGCCTGTGTGGATCAAAACCCTGCGTGTCCGCACCGGCCCGCAGGGTGTGCCTAGAACTCCCGTGTCGGGCCCATACGGTTTTGTGACGAGTTATGGCTCCGTACGGGTCCTTGATACCAGTGACCGAATATGCACTGCTTTCAGATACGGATTCCTTACGGGTTGACATTTTTCTCAAGCGAGCGTGCAACGTGCTTATGTATGTGTGAACGGAACCATATCAACATTGTGTTATAACTTGTTTATGTGTCCATTACGTTAATGTGGAACGACATGAAATAAGCCGGCAATAGATGTACCATTGATTACTTCCCCTCCAGCAGATTGATTGCAGCTATCATGATGACATTTACTTCAACCATTGAGTTATTTCAATAAAAACCGTTTGTTCTATTCTCCTTACAAGAGTATTACAATTATAGCAATTCACCGCACAGACAATGTATCTAGTGAAGCTGCAACGAGCATACGTGTGCATTGGTCAGATCGGAGAGCGAACGTACAGAATTTTAGAGTTATCACAAGCATTGTGCTTGTAATATCCTGTCAGCTTCACATAGCGAGATAAACCTGGTTTATTTCTGTTCTTTATCGTTTTGGGTGTCGTTCTGAGCAAGCTTGTTATCATTCAATGGTAAAATTCTAATCAATTCATTAATGCATTGCAGATGAAATTACGTTTGATATGATTGGTATTTCTAGCACTATATAACTGTCGTCAGATTCATGACTAAATGTTGTGGGTAGTGAGAAACGTTGCTCTTCGACGCAATATATCAGATAAATGTGCAGTCGTAGAATACATTGTATAGTACTTCTTTTTGATGCAATTCAGATAATGAATTGTAGCAAACAATAGCATTTATTAATTCTATCAACACACCAGACAAATATTTCCTAGGTCCCTGTGCCCCATTAAGGTGCTACGAAACTATTACTATGTTAATCTATGCTTTTAAACCTATAAAGTATAAAGCCGTATATCCGACGGAATTTAACGATGATAGCAACAGGAATAATTTTATAACACGAAACAACACAGAATGTGCTATAGTATGCACATCACGCATATTTTTTTCGGTGTATAAGTGGGAGTATGCATGCTTTCCAAATGCACATAGGAAGTGCGTATTGGGCACCAAAATAGCATGTATCAATCAATGAAAGGAACATTGTCAATACTTTTGGTAGGTCAATATACCCAGGTAAATGTATCTGCTACGCTATGTTGCCTCAAAATGTCAGATATATGTCATCATAATAGGTACCTAATGCCAATCTGCCATGCGCCGTTCTATATCGATTGCGAGACATTTATAGACAAAAAAATCAATCATGCATGCAGTATCCAATGACAAATTTGGCGTAGCCCCTAACTCAAATATTACATGCTCGCATTTGTCTGACATAAGTAAAATCATGCGCAGCTTTATAGTGACTGGTTGTAATATGCTGTTATCATCACAATCCAAGATAAGCCGATTGTTTGTATTTCATTGCAGACGATAGTCAATTGCCATCACCCCCAGCCATATGCAGTACTTCGGAGGTAGTAACTTATCATTCTCTGCGAAAACCGCAATTAATTTTCACTGCAGAATAAGATAGGATCAACGTGATTGGCATCTCAATTATGGAGTACTCACAATATACATCAATCACTTTGTATGCAGCTTAAGTTCGTGTTCAAGTATGTGCTAATGCTGATCGTGCTTTGTATTATAGAGATATACGGCTACACTTTGTAGATAATGAGGACCGTTGCTGTTTGATCTAATCATCAGGTAAATGTCAAGTGTGTAATTATTTTTTTTTTCACAAAAAACATGCGCATTGATTATTGTTGACAATAGCGTTACAGTTTCTTGCTTAACGGCTGTGCTCCAAAATCAAATTGCCAGGCAACTTGGCGTGTAAATGTATGAAGTCGCTCACAGTTGTTCGATCAACATGTGACATTCATCTAGTTAGCAAGGACACATACCACAAAGCAGAACAGTCCCGAATTACTACGTATCAGTACATCTATGCAACCCATTTGCATAGTCAGATCATGTTTATTAACATTCAGAGAATAAAACATATATTAATTAATTTGCGGTGTTAAGTTCAAAGAGCGGTTTATTGGACATATGTTTCTTTATAGAGTCATGTTTTAAGCAGGGGACAATGCATTAACCCTACAGCATCGCTTGCATCAATACCTAGTTAGGCGTTCACTGTTAGATCAAAGGAGTGTGCGTACTAAAGTATCTTGATTGTTTTTTATGCAGGTGCGTGTAACCATGATGCATTACCAATATATTGAAGTAGTTCAAACATATTTTGTAGATCCCAATAGCGGTGTACCACCTTAAGTGAGTTACCTGATGTGCTAAATAGTACTGTCATGTGCCACAGCGGGTTGTCAAAGTGCAGTATCATAATCATAATGGCGTGCTGGTAGATTAATGACAACCCCACCGGAAGACTGTGTCAGTTCTGATGCTTGGCTGGAGGCGTAGCAATATGCACAGTCAAGTAGCAATATGCGGGAATAAAACGATTTGGTTACATTTTCACAACAGCATGGTATTGTCAATGTTGAGCCTGAAATCATCCGCACGGTTTTGTATGCTAAATAAGATCATATCTGTTAAATACCGGAACCATTCATGACAATGCTTGCATGTCAATGTGATAATAGTTCGCATCGTTTTTTGGTTGTGTTTCTTTTTATTTTTCCCATTAAACATGTGACCTCCCATCGGGGGGGGGGAGGGGTGGGGTGGGGGGCAGAAAATCTGGGAGCAAATGGTATATCGGGCTTTTCCCATACCCCGTTGGTAGATTAGCAACAACGTCGTTTCCCAAGAACAACTTCTCCAAACACTCTCGCTGCTTGTCTGCCATTTCCAATCCCGGCTTGTAACTTTCTATGCTTTTTTCAGTCGATTTTCGATAACAAATTCGTTTTCACATCTGCCTGCCGCCATTTTTAGAAACGCGTTACGGCCATGAAACGTACGCGGAACTATTTTATTCGATAAATGCCTCATTTTGGACCTACTGAAAAGTTTTCCATAAAAAAATGTATATTATTCTTCTAATCAAACACGGTAAAAAATATTTTTTTAACATTTAACAGTTGATAATTCGTATCAATATTTCTCACGTAATGGCCCGAATTTGTCCCAAAGCGATATGTGTGGTGCAGAGGCGAATCCTAGCCTGCGCAGAAGCCGACGCGCAAGGAGATCCCAGAATGAAGTCCACTATTTGATTAAATTACACGATGCAACGGTCATGTCCCGTATAGCTACATTTCTATTTATCCTGAAAGATATTGTAGCTTTCAACGAATGTTGTTTCGATGACTGCATGTTTGTAATTTTTCTGTGATAAGGTGCCAGACACGAAAAGAATGCTACGTGGAACGAAGAACCACTTTTCGCTTACCGTGCTGTTTAAGGACACTTAACAGTCCTAGATGATACCAATTGAGAGTACAGATAACTTACGATATTTCATGCTTGTAACTCAACTCACGCAGGAAAAGAAGCAAAGCATTAGTTTCATATTTAGTTACTGTATGTCTAACCATTTATAGTACAAAAATACACCTCCGTTGTCTACTTGTCGTTTGGCCCTAGCATTCTCGCACCGATCGGGCGTTTATTATGCACAGACCAGTGTCAAAATGTTATTCAACAGCGCATAATCAACGCTATTTTCAAATTATGTTATATAGATGTCTTTATGCGTGTCATGTCAGAATTTGATACAAACTAAAAGGTAGTTGTTTTTCTAACAAATTTCTCAAAACTAACATGATATAAACAAATGAGCGCACCAATCCATGACGCGAACGTCAATGACACGCGCACCTTGACATCGCACGCGCTGCCAGAAAATGACGCGAGCTGACAGTGAATGCTACTCACCAACACAGAGTGTCACAAAAAGTACAAGAAAGGTAGACAAGTCTCCCAACAGTCATACGATCAGAATAAGAGGGAGCGCAAATTCTTGCCCACATGGAAAGATACGTTTCCAAGGGTGGACTATGATGAAGAAACGGGTATGTTCTGTACTGTACTGAAATGATTGACAGATTGATGGCATTATCTATTTGTGGTCCAACTACAGAAAAATACAATGCCCAGCGGGCTGTTCAGCCCTGGCTTACAGGATCAAAGCGGGTTAGACGTTACCTGGGTTTGATTGTGGATGTTTAAACTGTATGTAGTACTGTCATATTTGTGAAGTTATCATTATAAATAAACTGACAATAAACTGATGTTTCATACAGCAGCGTTTCTTATTAAACATACTGTAATAAAATTACTTAATTGCAACTAGAACTTTCCAGATTTTGCGTATATGAAAATTACACGTTTGGGACAAGTACAAATTAGGAAGGACATGTAAATGGACCAAGCACCTGTCCTACAGGACAAGTTGGTTAGAAACCTTAGTGTCGAACCCTGATCTCTTCGTTTTTATCTATATATTTCTGTATAGCTCTAGCTCTCCCTCACACTCTCTCTCTCGCTCGCTCACCATTTCCCCCATAATTTCTATATATGTCTCCCCTTTTTATCTATCTCGCCCATCGATTTTTATCTCTATCTCTCTCTTCTTCTATTTCGCTTGCCGTCTTCGTATCAAGTTCATCTTCCATGTATGTACAATGTCAAAAGTTCATGTACATATCGCTCTTTATGTTATCTGGCCATAGTACAACTCACCACACCGGCTAGTTGCACAATTGACCCCTGATTAAGCTAATGACTGATATAGTGGCGTTTTATATTGTTAGGTCTATTGATGCATCGATCAAAGATCAGTCTGAGCGACATACCAATATGTCGAAACAATCGGCCACCTTAACAGAATTCGTGCTGCTTTCTTGAAGATGTATTATCTACCAAATGAGTCCACTAACACCTTTTGCGGATGGTGCTGATGCTACGCGATATATATTCGTAGACAGCAGTAGACTCATACAGCGAGTTTAAATGCCAACTAACAATCCGCCGGATGGCTTGGACAGGAAGCGATCTGTCCCACCAAAAATGATCGACGATCGTTCCACAAAAATTCACGGTGAGTCGGATCGCAAGGGCAAAGGTCACGAACAGCAGGAGACCCAAATCCTGTTGGAAGATGTGCTCGAACAAGCCGGCGGCATGGGAACCTATCAGTTGGTTGTATGCCTTCTATTGTGCCCTTTCAGTGTGCTATCAGCAGAATCCATCAACATCAACTTCGTAGCGGGCGAGCAGGACCATTGGTGCTATATACCCGAGCTACAGAACCTATCCCACAGCCACCAAAAATATGTTGCTATACCATCGGACGATAATGGCGACTATGACAAATGTAAGATGTACGACCTCGACTATGGATCCTACACATTGGACGATTTTATCAACTGGGAGAGGGGCTCCATGATCAACACAAGTGGCATGAAAGACTGTACGGATTGGGTTTACGACCAGAGCGTATTCATCAACACCATCACCAGTCGGGTAAGTGTGTATAAAGGACGCGTTTATGCCTTCAGCTCTGCAGTAGTGGAGAATTGAGCTTATTGATGTGTTTTTCAGTACGACCTCGTGTGTGATGACAATTGGATGGTGTCCATGGTGTCTACTCTCTTCATGGCAGGTATTCTCGTTGGCGCCCTTGTGGTCGGCTATGTCTCCGATAAGTATGTTACATTATCCCATATCTAGCCCAAAAGTTTATGATATTGAACATGCAATTATTGAATTGATTACTGCATGACTATTTTATCCTCAGGTTTGGAAGAAAAACGGCGCTGTACGCAGGTATTGTGCTGAGGGTGATCTCAATGATGATTGGCGCATTTCCTTTACATTACTCAGTGACGCTGATTGCAAGGTTTCTCATGGGCGTCAGTAACTCAATGGCGTATCTCCCCACTTTCGTCATGGGTAAACAAACACAAACTTATAACTTGAAGAGGCAGATGTTGCATGTTGGGCGTTTATGTATCTTGTGTCTGTGTATTTACTGGTTTTAGTGATGGAACTGCTCACTGGTCTATGGCGGACGATAATGGGCGTGGCTTTCAGTTTGTTCTTTTCTTTTGGAGCAATGCTCTGGCCTGGTCTCTCCTATGTTATACGAGATGACGTTAAGCTTCAGCTTACTGTAGCGATACCTCAGATTGCATTGCTGACATACTGGTGGTATGTGCGATATCACATTACATTAGCCCATTACAAAACTTAATGCATGACGTTAGTCATTCAACGATGTTACTGGTCATAAGAAATTGATTATCAAGTCTCATTAATTCCGAGACAAGCATTGTAATGTGTAAATTCCAGATTGCAGAAATATATGTTTGCAAACGCCATTGATTACAGCCCGACTGGGAGCAATAAGCGTGTGATTATCAGATGGGTTATAACCATAAATGCGAATATGATGGTGCAATCATGTTGGTATACAGGCTGCTGGATGAATCAGTGTGCTGGCTTGTGCAACAGCGTAGATATGACGAGGCTAACGTGATAATACGCAAGATAGCCCAGATGAACGGGTGTCCCCTTCCCGAGAATTTCGACTCCCGAATTATTACAGTGGTAAAATAGGTTATCATATTGGATATCATATCTTACTCCATTTTGCCACAGCCTAGCTGATCTTTTGTTAGAAATGGCTTTCAATTAGTTGAATATGTAGATATGACATTATTCTAATCATGCCAATGTTTTTTGTTGTGAAATCGAATTATTAACAGGGCAAAAAAGAAGTAGAGGAGAAAAGCCTAAAAACCTGCTTGGCACTTCTGACGTCACCCAAAATGAGAGTGCAAACATTGGTGATAGATTTTACATGGCAAGTTACTGGCACCTCGTTAGTGGAGCCTGAGTTAAGATTGGTTGCTTATCTGCTCTCATCATTGAGTGATGTTTTCAGTGGATGAACCATGATGCAATAACATGAGTATTGACAACAATAGGGTGATGCTAGATTCTGATCGCATTATACAGCTTTGAGTGGAACTGGTGTATTGTCCTGTTTTGATAAGTTATAACTTTCCTATTATATATAGATGCGAGATCAATGGCATCACATCTGTGAGATTAATAGGACCAAGTCCATTTAAATTTACTTGACACTGGATTAGGCAAATGTTTTGATTGTAACGTACGCGGTAACGGTGCATGAATAGTACGCATAATATCATACGCATTCATTTTCACAATGTTTGACCTTTATTACGGCTAGGTTCACGGTCAGTCTGATGTACTACGCCTTATCCCTCAACACAGGTACGCTCTCAGGTGATCTCTTTCTTAACACCCTAATCATCAGCGCCGTAGAGATCCCTGCTAATCTGCTATGCGTCGTCTTATTGGCCTGGAGAGTCACTGGCAGAAGGCTAACCTCGTCGATATCACTGCTGATTGCCGGCATCGCAAGCTTTATTTCAGTCTATATGATCCTTGAAGGTAACTATCATGATGTTAATCGTGTGTAACTGCTTACATTGCCATAAAAATGCGAGCAAGATAGCATGGTCATTTTGACATTGTTCAGATATTGGCCTGGCTCATACAATATTCTCGACTGTGGCCAAGGGCTTTGTAACTTTGGGATTCTCCGCAATATATGTCTACACCTCAGAGATCTTTCCCACGGAAGTCCGCAACATAGGATTAGGAACAGCGTCTGTTTGCGCACGCATCAGCGGTATGGCCGCGCCATATGTCGGTGGTCCAATGGTTAGTAGGTTTCAGCGGTTTGTCATAACAATAAAATTACTTTTACTATTCAGTATTTATGTGATGTGGGTAAACACTGCTAGCTCCCCAATTTGTATAATTGATTAGGGTGACTTGTGGGCTCCATTACCTCCTATTGTGTACGGCTCGTTTTCGGTCCTGGCGGGATTCCTCATCTTACTCCTTCCTGAAACACGAAGTGCACCACTTTTTGAAACAATTGACGAAGCAGAATGTTTCGGGCGGTACGTGCTACTTGTTCTTATTATAGTAGTTTAAGCTTCCCGAGTAATTTATTCCGATTTTGAGTTATTAAGGTTTGGGTAATTCTCATTCTCCAGCTGTTGTAATTTATCGTAAATAATTTGTGCAGCAGGGGATCAAATAGCATGACTCTTGATCAGATAGACATTCAATTTGCACCTGATTCGGACGGCATTGTCCTGAAATCCATTGCCTTACCAAATGCTGCATTCACCATGGAGCTGTAATGAATGTCATGTGGCAGTTCGTATGACATGCATTGTAAACCTTCTATACCTCATCAGCCTACGATTAAATGCAGCCTCCTGTCGGCAACACATTACTGCTCTGTATGGCGACGACGACGACGATGATGAGGAGGAGGAGGCTCAGGAGGTTAAAGATATTAGTTAGTTTGTCTGCCTCAGAATGTGGCACACGGAATATATGACCTAACGGTATAACAATATTCAGCGTGCACGAAGCTGTGTTTGGTTATGTGTGTTTGTGATTAGTGCAATATTAACGCTAGATGCTAAGTCGCGAACGTTATGATTAATCCCATACACTGGAAATACTATGCCAACTATGATGAAGCACAAAGATTAAATGTCATTTATGGAAATGAATTTAAATTCATAAACACAAATTCAGCAGCAACTAGACGATTCAGGCCGTTTGTAAAGACCTCTTCAATAAAAATATGGACGTAAAACGTTCGTGACCATCTCTTCATCTTGACCGTTATTTCACTTCCAAATAAATCCATCTCATCTGGGACGTTCTTCTTTGATCGGCTATGACTATCTGCATTCACCTTGCACACTATTTGTAATCATTGAAAATATACCACTTCCCTGATTCATCCAGTTAAGCCGGGTTTGGGAACTGCTCCTTTATGGGTGACCTGTGTAAGTTTCCGGGCTTTTCGAGAGCTTCAATTTGATTGCATGTCGTGGTTTCACAGAGCTGATATTATAAGCACACAACATAACCCCATTGAATTAGAGACACGATCCATCATTTCACTGCAACGCATTTTGTTTGAACATATTTCAACCGCAATACTCAACAGGATTAATGCATACCTCGATGTCTGTCTATTTCATACATATATACATGACATCTGTTTCCAGGAAATAATCCTTCCCAAAGGTAGTTGATCGTTTTGCAAGTAATACGTCAAATTATTTATGATTATATTAGTGCTTGAAAAGAAACGTCTTGGGATTATATCTATTTAGGTCAAATGTATTCAATAGGGGAATGGATGCAGGTAGCCCTTGTTATAGGTGACGGTGGGTGGAGATGTTAACCATAGAAACAGCTAACCTGCCACATAATGAGGACGCCGTAAGTACCCATAAAATACCTCGGGTACCAACAAAATACAATTTGGATTATCAACCATGTTTCACCACTAATGTCGCATTCTGTTGATATGCAGGTTTATTT
Source organism: Urechis unicinctus (assembly GCA_034190875.2). NCBI lineage: Eukaryota > Metazoa > Annelida > Polychaeta > Xenopneusta > Urechidae > Urechis > Urechis unicinctus. Next base: position 34,920,349 of record CM067349.1, read on the forward strand.
TTATACAGTATATTGGTTTGATGGTCGGGATATAGTGATCTTACCGTAGGTCATAGTGATATTATCGTCGGTCATAGTGATCTTATCGTAGGTCATAGTGATCTTACTGTTTATCATAGTGATCTTACCGTAGGTCATAGTGATATTATCGTCGGTCATAGTGATCTTACCGTTTATCATAGTGATCTTACCGTTTATCATAGTGATCTTACCGTAGGTCATAGTGATATTATCGTCGGTCATAGTGATATTAGCGTCGGTCATAGTGATCTTACCGTTTATCATAGTGATCTTATCGTAGGTCATAGTGATCTAACAGTAGATCGTTGCTCAACTGCAACATTTAAAGTAGCTATGACTTGTCCGTTAATTCCTTCTTAGATTGTAATAAGTCAGAGCATGCTCACGTTGTTGAGCTGTACATGTAACAGGTGAGCCCTTTTACCTGTTATAAGGATTAAAATTACAATTTGTAAAATAAGTACTATTTATGGGCAAATTCGCAAGCGCCACACTGGGATGCTGGTGACAGGGACTCGATCATAACGTATAAATGAATACGCCTGTATTAAGCAAACGCAATGTTTTTCAACAAGAATGCGCCAAATGCTTTAACGCGTGATGCGGGTGCAGTGTACCGATGTCTGTCTATTTCATACATATATACATGACATCTGTTTTCATTGAATTAGAACACGATCCATCATTTCCTGCAAAGCATTTTTGATCGTTTTGCAAGTCAAATGCTTCAACGCGTGATGCGGGTGCAGTGTACCTACTCCAATCTTATTGTCTGTGTACATGCATTTTATATTTAAAAAAGGGGTTTTAATCGATGGAGAACTGTTCACGCCTGCCTTCCAGTATTTGACACAACGGATCCTAGTTCACTTTCCAGACGAACCAGCTGGGAGAAACATATCGCTGTCCTCTACTAGCGTAATCATGGCTGGTACAGGAACAGATGAAACTATCGAGACCAACAGGGACAATCGACGCATGACAATCGAGGAGCTATACAAGGAGTTGGGGGACTTTGGTCGATATCAATGGCGGGTTTTTATCCTAATGGCTGTGGTGTCTATACTTTCAGTTGAATCGACTGGTATGAATTTTGTGGCCGGACACCAGGATCATTGGTGCTACGTTGACGAATTGCAGAGTTTGTCCCATGGACAGCAGAAATATGTAGCCATCCCACGAAACAAAAAAGGAGAATACTCCAGCTGCGTGATGTTTCAACTTAATTATTCTTCATATGCTGATGACGAATTAATGGCTTGGAACAAGTCAAGCATGTCTACAGATACAGCCAGAGTTCCTTGTACCAGCTGGGTGTACGACAAGAGTGAATTCAGCAGTACTCTCACAAGTAGAGTAAGTGCTTTATATTTATTATTTATTTATATATATATATATATATATATATATATATATATATATATATATATATATATATATATATATATATATATATATATATATATATATATATTTGTATATAGTATGTTTGTATTCGTATTTACATAGATGTATAGATACATTGATTTGCTCCAAGTCCGCGCATTCCTAAATAACCCTGCATAGTTCTTTTACAGTTTAACCTCGTTTGTGAGAAGTCTTGGCTTGGGTCGCAGGTCACATTTTCATTGATGTGTGGCCTTGTGGTTGGAGCTCTCGGGATTGGTTACCTCTCTGACAGGTGAGCTTTGCAAATAACGTTCAATAAGCCCGTAAGTATCTGAAACATATGCCAATTCAAATGCGAAATTCTTCTTTTTCCATTCCAGATACGGCCGCAAAAAAGCATTATATATAAGTCTAGTGTTCAGGGTTGTGACCCTAATAATTGCCCCTGTACCGATTAATATCATCACAACTTGCATTTTCAAATTCTGCGTCGGAATAGGGAACATAGCAGCGTACACATCTGGTTTTGTTTATCGTGAGTCCAAAATTAGAAATATTAAACTCGAGACGATTGTTCACTTAAGAGCCATAAGTTTCCATCATACACCATAATATATGCGTCTGTTTCTTCTCGATCAGTAATGGAATTCGTCACGGTGAAGTGGAGACGTATATCTGGACTCGGCATGCACATTTGCTACGGGGTTGGTGTTATGCTCTGGTCCTGTGTAGCCTACTTTATTCGTGACGACATTAAACTGCAATACTCTATGACAGCCCCTACCATTGGGTTCCTTACATACTGGTGGTAAGCAAGCGATGCTTTTATCCGCTCTGCCGTTATTACTCTGACTGGTTATTATACAGAATGCGTTAACTATTACAGTTATTGTTGATTAAAAGGATGCGAATAAATAAACGAACCTAGTTGGCTTCAATCATTAAATGACATTTAATGGCTACAGAAACTAGTTCAAAGCACATATTTTGTACGTAGGTGGTTGGATGAAACGCCATGTTGGCTGCTGAAGAAGGAAAAGTACATGGAACTTGAAACCATTTTGAGGAAGATTGCATCTGTGAACAAAAAGAAACTCCCCGATGACTTTGATCCTCTTAAGTTATACGTGGTCAGAATAATGATGTATGAAATCGAACACGCGACGAGAAATAGGTTTTAATATCGACGGAACAGGGGATGGGCGATATCATGTTTAACTGCAGTATTTCTGATTTGCTTTCTGTGAACAGACCGAACCGGAAAAACAGAGAACTTGCACCGCGCTGCTTGTGTTTCCAAGAATGCGCATGCGCACCATTGTCACCTGGTTCTACTGGTAATACTACCTTCACTGTCTGATTATCGGCGTGCAGACCATCAGGATTACATCGATATAATTGATGCTAGTTATAAGCCTGCCATGATTGTTTCCATTGTCGCAGGTTCTCCTGTGGTCTGATGTACTATGCGCTATCGCTGAATACAGGACGGTTGTTCGGGAGCATTTATGTGAATACGTTTATCAACGGATTAGTGGAGATTCCATTTACTATTGTAGGCATTTGCCTTATGGGATGGGAAGTAACTGGCCGTCGAATCACGTGCAGTGGTGCCTTGATATTGTCTGGCCTTGCATCAGGGATATCAGCCGTTATGATTGCTAAAGGTTGTCTTTACAATTGCTGTATCAACACATTTCGTATTACTTCAGACTTTTTACGGAAGGTTTGAAATAATTTACTTGATCTGAGTTTGATTGACAGATGTTGGAATCGCGCATTCTGTATTTGCTGCTGTTGCAAAAGGATTCGTTGCACTTGGTTTCAATGCTATCTATCTCTATTCGTCCGAGATATTTCCGACAGAAGTGAGAACTTCCGGTGTTGGGTCATCGTCCATTTGTGCGCGGATATCCGGAATGTGTGCATCATACTTTGGGGCACCCTTGGTATGATAAGTGCTATTATTGTACCTAAATTGTTCTTTGATTGTTTCAATGTATGTTTATTGAGCTGTGAGCTGCATTGGTACCAACGGATATGAGGTTTTCATATATGTGTAATGGCTTGTGTAGGGCAATGTGTGGGAGCCGCTGCCAGCAGTAGTGTGTGGTTGTATTGCTTTGCTCTCTGGTTGCTTGCTGCTGACACTTCCAGAGACTTTGCACGCACCACTGTTCACCACTTTGGAGGAGGCTGAAAAATACGATAGGTAGCTAATCCATCGTTGCAGCAAAGCGTTACTTAATGATTGCCGTGTTTGTTTCGTGCCAACTAGAATGATCTTTTAACTTGACATTATTGTGGCATTATTGATGGCATAATAATGCTATAATGTCGTGTAACCACTGACTGTCAGGTTATTATACATGCTGGTATGTTCTGTTGAGTTTGTTTGTGTTGCAGTCGATCCAAGAAGAACGTCCAAGATGAGATGGTATTGGAGGTGAAATAACGCTCACGACAAAGCGATAGTCACGATCGTCTCACGTCCAAACCTTTATCGAAAAGGTCTGTACCGACAGCATGGCCAACTGAAGAATCAAATTGCTGCATGATTGTTATTAAAGAATTTAAATTCATTTCCATGAACGACATTTAATCTTTATGCTCTATCAAAGCTTAGGCGATTAATGTCTTGATAGTATATTATTTCAAGTGTATGGGAATAATCATAACGTTAGAATCTAGCATTATTATTGCACTAATCGCAAACACACTTAACCAAACACAGCTTCGTGCACGCTGAATATTGTGTAAAGTGAAGCATGTACCATAGCTTGGGACTGACAAACCGTTCCGTGACGTACTCGTATATTCACAGCTATTTATGGATACAAGTTGAATATTAGTACAAGTTACCCTAATAATGGCATTCGGGACTGGGCGAATCTGTCTGTAGACGTGAATATCATGTACACTGTACCCATTAATCAGAGAACCAAATAACTAGTCCCTTATTGCTTTGTTAAGTTGCTGATATTAATTTAATGCGCCCGTTGACTGATCCACAATGTGAATATGAAACGAATTTATCACCGGGTTATTGCTGGGTTTTTATAATTTTGTTTCTTGTCAACGCTATGATTCCTATACAACTATTTTATCAAAGATGAGGCCCATTGTTTAGTCCATGCCGGACTATTGTAGTTATCAATAAAGTTAAAGTTTCTTCCAAACCCTACGCCTGAAGTTCGTGTTATATCATCAACATCATCCAGTGCGTGTCGCACATCCCACACCACAGATTGGCTTTCGACAGTCTCGAGTTCATGATGCTGACATTTGCTTTCACTGTTAGCAGATCGTAAGCATTTTTAATGACTGCACTGACGTAACGTCACTGTCATAAGGTTTTTTACCCCAAGATGGCTGTGAATCTTCGCTTCATTAATGTCCTAGCTCCGAGGGAGGCATTAGAAACACGTAAACAATTAACATATTTGGTCTATGATAGTGTTACCTTGTACGACAGCAACGCACATACCATGCTCCTGGTTAAGATATCTTGCAGCTGAACCACAAACCTTGAGAGAGAAAAACAAAAGACACGTATTCATTTGAAGTTTTGGATCATTTCATTAATCTCGTTATCTCGACAGTTTTATCATATGGGCGGTCATACGCTGATAAGGTTGCGCATGTAGAAATACTTATAAACGTGAGATGTGAGGTGATGCTGATTGTTTACCAATGAACGGCGAGCCCGATCGACCGTCAAAAAGGCGAAAATATGTCAGATGCTGCTGTGGTGCTAATGTCAGATCAAAGCCTCGGATTGCAAGAAGCCAGACAATGTTGTATGTGAATCGCTATAAAGATTATTACAGAGAAGATACTAATGATAGTTTAAACAATAATTTGTGTATAATGTAGAGAGCAGCATGACATATTGCAATGCGTAAGAAGCAAGTTATGCCGCAGTGAAGGATGATTGTTTATTTTGAAGGTCATATATTCAGTGTGCCACAAATCTGAAGCAGACAAACTAACTAACATCATTAACCTCCTTATCCTCATCATCATCATCGTCGTCGTCGTCGCCGTACAGAGCAGTTATGTGTTGCCGACAGGAGGCTCCATTGAGCTATACGAGGTTTACAATGCATGTCATACAAACTGCCATGTGGCATTTATTACAGCTCCATGGTGAATGCAGCATTTGTTGAGGCAATGGATTTCAGGACAATACCGCCCGCATCAGGTGCAGATTGAACGTCTATTTGATCCAGAGGCATGCTATTTGATCCGCTGCAGCACGAAGCAAGGATGATAGACTACACAGGTGTATGAGCATTACTCAAACAAAATCGCCCTGCATGTTGGGATAAATTACTCGCGAAGCGTGAACTCTAATTATAAGAATATGTAACACGTACCTCCCATAACGTTCTGCTTCGTCAATTGTTTTAAAGAGTGGTGCACTTCGTGTTTCAGGAAGGAGTAAGATGAGAAATCCCGCCAGGACCGAAAATGAGCCGTACACAATAGGAGGTAATGGAGCCCACAAGTCACCCTAACCAATGTTACAAATGTGTGAGCTATCTATATTTATCACATAAACACTTTATAGCCTAAGTAGTGTTATTGTTATGACAAAACCGCGAAAACCTACTAACCATTGGCCCGCCGACATATGGCGCGGCCATACCGCTGATGCGTGCGCACACAGACGCTGTTCCCATTCCTATGTTGCGGACTTCCGTGGGAAAGATCTCTGAGGTGTAGACATATATTGCGGAGAATCCCAGAGTTACAAAGCCCTTGGCCACAGTCGAGAATATTGTATGAGCCAGGCCAATATCTGAAAAATATCAAAATGACCATGCTATCTTGCTCGCATTTGTATGACATTGTAGCAGTTACACACGATAGAGGTCTTGATAGTTACCTTCAAGGATCATATAGACAGAAATGAAGCTTGCGATGCCGGCAATCAGCAGTGATATCGACGAGGTTAGCCTTCTGCCAGTGACTCTCCAGGCCAAGAAAACGACGCATAGCAGATTAGCAGGGATCTCTACGGCGCTGATGATTAGGGTGTTAAGAAAGAGATCACCTGAGAGCGTACCTGTGTTGAGGGATAAGGCGTAGTACATCAGACTGACCGTGAACCTAGCCGTAACAAAGGTCAAACATTGTGAAAATGAATGCGTCTGATATTATGCGTACTATTCATGCACCGTTACCGCGTACGCTACAATCAAAACATTTGCCTAATCCAATGTCAAGTAGATTTAAATGGACTTGGTCCGATTAATTTCACAGATATGATGCCATTGACCTCGCATGTATATATAATAGGAAGGTTATAACTTATCAAAACAGGAACAAACACCTGCTCTTCTCAAGGCTGTATGATGCGATCAGAATCTAGCATTGTTGTCATTACACTGATTAGTGCATCATGATTGATCCACTTAAAACATCACTCAATGAAGTTACAAGATAAGCATCCAATGTTAACTCTGGCCTCGATAAAAAGAGATTGCATCAGTTACTTGCCATGAAAAATCTATCACCAATGTTCGCACTCTCATTTTGGGTGACGTCAGAAGTGCCAAGCAATTCTTTTGGCCCACCTCTTCTTCTTCTTTTTTTCCCTGTTAATAATTCGTTTTCACAACAGAAAACAAAGGCATCAGAAGAATAATATCATATATTCATATTTAACTCATTGAAAGCCATTTGTAATAACAGATCAGTTACGCTGTGGCATAATGAAGTAAAATATGGTATCCAATCCTACGCGATTGCAAACATAACCCGGTTTACCACTGTAATAATTCGGGAGTCGAAATTCTCGGGAAGGGGACATCCGTTCATCCTGGCTATCTTGCGTATTATCACGTTAGCCTCGTCATATTTATTCTGCTGCACAAGCCAGCACACTGATTCATCAAGCAGCCTGTAAACCAACATAATTGCACCATCATATCCGCATTTATGTCCATAACCCATCGGTGTCAAGCTTCTTGCTGATATTCAATCACACGCTAATGGCTCTCAGTCGGGCTGTGTTCGATGGCGTTTTAAAATTTATACATTACAATGCTCGTCCCGGAATTAATCAGACTTGATAATCAATTTCTTATGATCAATAACATCGTTGAATGACTAACGTCATGCATTAAGTTTTGTAATGGTCTAATGTAATGTGATATCGCACATACCACCAGTATGTCAGCAATGCAATCAGAGGTATCGCTACAGTAAGCTGAAGCTTAACGTCATCACGTATAGCATAGGACAGACCAGGCCAGAGCATTGCTCCAAAAGAAAAGAACAAATTGATAGCCACGCCCATTATCGTCCGCCATAGACCAGTGAGCAGTTCCATCACTAAAGCCAGTAAATACACAGAGACAAGATACAAGAACGTCCAACATGTAACATCTGCCTCGCAAAGTGATAAGTTTGTGTTTGTTTACCCATGACGAAAGTGGGGAGATACGCCATTGAGTTACTGACGCCCATGAGAAACCTTGCAATCAGCGTCACTGAGTAATGTAAAGGGAATGCGCCAATCATCGTTGATGTCACCTTCAGCACAATACCTGCGTACAGCGCCTTTTTTTCTTCCATACCTGATAATACAATAATCATGCAGTAATTAATTCAATAATTGCATGTTAAATATCATAAATTGTTTGGTTAGATATGGGATAATGTAACATACTTATCGGAGACATAGCCGACCACAAGGGCACCAACGAGAATACCTGCCATGAAGAGAGTAGACAGCATCGACACCATCCAATTGTCATCACACACGAGGTCGTACTGAAAAATACAACAACAAGCTCAATTCTCCTCTACTGCATAGCTGAAGGCATAGATGCGTCCTTTATACACACGCGAAACACTTGCCCGACTGGTGATGGTGTTGATGAAGACGCTCTGGTCGTAAACCCAATCCGAACAGTCTTTTATCTCACTGTTGTTGGTCAATGTGCCCCTGTCCCAGTTGATGAAATCGTCTAATGTATAGGATCTATAGTCAAGGTCATACATCTTACATTTGTCGTAGTCGCTATTATCGTCCGATGGTATAGCAACATATTTTTGGTGGCTGTGGGATAGGTTCCGTAGCTCTGGTATATAACACCAATGATCCTGCTCGCCCGCTACGAAGTTGATGTTGATGGATTCTGCTGATAACACACTTATGGGGCACAATAGAAGGCATACAACCAACTGGTAGGTCCCCATGCCGCCGGCTTGTTCGAGCACATCTTCCAACAGGATTGGGCTTTCCTGCTGTTCGTGACCTTTGCCATTGCGATCCGACTCATCGTGAATGTTTGTGGTACGATCGTCGGTCATTTCTGGTGTGGTAGATCGCTTCCCATCCAAGTCATCCGGCTGATTGTTAGTTGGCATTTAAACTCGTTGTATGTGTCGACTTGTGTCTATGAATATATCATCGTTATCGCGTAGCATCAGCACCATCCGCGAAAGGTGTTAGTGGACTCATTTGGTAGATAAGACATCTTCACAAAAGCAGCGAGAATTCTGTCAAGGTGGCCGATTGTTTCGACATATGGGTATGTCGTTCAGACTGATCTTTGATCGATGCATCAATCGACCTAACAATATAAAACGCAACTATATCAGTCATTAGCTTAATCAGGGGTCAATTGCACAGCTTAATCAGGGGTCAATTGCACAGAGAGTACATGTGATGAGAGAGTTATACTTAAAGAGCCGGAAGAAAAGTCAATATATATATATATATATATATATCGCATATATATATGACTATATATATATATACCTATATATAAATATTTATATACATATATATATATATATAATTTATGCATTTATATATATATATATATATATATATATATATATATATATATATATATATATATATATATATATATATATATATATATATATATATATATATATATATATATATATGTATATATATATATATATATGTATATATATATATATATATATAAGACAATATGCTGGATGTTATGCATTTATTTCAATGATATATCCCCATATGACCAAACATTTGATTTGGACAGTGTTTGTAGTGTTTTCCTCGATCTATATATCCTTGTTTGAGACAGTGGGTGACCCCATTAGAGCTAATGCAGCGCGTTAATATAGACAACAAATTTTGGTTTAAAAATTTTGCTATTTCCCTAAACTGTTCCGTGTATGCGAAATCAATGTTATTATCATCAATGTGAACCATATAATAACAATGATTTCAATATGCAACAAACAAGTTTAAACCTTTATAGACTCAAAATATAGGAGTCTTGAATCCGTTGGGGCCACTACCTCAAGCTGAATTGTCGTATTATTATGGACTATTTATGCATGATCGTCCTGTGTACCGGCATAAAAAGATTGCTTGTTGAAGCCGATGCTTATTTTCCTTTGGCTTATCCACACGAAATTCAGGCGATATCGGGCGCGAAAGAAAGTCCGTCAGTGACCATTAAAATCGAGGTAGAGGTAATGACTGCCGATGCAATGTTTAATATTTGCTCAATAATTGACTTACGCATAAAAACACCCTTCCTCTTAATCGCCTGTAGGAGATCATACTTTACAGAAAACGCGCCCTCTCCTCTTAACATCATTTTATTTTGACCTACCACACCACAATCTTCATGTCGGAAATCGCCCCTCCTCCATATATGAGAGGCTAGATATCCTAGGGCGGCGAGATTGCGCAACGTAAGTCGGATTGTAACGGACTTGTTATTATGAGAGGAAAAGGTAACTAGGTTGGAAAGATATAAGGTATGAATCTAGTATATGGTATGATAAAAACTTAGCAAATTCCGGGCGGTCGTTAACGACAACATAATGCATGAGACCGGTTGTTGACAACCATCAGAATTCGGAGTGGAATTTGGCCGAAAAGTTAGAAATTAATCGAATATCAAGTGTTCGCCGGAGATTTGTTAAAAAAAAACACCATATTCATTAAATTCAGTCAATACTCTCACCGTTGGTGGCTTTAAAATCTTCTTAGTACGTATTTTTAAGGTGATAAGTGATGCTCAGTTAAGCATGTTTGTCAATCTACCGATAAGAGTGGGTTTTCCTGTTAGACCAACAAGGGAGTACCCGATCGACTGTTGGTCTGTCGGGCTAATGCGCATATTCCTGCGTTCTTGGGTGCATGGGGGTGGCTGGGGCCTGTTGTGTCGGAGGAAGTGGTCATGTCTGGTTGCGCCCATATGCCTGTTTGCATGAGTGGGTGGCTTAGCGTGCGAAAAATACGGCATTTATTCGATCAATACAGTTTTCATGTTAAACACTCCCAGGAATAGCGAAAGATGGACGCTTTTATTGTGAAACTGTCGTTTCTTTTGCTTGCTGATTGAGTCTTCATTATTATCTCGTTGCACGTTTCATGTTGTGAAACTGTCGTTACTAGCATCATCCCGAAATGATAATTGCATTAATGTTCTTGGATCACCCTACAAACAATAGTTATAATGACATTGACAACAACCAGCTAACAACTTAAACCGTAACTAAAGAGGTACAGTTACTTACAACAGCCAAACCCTCGTTTGTTTTACCTCGCTGGATGAGGATTGCCCGACAAGCCTTCATTATTATCTCGGATACGTTCTGGACGTTATGATTACTGGCGTCATCCCGAATGTTACCGCATGTGTAGCTTCTTCTGACTGACAGGCAGCAGGACGGCAATGAGTGGGGTGCAAGCGATAAACATAAACAATATTCCTTAATATCACTATGTCATATATTGCAGTGATTGTCGATTACAACAGCCAAAATGATATAATTTGAGCGCAGAATATACCCAGGAAATCATACACAAACTGTTCAGCATCATCTCATTTCAATAACATTTCTTGCTCCGGCCCTTTTGAAATATGTCCAAAACCTGTTACAATCGTGCGCAAGATGACGGAGGTCGTGTTGTGTAGCTGTCGTCCTGTTGAACAACGCAATCGCATTTCGCCGACTCATTGGGGCCCGGCGCAATCACTGTCAATGTTGACATTACAACGTTACTGTGATTACATAATCATCACATGTCATTCAATAGTTATACTGCTTGACTGTGTATACCTCTATATATCCAACCGAACAGGCGTAAAAGGCATCGTCTTCCTGTGGGAGTGTCATTACCCTATGACGGAGCCAGTATTCATATATACAGACCTGTGAACAAAACGTCCCGGCGTAAGACACTGACAGCAGACCCATTAGCAAATGGTAATAATGTGGTTTTGAGTCACTTTTAACAACGAGATCATATCGCGACGGTACAGGCCTATCAGATGAAACCCCTAAGGCAAGGCGATCAGATGAGTCTCAAAACTGTGTGCAATATTCCCATTCGATCGAATGCCGATCGCGCGATACGCAAATACGTTAGCGGCGACTTACTTTTGGTAAAATTTATTTTCATGATTTTTTATATAAACAAAATTCACATTCTCCGTTTTTCATCATCCCTGAGTTCATTCTCATTAAGATATCGTTGACTACTGATTCGGGTCTATAAAAGCAAACATTTCCATGCTATACCATGACTAGCGAGATTTGGATTTCCCTGGTATTGAGATTAGCTACAACGGTTCATCTGCTGTGACATCGGGACGCCCATCGGACTTTCCTCATGAATATTCAAATTGGTTGAATGACCGCCCCGCCAAATGATGCCGCCCCAAGTGACGCTGCCCGCTGTGACAATAGGACGCCCATCGGACTTTCCTCATGATACTTGAATTAGTTGAATGACTGCCCCGCCAGATGATGCTGCCCAGTTAATTTGCTCTCAAACATGTGCATTACTGTGGCTTATCATACAGTAATGTTAAATATGTCGTAGTATAACCGTGCGTTAACACAAAACTATATAATATTTTGACTGTATTTTCATTTTAACACTTTAGACGTAATAATTTTAGAAGCCGCCCGGGTTGTGTATGAAGCTCTCAGCCATTCCAATCCAGACGATGTCAGATTATTGCTATGGAGATATCCCCAAATGCTTATCAATGGTCAACTTGAGATTGCAAATATGCTAAGGAACATTTTGCTGACATAACTTTATATTGTGGTTTGTTGCTGTTGATATTAAGCATTCATCTTCGCTATTGAAAACAATCCGCATCACCATAAATCATGTATCTCTCTCGCCCCTGTCATATAGTGTCTGTTATGCAAACAAAAAATCTCTTTATTTGGATCATTGTTATTTATTCCTTAAATGAGAACGATGGCGTATAAAGGGGTTTGAATATTGTGGGAGCCATCAATTTAGAAAGGATAGACTTTAAGAGCAGTACTTGGTGTTACCTAGGGAATAACGCTGACGCTCCTCTGGCACGTGCATATGTCATAACTAATCGGTCAGAGATATTTGACATTGTTAAATATGCGATTCATTAAAGTTGACTAACGGGTTGTTCGGGTAAAAGCTCAGTGTTTAGCATGATGCATTAGTCGTCCCATATACCACAAGTATTCCCCGATGACGGCGTTTTTGCTGTTGGTGTTTAATAATCAAGACAATGATGACTTCTCTTGCATGATGCTTCTCAATCCTCTACGCATTAATCAGGTAAATGTAGCGTGAATTCACTATTTTCTGGACGAGAATTTCATTTGCGCTTTTTACTCCAACAGCAGAAAAAACCGTAGCGTTTCATCTTATCTACCATTGACTACCCCTAGTCGTAATCTGATGCCAATTTTTCCTCGCCTTTGTAGCCATGCACAATTTGGCAGGCAGTCATTTTGTAAGTTAATGAAGCAGAGAGGGAGACTCCCAGTCACGGAATAAATACAACACAAATTAACAAAACATTGTAATAACATGTTTTTCATCCTGACCAGTACATTTTGAGGATAACATTACCGCCAACTTGTAATTGTTGAAGATTTCTTCATTTTGCTAAAAGTTTCGACTAATCGTTGATCGAGTTGCGGAAATGAGGTGACCGCGTTCAATAACGTCAATTTCTACTTCATGATATCATAAAGCCATGATATTTCTGTCTAATGAGACTACTATCTTTTTTGCCTGGGTTGCCTGAGCTATCTAGCGCAAGATCAACCTCTGTATGGAAGAAGTATTTCTTTTGTTTGATCCGACATAATGCTTAATCATTGCAAGGATCTTAGCATCATATATGCAAGCACGATTGATATATGCCTCGGTGTATTCTAGCATTGAAGATACATGGCGCTAGGCTGTTTAATGTCAGGAATTAAAACCCTCCTCTCTGCAGTAAGGATGATACGTGTAGTTTTGTGCGAGAATGATTTGCTGAAACAACTTATCTCCCATATAGCTTAACACGCTGAGGCTTGTTGAAAGATTCCGCCTAATACACAATCTAACCTGGGTAGAATCATTTCAGCAACTTATCCAAGAATTATTTTAAAATGTGAGTAGCACACGAAGTCCCGAAATCACAAGTCAGCTGCATCATCGCAGAGCTGTCTTTTGGGTTAATATCCATTATTTTAATTGCATGGCTGGAACTTGCGTCAGCCTATACTTTTTGCTAGTACATGCATGGCTGCACAGACGAAGAGCTCTTGTTTTCTTTTAGCAACGGGTAGCTACAAACAATAATCAATAATTGGTTGAAAGAAAATGTTCTGTGTTATCGCAGGCCAAGAGCTATGCAAAACGCACATGGAATCCGTTCGCTAATCATCGGGTACTCACGCTACGTTTAACTGATAAATGGGTCGAAGAGAAGCAGTCATCAGTTTCTACAATGAGAAATCATCAATCTCTTCATGACTGAGCATGAGCTGCACTTGGGCCGTCAATGAAGAATAACTGCTGTCATTTGTAATGCATCCAATGATTAATGGATGCTTCACGCTGTGAATGGTAGGACTTTTGTTTGCTGCCAGAGGTAAGCCGATTGCTTTCTTTTACATCGTTGGCGAATTGAATAACAGAGGCTGCTGTCGCTGTATGAGGCCCAGGGACCATTACAAACTATGTAAAATATCACCAAGCGATCAGGTTTGACAGATGTACTTGTAAGTAGAGCGTGTGCTGGACAAGCCCGAGTAGTTATGTCTCACATTTAATGTCACATTGATTCCAACTACCTTCATAAAACCACTTAAGTCGCAAGCGTTCTCATTATAGAAACACATTTTCGAGTGTATCAAGCTCGCGTCACTATATCAATATTTCTTACTTGTTTGTAAATCAAAGACGATATCCAAAGAGGAAAGCCAACCTGAGTAATAACGTTCAAGAATGTACATTGATAGCGACGCATAATGCTCTATATTAAAGGGAGTAGCCCGCGCCATACAGATAATTATGTTTTCTGATGTTTGTCGACATTTACAGCCTGTTTTGCTTCAGCGCGCAATTGATAAGTCAATGGGGATATCTTAGCAGCAGTAGGCTAATACTAACGACTAGTGGCTTATCTATACACAACGCGGAATTAAGATACACTACAACAATGATATAACCAGAGAAGTAAGTGGAAACGATGACAATATATCAGCTGATTTGCAGAGAACAATGCGATATATTTTTACACATTATATCCATATAATAAGTCACATTAATACAGACGTCGGAAAATTAGCCTATCGACACCAGGCAGCGTCCTTCAGTGGGGCGGTATGGGCCTAATTTGAATATTCATGATTGGAGTAACATGGGCGTCATGACGCCACAATTGAAATATTTCGATCCCTAAAGCACTATTTTCCGGGAGAGTCGCCAGTGAATCGTGTTCAAATGATCTCGTCGACGATGGTGTTGATGGGAACAAAAAAGGTGATGATAACAAGTTAATGATAGTAATGAGCGAGAAGATTACAAATATTTTGAATTCATGAAAGAAAACACGGCCATTATCAGCGAATGAGTTTGGGGTTGAGATTATTTGTCCACATAAATTGGTGATCAGCACGTCACGTGAGTATGCGCACATAGGTACGCGATGATCATCACACTACCTCCAGGTAGGGACTTGCCTAACACAATAAGAACCATTGTGTTAGCGTCATTTAGTGGCAAGAGTGTGAAGCATTTGTTTACAATGGATGTGTCTCTGACACGACTCTCTCTTTGACCAGACCATGATCAACAATTTATTTAGGATCTGCCATTTAATTTTCTGGAGGAATTAATGTAGCTAGGAAATTGTTTTAAAAAACTGGTCTAGTGCCTAATGGGCATTGAATACTCAACTTTGTGCGTCCTGGCTGAAGACGAGGGTGTGTTTTAATTGCATGCTATTGGGTGTTATTCGGTGCTTCAGACGATATGCGCATAGCTGTGTGAAATGGTGCCAATGGGACGGGTGGATGAGCTGGTGCCTATATACGCGCGTATAAAGGTGGGCATGCGCGTGCGTGGATGTGCGGGCGCTATTCTACACACACATGTGTGTGCATGCAAGCTTAATGAACAAAGAGAGCAAGTACAATCATTAGGATACAAAGCGTATGAATGACAAAAGTATAGATATAGATTGTAGGCATGTTTAAATCTTGCGAATGTCCTGCTAAAATGATAGCGTTCAATACAATATTCATATGCCAGGGATAATGGAAAAAATAGATCTGATGCAAATATTGTGATTGTGAAACCATTGTCTTCACAACGCGTCGGCATGTCTTGCTCTGCCTGACTATACCTTAGAGGAGTCGTTGCCTGTGAGTTCACCACAGCAAACACTTGAACACGAAATGATGATTGGCTAATTTACTCTGATGATCCTGCATGGTCTATCATGTTAAAAAAACATATAAGTAACCAGTTTACTATTAATTCTTAACTTATAACGCTTCAGTCAGCTATACAGCTAGATGAGGATTGTCTGATAGGCGTTCATTATGATTTATATATCAAAGCAGTAACTCCCGTTATGATCACTGGTCTATCTTGTTAAAAAAACATATAAGTTACCAGTTAACTATTAATACTTAACTCACAATGCTTCAGCCAGTTATACAGCTAGATGAGGATTGTCTAATAGGCGTTCATTGTGATTTAGATATAGAATCAGTAACTCCCGTTATGATCGCTGGTTTTAATGACTTTTCAAGTCGTGCTCGCGTTTGTCTTAATCTATGCTGCTGCATTCTATGATTCATTATTTGGCACTAATGTATTCACATTTTACAATCTATCTCGGCAACTGTGGGTTGCGGAAACGTTATATCGGTATGTATGGATTTTCTTCTAGGCAGAAACAGGCCTCCTCTCTTCTCATGCGATTTGTACTGCATGCGTTTGCGGATATCTTGCGCCAATGAGAAGGTTATCACGTCAGGGGTTCGTGAGGACTGAGCGGTTGGCTAGGTTATTTAACAAGAGCCAGCTAGCTTTGAAATGTGTTGATTTCAAATGGAAACGTTTGTGTTTCAGATTGAGGTAGCAATTACCACTGCTAATGTGGTTGCTATGAGGTGTATAATTATCAAATAATGACTTAGTGTAAAAATTGAATGTGATTATTATGCTGTCAGCAAGCGCTGTAAATAACCCATTACAGTGGTGACCCGATCCAACACGGCTTGAACAAGAACTGTGTGTTTCTCTTGTTGTAACTGACACGATGCTAAGTCGTTTGTTAAAATCGTAACAGAATTCGCATCTTCATTCTAGAATTGATGAGAAATGGCGTTAAATATAGTGAGGACCTTGCTGTTAACATAATGGATTTTGCAGTGTATATTTCGTGCGAGTTTGTTTAGGTCAATCAACTAATCTCGCATGTTATTGTTGCGATATTAATAGACTCCCTATATCACTACAGATGTCAAATGTCTTATAATTGCTCACTTGGCAATGTGTTCTGTAGCAATATGATACACATGCATACAGTTGCAATGTAACAGTATGGCGTGCATTGTGAGCGGAGTTTGAGAACTTAAATCAATAGATTATCGAACTGCGTAATTATGCATTGCGAGCGGAGTTTGATAAATACATCAGTAGGTTGTAGAACTGCGTAATTATGGACCTCCCTGCAGATTACTATCTATATATGTATGATCAGGTTGATGTTAATGAACCGCATTGAGCACAATTAATCGATAATGTCGACCAATAATTAACTGTAGATGAGGGGAGCACAAGAACTCGGGATTTATTGAGAGAAACGACATTCTCGATGTTGATGGGACCCAAAAATTGAACGGTCACTTAGCGATCAGGTTCGACACGTGCTTGTATAAAAGAATCTTTTCCGTTAATCAGCAAATTAATGTTAGGTATCCACATCGATACTTATTACATTCTATTATATCATGAGCAGCCAATTTTCTCATTTAAAGAACAACTTTCAAATAGAAATGTTACAACGACAATGTATTATAGGTTAATACGTCCGTGTGCGTTGATTACCAACTGTCATGACCAAATTACCAATGGCCTTGTCAGCGCGTGTTTGGTGGGATATACTTTGCCTTCGTTAAAGGACTAGTGTGTCTTTTTAGTAACACATTGAGGGAATGAACGTCGATGAACATAAGAAAGATATTTGAGGCATATATGGGTGCATTCAGGCTCTTTGTAGTTCCCAAAAAGCAATACCCATTATAGAATGATTCCAAAGTAATCATTATACTTCCCGCTTGTTTTATGATAAATCATATATCATTATCAGAGTAAGTCAATGAGAATGCACGGAGCATAGCATTCGACGCCCATTGCAATAGGAATGAAACATTTGTGGATTGAGTGGTAGTGTGTGGCAGTATTCACCCCGTCTCAACATAGAGTTTAACATCTTGTTAGTGGACATATTTTCGGGGACTCATCGGATGGATTTGTTGTGCCGGCCATATGCTACCACAATTTGCTTGCGTGTCTAATCGTATAAACATAACGGTGCGTTGATGTGGTAACGACGCGGTCACAGGACGACGGTGTCAGTTTCATCTTCTCGGCTGAATGAGAAGAGATATGCCGGGCCAAGAAGCATTATGCTGGAATAATATGATGTGACGATGCATTCACATCTATGGCAACTCGGCTAACTCGGCATCGCTGGCAGAAAATATAACTACGAGCAACAGTACACTCTCTGAACTTAACACAGCAAATGAATTATCTCGGAGTTACGATTTCGTTATCTACATTAAGAGATATAGAATGTCGTTCTACTGGGTTGCCTCACTGTACAGCCTCGTAGTGAGTCAGGTAAGTTTAACCTGGCGATTTGTGCACATATACGATCAGAGGTTTATCAACAATCAACATATGCTATTTATCTGTTGTAGTTTGATGTTTAAATTGCTTCATCAAAATATCTTCAACACTTTGCATTCAAATAAAACCGATGAGCAGGTGTCGCTGATTGGCATTTCAACATTATCAGCAATAATCAACGATATGGTTAGAGACAGTTGATCATCCAATCGAAGCAGCATGAAAATCAGTTCCCACAATCAGTACATAGTTGCTTCCTCTCAGGTATCACCCGATTCTGAAACCTGCAATGCCAAGTAGCGTGTGCAGGTCTCCAACTGCTTATGCTAATAGACATTGCAGCTGGTCTTATCGTACCATGTGAGATACCTGCATTCGCCAATCAGCGTTGCAGGTCGAAATGCAACCAAAGACATGCAAGACCGGTATAGCGCTACGCCAATATCAGTAATAAATTTTAAAAATATGGGATGTGGTCAATAATTATTAATTTATAATTGAATTACGAAACGATTATAGAAAGAGCATTCTGGGATGAATTGGAGTATAATGGATTGATTCAGGCCAACACAAAGTCATTAACTCTTGATATACGATTCCCATAACTTAGCTATAAAGTTTTTTAGATATTACATGTTTGAATCATATTCAGAAGCTCGTTGCTTAGGTTCTTGGACGGGGATGACGTTAGCCTAGTGAAGTTTCAGTGATGGGTACATTTTTAAAAAGCATCATTGATCCAAACCCCTTCGACTTTTCAGGGCGGTTCGCCGCGGAAGCACCGTTATCGAGCTAGTTTATGATCAACAAGCCTGTCGCATATCACGTGTGACGCAATGCAGTGTCTGTTCTAATGGACTGTACGAGTTATAATTCAGAGAATATTCATGGTATATGACAGGTACCTTACTCGCATTGTTTCATATATACTCATTGCGTGTTGGTCTCTTGCAGTAGGTGAAGCCAGAGAAAAACACTTTGTATTGATATGAGCGATAATATAACAGTGGCTTGATAATTTCAGGCGAGTGCTGTGGCCCGTGTGGGTAAGGACTAGGGGGCGATGGTGTGTGTAGGTCGCAGGCCTAAGCCCCGTTGGATGAGGTTGATTAAGCTTAATGAAAAAATTAGTCCTATATATTTATTGGTTACCGTCACATAATAATGCAGTAATGCTGTGTTGCCACTTTTATCAGCTGACATTTATTTACTCTTCTTGCTCGAGTACGTTCAAATAAAGCAGGTAGTTGGTAGTGGGATGGTCTCTTCCTCAATCTGCACTAGCAGAGGGTCAACTGAGGTTGACTCATCAATGGCTTTTGTTCTTTAGTTTGGGTCGACTGGCAATAAATTGGTCACCATATCTGACAAAACTTTCATGGCTAGAAAACCCTAACAGGATACACATTGTCATTTTGCGGTTTGTCAGGTTAGCATTAGCATAATTATACATCCGCGTAGATTTTACCTCGTTGCTATATTTAAGGACACGTTTTGTGTTTTAATAAAGCAGCGGTATTAAATCTAGCATCGTTATTTAAATTATACAACTGATTAATTCATCGTTTTCCAGCAATGTTGTTGCCCTTTGTTAGAACGTAAAATTCTGATGTTTATTTTTAACAAAGTTAGTATGTCAGGGCACGAAATTGGTTATAAAAGTATATTCCACGGACTCATTTGTCACATTTGTCGTCCGCCAGGCCGATAACTTTTCTGTTACCATGCTCGACGTCAAAAGATAAACATGTTGACAATAGCGCGATTGTTTGAAATTGTGAACTGACCCAATTGACTTGACTTGACCTCAGCTTTTATCCAGAGTACTTCGGTTATTTGTGTATTGAAGAAAGCACACGATTATCAATGAATTTGTATAACTCGTTTTTATTGGTCAGTCTATGTCAAGTGCAAATGAGTGTCAAATGTTCCCGGCATTACAAGTCTCTGATTTGAAACTTCACGCAAAATATTTTTCCCAAGTTTAACAACAATGGACAAGTTTGTCAAACCTTTACCTGACTGCAACTGTGATGAATTAGAAAAAAGTCCACCTTCACTCAGCTTTTTCACTTCTACTTTCAGCATTGTGAATAAAAAGGCCATTGAGAGGACCAGTTAAATACTGGTAGGGCCAGTTCATTTTGTTGAAGGGCCAGTTGAACAAAAATTGAGGGCCAATTCACATATTTGCCAATTTCATGCCCTGTATGTTTAATCGCCGCAGCTTCTTTTTTATATTGCACCGATAATTAAGCTAGCATAGCTGTTAAAATTACACCTTGGAAACCGGGGAGTTAGGCTACCAGAGTGCTCATCCTAAGCTTGTAAATTACTGCAGCAAGTGGAATTTTAGCATGATATTTTTTAGTTCCTGATATGGACGTAAGTAAAACAACACTTCGTTAACATCTCATGTTTTTCAATCAAGTCCTGCTAATTTTTACTAGTCCGATTGAAAATATGACTAACAAGGAATTTACCGGAATCGCCGATCACCCTGTGAGTCTTGCAATGCAGTTAGTTTAGCCGTTGATGTCGCAAATAGACAATTTAGGTTTTCTTTTTTGGTAAACCGAACCCACGTTCCCAGGTATCGCTGATCGATCTTAATATACTTTGTTTAAAACAAATTTGAATATAAAAAATGACTTGTCCCATTGTACAAGTTAGATGGCAGCTTCACTTGTCCGATGGCTACCCTACTTGCCAGGGACAATCAGGTGATGGTTAATGTTTCACCCTGTAGCTGTAAGCAATATTGTTGTAATGGTTGCAATCATAAATAGTTGATTGATAGCAGACAGGGAGCACCATATAATAACAACACTCACTGCTGGTGCTGTGACAGTACAGATGCACCCTATCGTTGTCCTGATTGCCTGTCTGCAATATGACTCTACTATGGCCATTGAACACCCATTCATGAGTGGCAGGTATGGCGCCACTGCTGTATGTATTATTAATGAAGAAATAACTATTGCTGACAGTTACTTGTGGTCCTTTTTGTATTGTGTTACTCTATTTAGGGCGACCATTTTATCACTGCTGATCTCCCGGGTTCGAAGCAAATCAAGGATCCTCATGAATCCCCGGACGCACCATCATCTTTACTAATATTTAAGTAAGTTAACCGAAATAAGCCAAGCACCTAACCATTGCTTTCTTTCACACATTGATTGAACCTGACACAGCAAAAATGCATATGAATGGTTCATCGATTTGATATAAATATTATGGTAATACAATAACTGAGGTTAAAAATGTTAAGTATATGTACATGCATATCTTATAAGTCTCTCTATTTGTGCATATTACAGCTATGCAGGGTGCACCCCCTCAGGTGTTGCAGCATGGAAGAGAGGGACCTCACAAATCTTTTGAGGAATGGCTTCTGGCCACTGACCCCTAACAAGCGAGGAGTTATAGCAAGGTAGCTTGACCAACTGCAGTGCCTATCACTTGAGGCACAGATTTAAGTGCAGGCATTTGTCACTTCCACTGATATACACACATCCTCAAAGTTGGGCAAGGTAATTTGTGATATATCTTAAAAATTGATTAACAAATGAGATAAGATATGTGTGATCAATTCATATTTCCCTTTGTGTAACAAAAGGAATCTTTCACTCTGTTCCGTATCAGTCGCAGTGGAAAGATTCTTGAGTATCCACAACAAGTCAAGGTCCCCTAGCCTGAAGCCTGTGGGCGCTGTTTACATGTTACTGATATTCAATAGTCTCTAGGGCGAGAAGCGTAGCGGAACCCCTAGAGTCTGGGACGCAGACTAATCCACAACTGTGGCAGGAGATGAGGGCTGCCCCAATATCACTTTCATTGTCTGTTTCTTGGCTTATTGAATTTCCAGTCTGGGCTGCTAGACTCAGATGATGCAGACACAACCCTGAGGATCACAGCTAAGCTCACCATGTATGTAACTATCATAAACAGTTTTTAGCTCTTCTGTTCAGCAGAGTTTACTAAGTACCTGTCTGTTTGTAAACTTTTGATGGCACAAATTACACAAAGACCCACCTGTTACAATTGTACCCTGCAGACTAAAAATCTGCCCTGCATGACCTTCGCCGAGTTATTTATGAAAAAATTATGAATTAGTGTTTAACCCTGGTGTGTCGTTAAATACTTTATCAAACCATAATAGTGATTAATTGTCCTCTAGTCATTACTTTAAATTGAAATTCATGCCAAAAGATGAAGAGATCCAAGGTATATTGACCTCTCAATTGAATGTTTTATATCTAGTTGTATTTTTTGCAAACAATGTCAGAAATGTATTTGATTACAGGTTTGACAAGAAGCTGACTGAAATTGGCAAGTAACATCAAGGTTGTTTGTTCTCTATTCACTATGCAACCAAGGTCTACAGAACAAGGCTCGACAACCACCATCAAGCTGTTGCAACATCTTGCACATTCTTTTTCAATTATCTCCATATTTTTGCACTCTTGTCAGCATGTCTGAAATAAAATAACCTGATATTATGAACTTTCTCATTTAGTGTTGATTTATGCATGGCTATCAAGCTTAAGGACTTATTGTGCCATCAATAATATCAATACAGTACCATGAAGATATTAACCGATGAATACACTAAAATACATAGGGGAATGATGAATTATTCCACCTCAAGCTATGTGAACATTGACTAGAATAGCTCTGGCATTTGTGCTGGGTCTGCAAGTAAAATAACAAGAATATCATAGCGTTTTGAGCTACAATATGGAAATTTCTGACGTGAATTTATATGCTTTATGATTAAATCAATCGAATTTGACAGTGAAATAGAGGTCAGTCGATAGAGCACTCTCTAGAGCGTCCACATCGCTTTGCTAACGGAACTATTAGACACCGGATATATCAGGCTACAAAGTGATGCCGTTATTATCCCGTGCGACCCCATGTTGCGCCCCGCAAAGATGCGAAAACCCCCACACTGGACCCAACAACATGAATAACTTTATTTTATGGGGCTACATAATGATGTCGTCATAATCAGCGATGTGACGTCACACTTGTTAGTCCTTTACATGTAAGATTTATATCAGTCTTATTCGTGGTCGTCGATATATAATCAAAGATAGTTCTAGTAGTATATTTAAAATAACCCCCGGACATAACTATGTGCTACAGAAGAAGCACAAATGCGAGTGAAGACCATAGTCAATGATTAGATTGACGCGGTTCCGTTGACGCGGTTCATGGACACGTAGGTTCTTATCGAAAATTAAATCGTGTTCCCTGACACGCGGCCAGATATAACTCTATATTTTAAATATATCTTGCAAACAGATCAGATGAACGACCCTGACTAAACTTTATTAACCTTTGCAAATTCACCACATGCGATTCCTGGTATTGTCGATACCATAGCTCATGTCCTTCCCCAGACTGAGACGCTTAGCAAATAATGTTAAGTTGCTATAATTTCGCCAATAGCTAACTACTAATTCTATCCCAAAGTCTATGACAATATACTTGATGTAAATTGTAACATATATTCATCTTCGCTTTTATATTTTACCTTAAAGGGTTTTCAATGCTAGCTTTGCAACACAGACAAATTTTGATGGACGTGAGTCATAAGGGGGATGGCAATTGCTTATGCACGATAAATCGGCAGATTCACGCCACCTCTTATCAGTTATTTTGGGATCAAATGGAGTGGCGTTTATACCCCGGTAAAACTCACATTAACGGATCAGCTGTCCACGGCGGAGCAGGAAACCACGGAGTGCACAACTTTACAACACTTTCGGAGTCCGCCACTGTACCCCAACTTAAATCCATATTAAATATT
This sequence comes from Urechis unicinctus, assembly GCA_034190875.2. Classification (NCBI taxonomy): domain Eukaryota; kingdom Metazoa; phylum Annelida; class Polychaeta; order Xenopneusta; family Urechidae; genus Urechis; species Urechis unicinctus. The sequence goes on from CM067349.1 coordinate 34,944,759, forward strand.
CGAGCTGCCTATGATAACTTATGGTTTTAACAGGATAGATCCGACACAACTAGATTTTATATGATAGATGAGTATATCATATGGATGGCTTTTGATAAAAATAACATTTTACTGCTAATCTGAAAACGCTTCATTTATCTCACATGCTACACCTTACCCTGATTAAACTAACTACCGTAGTTAAATGTTTAGGATTTCTTGTCGGGGATAGAGAATATTCTGGCGTTATTATTAAAGTGACCGACAAGTGAACACAGGCTCCGATGTATAACAATCATTCCAAGAATTAAATTTTAACGCGGTATGTGTAGAATTATATCCTGGTATTTTTTCCAGAGATTAATTGCATAGTATCTTATATTGCCCTGCTTTGTATATTTTGACCATCATTAGGGTATTCTATCATATGGGTGAACGAGACAATCTTGATTGAAATCTATTACGTCCACCTATAGCGAGTAGACTATTAATATCATGGTAACAGTTACCAGATTCAAATATAATTTGCAGTCCATCGGCGAAATCACCACATACCTAGATCTGATTATTTGCTCTATGTGTAGTGCTTGTTTCACTGGATTATCGAATGTCGTGTATTGCAGGGTGGCGATAAAAAAAATGTGGAAAAAGTGCCTATATATGACTGTAATTGACGGGGCCATCACAGAGCCCGATATATTCAGATAGGGTGATTTCAGCGGCATGGATCAGAGGTGTATGTTGAGCACGTGGCATGACTTGATCGACATGTTGACGGCGCAGCAAGCGTCTGAACACCCCGACAAGCGGGTACTTTCAACTGTCTAGAAGTGGTGTGTTTCGTCAACATTAAGCATATTACATTGTTTAGTCCATGTTAAAGCGATACAAATTGGGTACCCGAAATCTAAAGTACATCTTAGTATAATAGATATTTTGCGGCCAGGTCTATTTCCTATCTTTTTAAATGTGGTAATTTGTATAAGAATAGTATTTCAATATATATTTTTTGTTTCATACCCAGCAAACACATAACGTTCCGCCAACGTTACTGTTAGTCACAGAATGTTGTTGCAACACAGATAGCACTACAACACTGGGCCAACACTGGCTAAACTGCTGGCACCCAGTCGGCATACCAACATAGGCCCACCGTAGTCTTATCCGGCAGACCAATGTAGGCTTGCTAATGTTTTGTCAACGTTGGCAAGCCTACCTAGTCCCAGACCTAGTATTCCAACGATTAGGTGGACATGGTTGAACTGATTTAGTTGTAGTTTCCATGTGTATAAATAAATAACAACCAGATCTCAGAAAAACATCTACTTTATTTAGTGTCATATTTTTATTCTGAACCAGAATCTGAGTTCTCGCTGTAATTGCTTGGAGTCAAGTTTCGCTGTAAAACATAAGTACAAAATTGTGAGCTAAATAATGTAGAAAAAATACAGAACAATGTGTTTTTCACTGAATCATCATATTGGAGAGAAGCCTAGACACTTATATGCTGGCTCGTTTCCTTTCACCCACCCACCCGCACCACAAAAACCCACACACACACATACAAACAATCAAACAAAATTTGAAGCCTCCGACAGAAATATGGTGGTTACAGTTTACTATCTACTGACAAAAATTCTTCTTTTCTTCTTCTTCTTTTTTACCCTCCATTCCTGTCACTAGCTACCAAAAGCCATTTGTTGATGCATTCCTCAACATCTGCCTCCTTAATTGACAGCATTTTAGCCACATCTGATTAAACATTTTATGCAGGTTATTGATAATTTATGGCAACTGAATATTATCATTAATCTACTAACCCTACACAGCGCTGACAAGACCTTTTCTTGCCCAGTTGGAAGATCTGGCCAAGCTGTTACTCAGTAGTGAAAGGAGCATTTTCTCCACTGTATCTTTCACCCCAAATCAATGCAGGGAGCATAACTGAGTAACCTAAACACACACAACAACAATCAGACATTTTCCTGCTATGCTGTAAGTAATACACTCATGACAGTATCTAGCATATGGGTTTTGTAATTGAAAACACCTACATGAAATAAATATTGATTGAATATTGACTCTAAGGTAATGTCCTGTGTGATTTGATATTGGGGTGCTAGTAGAATCAATGGGCTAGTTTACCTAGCTTATTCAATTGATAATAATGTAATATCAAGTATTATATTAATATCTGTTCAGAAGCATACACAAGAACTGAAACGAACCGCTAAGATAAAAGGAAGAAGGGTAAACACATCTTTAACAAGGCATATTGTTAGTGAAGCACCATACCTATTTGAAAATTACTGTCAAGAGTAACTTAGTGTCATTAGTATTTATGTCGTTTTATTTACCTGCATTGTACTTTTTTAATTAAGATATGCTATGTTGAATGGTCTGTCAGTAAGTGCATTAGCTGAAACAATAGGGACACTGCGCAAATGTCCAAGGTGGAGGCTGGCAAGGTGCAAGCATTAGAAATGCCTTCTGGGGTTGTCTGTTAGCGACCAGGCAGTTACAACCTGATTGAACTGGAAGCTGTTCTGTCCCACAGGAAAGACAAAGTTTGAGGGTACATACAACAATGTTCCAGACTGAACACTATTATTATATATTGAATTATAGAAAAGATATGCAGCTATAGTAACTGATACCAATATCATTGAAAACAATAAGAGCACATATCATAGTCAGTCAGAACATCATACATATTGATGATTAAATCACCACTGTTTCAGTGGTCACCGACAAGATCCAGTGTAGGTCCACGTTGGAAATAATTCCCTCCCATGAATGAGGTCCAGCCAACTGTTGACATGGAAACAGATGCTGTAGATGCTGTGAAGGACAAAAGCAAGGATACAAACACATGGGAACCATATTCCTTTGTCAAGGGAATTTTGGGGCAGGCGAATATTCTGTCGAGTGCGTGAAAAGCATAAAAAACTTATAGAGAGATAATCAATCATTATTTTGGATATGTGGATCTTTAATGTCAACTCAGTTGAATTTAATAATGTTATCAGTAGCATATGTTTCTTTTGAAATGTTATCGTCATTGATAATGGATAACTATGTTTGATTAAACACTGTTTCAGTGGTCACCAACAACTTGGAAGGTGCAGTGGAGGTCCACGTTGGAAATGACTCAATGAATGAGGTAGAGCCAAGTTTCGACGACCACAATAAGGTAATGGAAACAGTAGATTCTGTGGAGGACACCAGTACAGGTACAGTTGAAGGTGTTTGAAGAGAGTATTGAAAGAAAGAAGGGAGATATGAAGTGGAAGACATATTGAAACGGATGAAACGAGGACGAGGGTGGAGCTTTTAATAAAGTGGTTGGGGTATGACAAAACCACATGTGCACTATATTCTTTTGTTAAGGGAATTTTAGGGTCAGGTGAATATTCTGTCGAGAGAGTGAACATCACAAAAACCTAGTTGTATATAATAATTTAATCAGCAGCATGTGTGTTATGAAACTATTCCAGCTATAAGCCCTTAATTATCAGCATGATGTGGCCTGTACCAAATCCCTTTGATTAATGGCTGACAAGAGACCGTGGACCAATGGCGTGGGCTGTTCAAGGGCCTCGGGGGAATACAACGACCGGGAGCACTATATATCAATCAGCCCGCTCATATACCCGGGGGGGGGGGGGGGGGGGGGGGCACTTGGCCTTATTCTGAATAGGTTTGTGACGCGGGACCTTAAAAACCCGTACCCGTCGAACAAGGTCAAAATGGCCAAAAGCATACCCCGTTGTACAAGGTATTATGCGAATGTATAACCCTCCAAACAGATTTGAAGCTGAAAAAATTAACCCTGTTGTACAAGTATGAGGCCAAAATAACCCGTTGTACAAGTTGAGAGGCCGAAAAAACATACCCCGTCTCGCGGCACATATATACTACCTCTATACATTTAAGTGCCCCGCCCCCCCCCCCCCCCCGGTCATATCATTTCAAAATTTATCTACGGCTATGCTTCACACACCAATATTTATGTTGATATTATGATATAAACACTAGTTTCAAACTCACTCACTCACTCGCGTACATTAAACACTCGTGTTGTTTTATTAATGCAGCGCCTGACCACTTCAAGTTACCGAACTCAATATTTCACGTCAATCGCTTTATCTGTTTATTATCGCCCATATCAAGTCACAATGTTCAGACATAACTCGCTGTAAATTATTAACAATGCTACCGATAAATTGACACTTGACCCCTTTGGATCGAGGAGATATCGCATATCATCTCCAATAATGCTTTCATCCGCAAAACAAAATCACTTCAACAATTCGACAGCCTAAACTCTCCCATGTTCATGATGTTGTTGTTGGTTATTCAGATTTGAGTGGTTTCGGCAGCTTTTGCCATGTACCACCTAAACTCTTTCAACACCAGAGACCGGTATATCCGTCTGGGCGTCGTGGTTATAATATGACTGCGGAGACGTGTGATTGGCCTATAGAGGGGATTCCATGCCAGGATTCCATGACGTTGCCAAAAAGTCGCCTTTTTCTGCAGATACCCATTAAGACCCTGTTACGGATAAGGGGCCAGTCGGATCGATTTTGTAATGAATAAGATGTGTGGAAAACATGGATGGAAAAACAATGTTTATCCCTGGGAAACTACACAGCCAACTGTATATGACAGAAATCTGTCCCAAAAATCACTCCCGCTTGTACACCGGCAATACGTCACAAGATGTAGAATGTTAACGAACCCTCGAGTAAGGCTATTTAGGTTAAACATTGGCAATTTATTAATGACCAATGTTCGAATTTCAGTATTAAAAACCGAAAAATTTGCTAGATGAGTTCACCGCGTATAAATAGTAACACCGATCATAAAGATAAGGATCATTTAAAAGATTTATCCGGGGCCAAAATTAAGGTTTGAAGTAAAACATGAATAAAGTTTTAAAATGTGGCAACTAAAATACCAGATTTCATGCTTGCGTTTTCCATGATCGCAAAACGATTATCGAGTTTAACGAGATGGAGATCACGAGTGTCATTCGCAAGGTGGCGATACTCACGCTGCATCCAATCTCGCAGTTCACCGCTCGCGTCACGAGATCTCGTTCCACCTGCAACGCTGGTTGGCGAATGCAGGTATCTCACATGGTACGATAAGACCAGCTGCAATGTCTATTAGCATAAGCAGTTGGAGACCTGCACACGCTACTTGGCATTGCAGGTTTCAGAATCGGGTGCAGGTATAGCTTGCTGCAAAAAAAGATGACAAACTAGTGTAGTTAATAATGAAATAAAAAAATGAAGCTAATTTTGGCATATGATGATGGCATCATATTAGAAACATAATGTTCTTGTCACCATCAAATTGAAAAAGTTCTTAATCATGTCAGCAAAATGCACGCACGCGGCGCTAGGTTTGCTTTAAGATATCACATGTATGATGACATTTGTTGACTCCATTCATGTCGCTCAATCGCTTATGAGCTCGTAATTCGTCGATCGTAAACATAATGTCAGGGACCGAGCGTTTATGATGATGACATTTATCTGCTCTTCTTGTAACGATGAGCAAGAGCTAACTCGTACAGAATATATTGGCCATGTTCCCTTAACTGAGTGATGCCTGCGACTTCTGTGTTGCCGAACATATACTTCCTATAAGCAATTTGAACACACACATTATCACACCTGGACACATTCATGGTACGTGCTCTGTGAGAAAAAAAGGCTCTCAATCGATATAATTTGTTTACTATAGCAAAGCTATAATATTACATACGGCAGCAAAGGCCACAGCTTAATCATATGAAACAAAGCTTAAGAAGAGGGAGGTGCGAACTACTATCACAGTGACATGCAAACGTTGTCAAAAAAGATTAAGGTATTTAACAGGAATGATCTATTTTCAGCATCAAACTCATTCCGTGATGATGATGGTAGGCTCGGCGCAGAAACTGTCAATGTTGCCAGTACGCGTTGGTGTGAAAATATAACCCAATCATCTTATTCTAGCCTAATGCTACTTGACTGTGCGTATTGCTACGCCTTCAGTCGGGAAAATGGAAGTGACACTGTTTTCCTGTGGGAGTGTCATTCATCTACCAGTGCGCCATTATGCATATAATACGGCACTTTGACAAATCGCTGTGGCGAATGACAGTAACATTAAGCCAATCAGACAACTCTTTTGAGATGAAACACAGTTAAAGGCAGCTAAATGAATAGGGACAATGATAAAGAAAGTCTGTATCACAAAAAAAATGGATCATCTACGCGTGATATAACAAACTCTTTGAAGTTTGATTGGTATTATTTGATGCAATCCGCTTCAATGTCATCGAGGCTCTGGGTAAATATTGTATAAATCTATATAGCGCTACCAAGGTTTCAACTTCCCTAAAATATGATTGACTATCATGTATCATCCATTCATGCCACAGAGAGATATTTTAACAGGCCGCTCTACCTTGAGTTTTGAATGAGATTACCCTCCTATTGATAAACGAACCTTATGTGTTAACGTAAATCACACTTATGGGAAAGACAAATTGAATGATATAATTTATTGAATTACGATTTCAAGGTTGGCCATAAGAGGCTTCATTCATAAGCAGTTGGGAAAGTGGTACAATGGTTGAAATAATTAGTTGCATTATCGCGGCGCTGTAAATGATGACGGTACCGTCTTCACAAGATTGCTCATACAATATTCTTCGATACGGCATGAATCTTTTGCGTGAGTTTAGGGTAATGAAAGTACGATTGAGCGGATAAATATGATTGACGGTAGGGACAAAATCGTTAGAATGTGTTGCATCAGTATTTGGTTCAGTTGAGAAATTATCTGAAAGAAGTCACGCTGCCGTGATATATGTTTCATATCAATAACAATCTGTGCATTGGACAGAAAATTAAATAGTTTCTCCAAACCTGTTTTGCATTGAGTTGTCTATTTGACTGCTGTTATTGATGCAAAATCGTATCTACCGAATTTTCCGTTACCGTGTCGTATATACAAACTAATGGTAACGTTTTCACCAACCATTAAGGGAAATAACGGCCCTATATCTATATGTTACTTAGCCGCTGAACATATATAAGCAGCCGGTGGTTACTCTTTGCCACATATTTTGGGTGCCGGACGATAACTGCATAATTGTTCCAAACCATGCTTTCCAGCGCTATCATATTTCCGTCTATATTCCAACAGAATGAATAACGTGTTCCACTCCAGTGAATGCGATTGATTGAATCGCTGGTGCCGCAAATCGAAAGCAATGTAGCATAAGCTTCACAATGCATAATGCGCACATGAAAGGTGGAATGTGGCTTTGTCGCGCTGCATCGCGCAGCGCTTTGTTCGGACAGCTACTAGACATATTGCGTTGCTAATGGACACAAGTAACGGCAAGCAGCATATTCGCACTCAGAATGAAAACAGTTATGCAATGTTCGTTGCGTCCGCACAGACACTACCGAATTATTGAACTTGAGCAGTACATTGTGACAACATCTCCTGTCTAAGCGCGGCCTCTTTCAGTTTTGATCGTTTTAGGCATTGTTCATGTTGAATATTGAAAAAATAAAGTAGAATATAGATGCAAGATTGCTTTAAGGAACTAGACATACATCTCTGTTGAGCCGTTTGATGGTTTGTAGTAACTCACTGTCATGAAAGTCTATGCGTATTTATGATTAGGATGTGCGCATCATGATTGGTCATTGCACAACAATAGCCAGTTTTGTGTGATTATGTGAAATGACTTATATCATCTAAGTTAATATTACAGCCTCATGGCTGTATTTCATATCGATCTTTATCTGAACCGCTTGTTTTATTATACATATATTCAAGATATATTTTAGGCAACTTACACAGCCGGATTTATCGTTTCCAGCTTTCCGTGCAACATGCACAAATTGCAAGGATTGATTATCGTGTAGGGATGGTTAGCTCCGTTTCTCAAAGCACCCTCAAAATAATATAACGTTTAATGTCTGGCCAGTATACAGAAGGTAGATGATCTACAAGACGGTGAGAGGCTAGGGTAATGATTACTCGATAGTAGATGCCGGCGTTATTTAGTATTCCTACTGTTATCAATACAAATATTTACTGCAATCATAATCTAGAATGTATGAGCTTATAAATAGGCCATTGGGATTAGGTCGCACTCCTACCGCATCTCTTGCCAATGCTTCTATGCGTGAGGGGTTCGAGGGCTGTCGACAGGGTTTGACATCATCAGCCAACAGGTATTGACGCTGGCATTGCATTATATTAACAATAATCTAATCCGTCCGAAGTTTTTCATTTGCACATTACCACTATGGCAAATTATCGGTACCTTATCGTACTAGCAGAACTTTTGCTCAACCAATTACTTATTTCACCACATGCAACATTATAATTATACAGAGTGATTAATAGATTGAATCTATGTTTGAGTAAAATTTATATCCGAATCTATTTATAAAAGCCCCAATGCAATTATACAGTGACGATTGTTTTGGCAAATAATATATAATTATAGCATGTTCAGCGATGCATTAGACGCAGTTTTACATCCTTGCGTATATGCTACCGTTGTGCAATGATGGTAAGCAAGACTGCGTCCAACGGTCTTAAATAATAACGCAGAGACAATATGACGCAACGGTTGGCCCCAAAAGCCCAATTTACACTATTTATGAACGATATATGATCCCATGAGATGTTTAAAGAATCTTATCTACCTTATATAGGCTTGTAAATAGACTATTTTGGTATTGTATCTTCAGAATGTCCAAACGTTAAGGTCGAACCCGTGATCGACGCATTGTGACCTTCGACCTAGGACATGCCTCTTCTTTTACTACATCTTACGAATAGCTTTTGTAGACAGAAGCAAGCTTCTAACACAGCACATTAGCGGCAAAGTGGAAAATAGTCGTCAACATGACTTTAATGGATACTTGACATATTATATATAACCACAGAAAGTGAACAGTTGCACTGAAAACATATTTCAAAAACCCATCGATGCATAGTCAAATTGTTTGATGATGCAACTCAATAATTACTGCGTTAGAGCAACTTATCGATGACTACAAAAAACCTCTTTGCGGTCAAATAAAATGACAACGGGTAAAAAAAAATACCTCTGGCAATTGTTTGGTACATTTTCTTTTGAATTATGTTAGCAACATGAACCTGAATTAATAAGGAATAGCATCAATACTGCCTATAAATTTGCACGAGCAGTGGTTGATATATTGAGTAATCAAGCGCTTGAGCATCCGGCTCGTGCTTGATTGATGTGTTAGTAATTTATATTGTCATTACTTCTAACCAGTTATATTTTTCTTCAACAATTTAAGGCATCGAGAGTAAGAATCATGAGCTGGATGCGTATAGATATGCAGAGCCAACTAGCCTTATTTTGCAATTGGATGCTATAGTGAAGGTTGTACATCAACTTGGTAATGCTTGCATCCATAGTGATTGGGCTCTGCCTAGAGGCATTGCCAAGAAATTACGTGTTGTTGATAACGCCACAACTATACATATCCAAATGACCAAAGCAATCCCATGTAACATTTTCTGACAACTTAAACATCGCACCTCTAATTGCGTGTGTTTGTTTGGTATATTCGGTGCTCTAAAGCTGTGGATGTCGCTGTTGTAAATGATCATGCTCAAATGCATGTTAACATTGTCTGAACAATTGAGATATAAAAAGTAACTAACCTCAGGAACATTGGTAATGCAGCATGGTTACTAGAGCCTGCAGAAAATACAGTAAAGAGGCTTGATTACATACTTTTCTTTGATGTGGTGCTTCCGTTGCGAGAACACGTAACTTGGTATAGGTGTCAGCGATTCTTTGTAGGCGAATGCATTTTTGCACTTTCTTATAACAATTATGCCTCTTAAATAACTATTGTCACACAAACCACTCTTTGAACTAAGCATAGTGAATCAATTATTAAAGATGTATTATCTATTATCTGGACGATGATATAAATTATGTAGCATCAATGTGCTGATGCATAGTTCCGCTTTGTAGTGTGTGTGCTTGCTCACTGGACATACATTATAACTTGTTTATAACAGAAGTTATAGAGGCCCCTTGCATTTACATGTCACATAGTCTGGCATTGACAGCATAATATCATGATTGGTCGCACAGCCGATAAGCAAGTGTCATTGATTGGCATCATGCAAATTTCAACAATAATCAAAAGGCATTGGTTTTACAGAAAGGGTTTAACAGTTACCCGATAACAGCATCACAGAGCAACGGCCCTCATTATCTACAACGTATAGCCATAAATATGTTGAATACAAAGCATAAGCCGCATTAAAGCAAGCTAGAAGACGCACTGAAGCAAATATTGTGATTGATGCATATCCCAAGTACTCCAGGATTGAGATACCAATCATTTTGATCCTATCTTCTCCAGCAATGCATTTGCAAATTGATCGTCAGTTCCAGCAGTAATAGATAAGTGGCTCTCTGTCTGAGGGACAGCATGCAGCCAAGGGAAATAGCGGTTGACCTTTGTTAGCGATGAAATGGAAATAAGGGATTTAGCGCTTTGGGTACCAGCGCAATATTATAATACACGGAACCGTAAAAATTGAGGATTGAGCGTCCTTAAACTATAATTGACCAAAATATATCGACGTGTTGTCGTGCAGCTGAACCACAGATGGTTTGTAAATTATTTTTTTTGCCGCCCTAGTCTTGAACAAGATTGAATGTCGCTATTAATGAAAAGTACTTAAGTGATTACTTTCAACATATTTGGAAACTTATGTCACGCTTACGGGAAAGTCGAATTACAGTTTATAATTTTGTAAATTGCTCGTGACATAAAAAATTGTCATCTATGAAATGAACGATCAAATTTAAATTTCATGATACATATGCGCAATTGTAAGTTCTGACAGCATCGTTCTTACAAAATTGACCAATGCAATATTCTCTAATATGACATGATTTTGGAATGCTGCTTGCGATTGCGGCAAAACATACTTTAAGAGGTGTTACCCTTCAACATATCAAATATGATAAATAACGGCATGCTTTGCCATGCAATCGTGGAGGTCAGACTGTTAGGCGCAAGTGTCAAAATATACCATGTCAAATACATTACAGGTAACATTGACCCAGTACATATGGTAGTGACAGATACTTGTCATTTGGAGGCAACAAAATCTAGCGTCTACCTTGACATATTCACCTTCGGAGAGTAAAAGTCTAACTCCAACATAATGTATTGTCGATGTTCGTTTCAATGATTGATGCACGCCACTTTTTTTGCCGACTTCTTATTAGTGATTAGAATACAAGCACTTCAAAAAATCTACGCTTTCTGTCTTATAAATACCTGCAGAAAGGTAGTGTATGTACTATAGCTCCTTCTGTCATGTTCGTATCCTGCATTTATTCATTTTGCTAATTCCTTCAAATTCCATCGAATATACGGCTATTTTGTTTAAAGGTTTATTTGCATCGATTAATATAGCACCAACGTTGTTTTGTAGCACCGTACTTGTAGCCAGTGACATAGGAAAGCTTCGTATGGTGGGTTGTGCCCTTCATAATTTAAGTCTATTATCATAATAGTATCAAGAATTGATAAATGCTAGTTTCTGTTGTAATGCATCATTAACTCATGCTTCATTTAGCTGATAAATGTGTCAAAAAGTAGGATCAATGAGAAATCATCAATTCTTTTTCAACCAAGCATAAGCTGAATTTGGCGCCGTCAATAGAGAAAAACATAAAGAAAGATTAATATATCTTGCGAGTGCACAAGCATATAGCCGACTAACCCGGTTTAGCTATTTGTCATCTGTGATACATTCATTGATTAATTGTTACTCCTCACAATGAATGTTATGATTGGGGTTGGCTGCAGGGGATACCACGCCGATTGCTGTCTTTTGAATAACCGAGGCTGTTGTCTCTATTTGAGTCTCAGGTAGCATAACAAACGATGTAAGATATCACTGAGCGATCCTGTTTGATAAATGTACGCGTAAGTGTAGCGTGTACGCAAATCACTGGACAGTGAATATTTTCCAATTATTCTCACATTGATTGCTATTATCATCACGAAACCACTGAAGTCGCACATGTTATTATTCAGGAAACACATGTATTCATTATTTGATCGGAAAGCAAAGACGATATCAACAAATTATTTAAAACGTACGATTTTATTTTCTGTATGATTTATTGTGGGTAGTACATTGTGTATTATCACTGGTCTAGTACCTAATGTGTTGTTAAGGCTCCAGTGAACAGTTTGCGTCGTTGCTCAGTGCGAGAATGTGTTTTCATTTGCATGCTAATGTGTTTGGTCTGTGCTTCAGACATGGGCTTTACTGCCTGAATGCGTTTAAATGTGCATATCTGATTGTATGGGCGGATGAGCTTGTGCCTATATATGAGCGTATATACGTAGGCGCGTTTCGGTGATGTGTAGGTGCTCTCTGACACACGCATATGTGCATGCATGCTTATCGAACAAAGTTAAGACGTATAGATATATATTACGAGAATGATTAAATCTTGCTGATGTCTTGCGAAATCGATAGCATTCAATACAATATTCTGATGCCAAGAATAAGGGAATAAAATGGATCGGATGTTAACATTATGATTGTAAAACCGTTGTCTCTACAGCGCGTCCGCATATCTTGCTGTACCTGGCTATGAGGAATCGTTGATGGTGAGTACAACTTTGCCAACGTATGAGCACGAAATGATGTTGGTACTACATGATCCATACCGTTATATTATTAATACAAGTTACCAGCTAAATATTTGTTCCATACTAATAACGCTGCAGGCAGTATCACAGCTAGATTACGACTGTCTGATAGGCCCTCATTATGATGTAGATGTTGAATTAGTTATTACCGTTATGATCGCTTTTCAAGTCATCCTCCCATTGGTCTTTATCTATGCCGCTGCATTTTATAATTCATCGTTTGGCGCTTATTTATTCCCATTTTACTAAAGTTTGTGCTGATTGTTATGAACCCTATACATCGGCAATCGTAGGATGCGGAAACGTTATTGCAACATGCGGGAATTGCCTCTTTAGTATAGACAGACCTCATGTTCTTCTCCAAATGTGTGTAGCTACCATTATTAAGACAACATATCCTTGCGTTGCCTGAGCTTTATCGCGCACGATTATTCTGGTATGGAATGGGTTGGAACACGGCTTTAATGAACACAAAATGTATGTTTCTCTCGTATGAACTGACACGATGCTTGGTCATTTGTGAAGATCTAAGCCGTATCCATGCAAGCATGAATGTGATATGCCTTTGTTCATTCTTGCATTAATGAGAAATGGCGTTAGACTTCGCTGAGGTCGAGGTTAAATTATTGGTGCGAGCATGATTAGATCAATCAACCAATGTACCATGTAACTGTTACGACATTAATAGCCCACTTACCACTGAAGAGGAAATATGACTAATAATTGATAACATGAACTATTTATGCCATGTGTTGTTGATTTGTAATCTGTATCTGTTTAGAACAAATGCTTTGAAAAATACAACTGCAATGTAACAATATGGGGCGCATTCTGAGCTTCACCACTGAATCGAATGGTCAACTGTAGGACCAATATATCGGTAGGTTGTAGGGCTGCATAATCGTGCACGTCCACCGCAAGCGATTCATGCGATTCAATAATCTGTAAATAAAAGATCAGGCAGATATTTACGAGTCGTACTGAGAAGAATCAAGGGGCACGTGAACTCGTGGGATAACAAGCATTAGGAAGCATAACCTCATAGTATACTTGACAAGATATCAAAATTGGCATTTTATCTTGGGTAAATATATGCACCATTCTCTGCGATGCTGGAAATTGTGTAGTTAGCGTGATAAAAGTACTGCTTAGCAGTATTGCTGCTCTAGATTGGCATTGAACAACCACATTTGATATTCAATGATTTACTGGGAGAAAGTTATTTTCGTAGTGGAAAGGGCCCAATCAATTTATTGAAAATGCATTTCGAACGTCTTTCTACTGAACGGGGCTTCAGTATACTAATGAATCAACCAAGGAGCAGTGGATCTCATTATCTGTTACAATAAGTCTGTTCTTAATTTTGTACGAGTCATCAATTGAGCCTAACTGTTGCACAGAGGCAGATTGATGCATCTCACAAAAAACACCATTTCGCGCGACCAATATGCTAGAGGTTTTGTTGTAAACGCTAATGCATTCATCTATGTACAGTTAATTTACAGAGAGTGATTAAATTGCCGTTTTCTGCGACGTCGGGTGCAAGGTGAAGAAGTTTCGATATATTTCCTTTGCATTATTGCAATTTGAATTACAGATGCTGAGGAGACATTACAAACAGTGTTTGTGATCTACATTAAATATAAACTGTCATCGAGCGATCAGATTCGACATGTGCGTGTGTAAGAGGAGCTTTTCTGTTATTCCGTAGATTAATCTTGAGTGCTTCTTTTTCGCACTCGATTTCCACATAGATGCCTACCAAGACCCCCCAACCTAAGAGCATATATATCTTATTGGAGTAACAGCTTTCAAATTGAAATATAGCAAAGACAATGACTCATATGTTTGGAACAATAGAAGTAACATTATGGACAGCATATTGTTTTGCACATCATGACCTCTTTGCATTGATTAACAACCGTCATGCCTAAATCCTCAATGGCCAAGTCAATGCGCGATAATGGGGATGTACCTAAACTTAAATGACTGTGCGACTTTACTTATCAATGCGAATGCACAGAACATAGCAATAGTCGACGCTCAGAGAAAATGAGGAATATTGTGCGTGAAATGTGTAGCTGTGTGTTGATGTATTCACCTTGTCTCGCCATGAAGTTAAACCTCGGGTCGGTAAACATGTTTTCGGTCAAAGTAATTAGCTGTGTCGTCGTTAACCTCCTGGTTAATGGTTTGATCTTGCGTGTGCAAATTAATCGTTAGTTCTCACAGTGCCACATAAGTTGCTCTCTCTCTAAGGGTCAGCATGCAGCCAGGCGAGATGGAGGCTGAATTTCGTACGCGATGAAATACAAAAAAACAAGGTTTATCTTAGTTTAGATATTACATGCATGATGTTCGTGGTCACTACCTGTCGCCTAATCGATATTGAGCGAATAATTCGGCGATCGGAAGTTTGATATCAGGGATCAAGCGACAATGATGGTGACAGAAAACTGTAATTCCGATACAACCCAATATATCATATTCTATGGTAGAGGTAGTAAAAACTCAACCATAATGTATTAACGACGTTCCCTGAAATGAGTGATACATATTTCTGTTTTGCCAAAGACAGGCTTCGTATAAGCGTTTTGACCACCCGCAAACATACACCTATACATAGCAATGATTCGTGTTATGTCCATAAAAACCCTAAATAGAGGTATTGTGCCGACTATAGTACGTTTTGTCTTGTCATTGTCAGTGATGGAATAGGTACTATAATATAAGTATTCCACTAGTTGAGATGAACATGTTCTCATCGAATAGTTTTACATAATCATCGACTCAAAAAAATGCAATATATATATATATATATATATATATATATATATATATATATATATATATATATATATATATATATATATATATATATATATATATATATATATATATATATACATATATTTATATGTAAAAACAAATATATATATAAAATATATATATATATATATAAATATATGTATAAATATATATATATATATGTCTATATATCTATATATCTATATATGTATATCTATATATATATATATATATATATATATATATATATATATCTATATATATATATATATATATATATATATATATATATATATATATATATATATTTTCTGATGCAACTTCATGGTGCACAGACGCATCGGTATAGAAAGCCACGAATGATGCTCACTCTCTCCAAGTTTTATGCTCCATTTAGCAATTACATATTTTTTACATCTTTCCCATGTTAAAACATTTCCCCGTGATAAATTGAATAAATGCTGCTTATAAACTATCCTTTGCATCAAAGGGTGTCACAGTATCACTAGTGCGTTCAGCTTTCTTCATTTGCAATATATGCTTTTATATACGGTAAAGAGTTATTTTCAAGAGTAACGTTGCGGTTCAAAGGCTTTCGTTCAAAATACCAAATATAGCGCCATATCAGCATGATTTACACACTGCGTTAAATATCATTCTCAGCGCATATCCAAAACCACATGCTTTTCATACTTGCTGATGTGTTGCCATACAATTCACAACTATCAGAGTGGTATTCACTATATCAAGCTGGAGACTGACGCGCGGTAACTTAACATCCACTTTGTGACTTCCAGTTCACAGATGTATTCGTCGTCGTACACTTTTGTTGCAGGTTTGTTACTTGGCCTTTAGGTACACATGCAGATATGACTCAATTGCCGGGTTAGTGACCACAATTGCCAAGGATAGTGCATTGGTTAGGTTAAACTCTAGCAAAAAGTTTATCCTCAATCACAATATAAGCAAACATACAGTTGCTAAGCTTTTAATTTCAGCGCTAACCTTGTTTTGCGAAGATGCATGGAATAAGATAATAAACAGCAAAAGGTCATTGTTAGCGTGAAACACGTGTTAGGCCGATATCGTTAGGCTTGGAACGTTGCACTTGCAGAACAGGGCGGTTAACGAATCTAAAATGTAAATTGTATCAAATTAACAGTACAAATAATAGCATGTTTATAATTCAAGAGACCAACATGTTTTTTTTAAATTGCGGATTATTTTCCAAGTCACGCGCTGAAAGCACAGGGTCGGCTGACATTGCCAGCATGAGTGTATTTGGAGTGCCAACCTTATGCATCTTACTCAATGTCAAAAGTATCAAAATATAAAAAATGATTAGTTATCAGTTTTATATGCCTGGTATATTATAAATACTACGATAAAAATACGCACCATCATCTTCCATTCCATCTCTAATCATAATCTCGATTCTGTAAAGGTGTCAGACCTAACCTTGTGAGAGAGAGGCAAACCATGTGGTCCTGTTAACCCGACTAATGATGATTATTGCCACCAGCGTTACTTATAAGATGATAGGCACACTTGGATACGAACCTGCTCATATTGCTTGCAGGAAGACGTTGCAGTTATTCAGTTACTTGTCATATGTATACAAGTTATTCAGTTACTTGTCATATGTATACAAGCATAAATGCAAGCATGTATGCTTATTAATTTGTTATTTGGAGTGTTTGCATGGGTACGCAATTGGGCTGGTGCGTCAGAAGACGAACGCTTGGCTGAGTGGATCAGTAACCTCTTGTTTATCTCTATGTGTGGCGTGGTATGCAGGCGCCTGTCCTCGTGCATAAAGTGCGTGAGTATGCGTGCGCATAGATATGGAGATACATTTTCATGTTCTAACTGATAGAAATGGGTCTATCCAGAGTTAGAGAATACGAGCAATGGCGAGAGAAATGTTGTGAGCATGATTGGATAATAAGAATGTCTTGTAATTGCCATATTATTAATTTGGGAAACCAATGAACATGTAGCACTAATTCAAGAATTCAAGAATAAAAAAATCTGACTCAAACATTATGATGGTAAATCAGCGTCTCCTAAGTGCGCCATTACGTCATAACGTTTTGGAATAGTCGGTGAAAGTGAAATTGCATGCCCCAGAGTATGAAGACAGTGTAAAGTTACTAGGTACCCATTTAGAACATCCTCACAGAGCTACCGCTACTATGCGCAGTCCAACATTTCATTTGTATTGCTAAGATTGCAGCCTCGTATGTAGAATCACGCATTCTTGTTACGGAGAGCCAATAATCATAACGGGAAAAAGTATCCGGCATCATAACGAGGACTTTTTCAGCGAGTAATTCGAGCGAAAGCTGTGCCGCTGTTAGTAGCTGTACGGTTTTAATGGTTAGCTGGGTATTACCAATATCATTTGAACTATATTGGGAATATAGAGTGATCCTAGAACATCGATGCAGTTATTATTCCGCGATCATGAATAGTGAATGTTCTGTTTGATTTAACTCTACTGAAAACCTCCCAAATCTGAACGATGAAAGTTATGACGGTTCAACAATCAAAACCTCCATTTTTCTGTTATTCTTAGGAGTGCGCATAATTTTCGCACGCACAATCGTAGGCCACCGCTCATGGGTGCATGCAAAAAGGCACACGCAGATGCGCTGAGACAACACCATATCCGTCGACGTACAAACCCGCGTACTCACTACAGAACGTAGACACTTTCATAGACAAATATATTTATATATGTAGACAAACATGTATATTTCATATGAGCATCGAAGTTTCTATATGTATATCTATGTTTATATGTTTGTGTATATATGCATATATATAAATATATATATATATATAAATAGATATATATATGTTTAAATATATATATATATATATATATATATATATATATATATACAAGTATATATTTCTATATGTATATACAAGCATATATATATATATATATACGCATGCATATAATTAACTATATCAATATAAATATCTATTAATTTAGATACATATGTAAGTTTATATATATATATATATATATATATATATATATATATATATATATATATATATATATATATATAGATATATATATATATATATATATATATATATATATATATATATTATATATATATATATATATATATATATATATATATATATATATATATATATATATATATATACATATATATATATATATATATACATATGTACATATATTTGTGTGTGTGTGTGTTTGTGTGTGCGTGCGTGTGTACGTGTGTTTGATATATATGTATACGCATATGGTTCCCCATACTTATGTCTATGTTATTGTGATGTCTAACCGGTGCAACATATTGCCAGCGTGTATTTGAAAAAAAGTGAATTCCTTGTTTGCACACCGTTGATTCAATTGTGTTTTATTTCTGTGATTTATCCATTGGCATAAGTCAGGAACTTGTTGACATCCCCAGCCTCCCAGGGGTAATATAGTTTGTGTTTCTGTCGATATCCGGAGCAGAAAAGGTTTTCCTCTAAGTATTGAGCTTTAAACGGGAAATCGTATCATTAAATAACTTAATGATTTAGGGTCGAGAATGAATATTAGGGTCTATTATGAACGCATCTTATGATAGGGCTCAAATGGTTCAGAACACGCGTATAATGTACATATAATGATTTTCTATTAAACGTACAATGCAATATACAGTCGTAATTATGCCAGCTATAGACTTTTGTGCTCTTATGTTCGTAAAATAAACAGTCAGCAATTCGACAGTGTATGTTCAACAATGGGCCTTTTGAGTCGGTGATATACCGCACATATACTTCAAAACTTTGTTCATTGTTGGGGCGAATAAATCGAAGGCAGTGAGTGACCCATTTGTGAGTATTTGTAGGTCTGCCAGTGAAGGTCGTCTGTGCGGCTTGATGACGCGTCGTATTAATCAAGGTCGCAAAGAGAATATATAATCTTTATCATCACGCGACCAAGCATTATTTGGACGCTGCAACAATTGCCATGGCTGGTAAAATAAAGTTTTAATCAAGAGCCTTCATCGAGACGCTGGATATATCAATACGGATACGATAGTCCGAATCCAGATGGGCCGTATACATTCCTGGATCATGTCTCCTTGAGATTATATGCGAAACTATTATTACGACGATGTGTAGCAGATTAAATGAGCACAACGATTCTTCGTGGAAGCGCAAATTGGATCATTATTTAATTCACTGCAGACATGTAGACTTTTAACCATGTCACACGCTAACATGGCTCTATCTACGATTAACAGTTGACTGAAGTGACTATCAGGCCACATTATTGCAGCTGGGAGAATCTACAGATGTTGAATTGTGTAATCCAAGCTGTGCTCGAATAACAAGCACACGTCATCACCTCCGTTGACTTCAGCTCATGTGTCAATACTAAAAATAGCATCGATATAACGAAATGCATAGAAGGGTACAATGATATATTATTGTCGAGCATATATCAATACATATAGTTCTTATATCGGGCCCTTGACGTTTTGTAGCAAATTGTATCAATGATGACGGCGCATAATGTCCTAGTGGAAATTCAAATTCAGTTCTATTTTCTTATTATCAGGAACATTCACCTATGCGTTGGCAATGACATCTACTTTGCTGTCAGGCCCAATTAATTGCTACATATGGATCAGTAATCGCTTAGCATAAGCATTTCCAATAACCATATCAAATCGCACAGAAAGACAGGCTGCACACTGGCAATCTGATATACATCCAATCTATATTTCCCACCTTCAATTATGAGGAGACATTTCATTTCGGTTCAGAATTACCTGATGAAATATTTGTTACGAAAGATAACGATAAATCAAGTATGTTGCAAATATGCTGAAGTGACAGTAATGATGAGGAAAGCAATATTGCAAATATCCAACGAACTGTTCTTTCCAGCATTATATCGAGGATGATAATAACTTTTCAGAGGTCAGGAATTATGTAAACATGCAACAGATTGCACTGATAAAGCATTACACCGTTATAGATATCAGAAACGTATCAGATATGGGATCATTCAGCTCACATAACGGTGAAGCTCAGTAATCTTACTGTTTGGCATAACAGTGTGCATCTTTGTCAAGCACATCATTGACATCGAATATGCGAACTTGTAACGACAATTCATAAATGCATTTGGACACTTGTAACCGTCAGTTTGCAATTTCATTACGCAATTACAAATGTACTGGTAGTTTCCGGACTGATGCAGCGCTTATGAGAGTAGCTTGATCAAGCACGATAATCCAAGCTAAGTTGAGCCCTCTGACATTAGTTGGGGAGTCGTTCTTTTGCATCCTGGAACACTAGCATTGTGTTCTAGTTAATGGTTAAATTCACAATTGCACGTAAACATTTTCAAGCTTCATTACTTTGATATTAAAAATATATTACATACAGCGGATGCAGCTTATTGGTTTACTGTGTTCCATATGTGGCATCAGTATTAAAGTTGATTTCACAATCTGCCAACCAAGTACAGTTTACTATGTTTATCAATTGCGGTAACATAAAGACTTCAACTTCCGGAACTCCACTACACACTTGACCTGTTTAATCAGCGGTAAATGTTTGATGACTGTGGAATCACCGCGTTTCCGTTTCAGTATTACTGTTGTTCGGCCTCATGCATACCTAACAGTGGGATTTGATAAAGGGTGGCAGTGCAGTTTAGCACATGACGTTGAAGCCTGCTCGCTTAGTGACGTCCAGTGATATGGTGCGCAAATAGCCAATTGGAGCAAACATATCCGTTTCTGAGTCACTAAATGCACAGGGCCAGTAACATGGAGCTTGCGCATACTATTGAGAACAGAATTATTCGACCTAGGATCTTCTGTCACTTTACATTATCCGTAATGTCTGGCGAAGAAAGTCATACGCAGTCCACAAAGGAGAAAATCGTTCGTGCCATCCATGTCAATTGATATTATTACTTTTGTTACACTGAAGGTGTCTTTGGATCATAGAATATCTTAATACAGCTCACAATGTGAGCTCTAAGCATGTATACGAAATAATTAAATTGATAGGCGTACCCAAGCTATTTTGCATTGCACATGAAACAACTTTGAAACACAAGAAAAGTTTAGATATATATATATATATATATATATATATATATATATATATATATATATATATATATATATATATATATATATATATATATATATATATATATATATATGTATATATATATATATATGTATGTATGTATGTATGTATGTATGTATGTATGTATGTATGTATGTATGTATGTATGTATGTATGTATGTATGTATGTATGTATGTATGTATGTATGTATGTATGTATGTATGTATGTATGTATGTATGTATGTATGTATGTATGTATGTATGTATGTATGTATGTATGTATGTATGTATGTACGTGTATGTATGTATGTATGTATGTATGTGTATGTATGTATGTGTATGTATGTATGTATGTATGTATGTATGTATGTATGTATGTATGTATGTATGTATGTATGTATGTATGTATGTATGTATGTATGTATGTATGTATGTATGTATGTATGTATGTATGTATGTATGTATGTATGTATGTATGTATGTATGTATGTATGTATGTATGTATGTATGTATATGTATGTATGTATGTATGTATGTATGTATGTATGTATGGATGGATGTATGTATGTATGTACATATGTATGTAGGTAAGTAAGTCAATACGTAAGTTAAAATGTATGTATGATTAACAATTTAAAATGACTCACGAATATGGACACTCCATGCCTCATGGTGATTAGTGACCGAGGTGAATATACCTTTGGGTCCATATATGCCGTGCAAATGTTATTACAGTAAAAACATCGTTTTAAACCTTCGTCCTTAAAATATGTATCGAGCTGGTATTTGAAAGGGCTCAGTGAACTTGCTGCGACAATCTTGGCTGGTAAACTACTCGAAGGGTCACTACGCGATTGCATGAGTTAGTTATTCTTTATTTCCCCTAGGTATAGATTTGCTCAAGGTGTAGGACTGTGGACGAAGTTTTGAGTTCCCAGCGCCGCCAAGGAGCCGAATCGACACTGCTATTATCTACTCCATTGAACAGTATGTTAGTCTGTGTTTGGTCCACACGGATATGCCTTGTTTTGAGAGTTGTCAGTTCTAACAGGCTCAATCACCGTTTATAGCCTAACTCAGACCTATGTATATCACACTTAATAAGTGTGATAAAAACTCCCCATGAGCGACTAGTGAACCACCGAGAACTCTGCTAGCCTAATTTATTATGACACCTTAATCTATTTTAAGTCAACTGTGTATATATACTTTAGTTAGTAGGACAATTAATTCTTTCCGTTATGTGTCTACGTATATTTTCATTACACACATTTCAAGTGTTCCGTTTCCTGAAACACATCACTTCAGTTATAGATTCGAATCTCCAACGTATCCATCAAATGCTTCGTTCTCATGGTACTGAACATACTTCTTGATATGATCTTTACATTGTGGCTGCTGACCCTAGGTATCTCTCGAATTTTCACGTTTTGCTTGCAATTAACGGATCGCAACTCTCGGCTTCATGTGTGACTACAATTGCATTCAGAACGAGAGCTTCTCATGTTTCTACGCCGCAAATAGCCTTATATGTAAGATTTTCATCAATACTTAGCTTTAATTGTTCTATTACACAACAGTGTTGCCAAATAGAGGTACTAGATATAATATACATAAACATGGTGATTGATGAATGGCTCACGTCGTTGTTTAAAATTTAGCAATGGGCTTTGATGTCGTGTTGGGACCATTTGAGTGAGTAGGCGATAAATAACAGTCATAGGTGAGGGACCGAAATATCATAATTATGACAGCGATTTATAAGTGCAATTTACGATATTTTACAAGAAATATACGGTAAAAAATATAACAGTAACCACTTGCAAGACACCGATATTTCCAAAGAAATGTAATATAAACAACCCCCAACACTCTCACAATCTGGAATAAGCTGCTAAGCTATGCTGGAATAGTGTAAATTGTTGCGGTAACACACACATATTATGTACCTTGCAGGTTCTACAACAGTTAGGTATAACCTGAGTTAGCTCTTATACAAAATACAGCAACTCATGAAATATATTTGATTCATCCCTATGTGCATATCGAAAATCCTTGTATTTTCTACTAATTATGAATTAGAGTAAGTGTAACTTTTCTGTCTAATAGCCAGCTAAGCGTGATTTGTTCGGAGCTAATACGCACTTATGTAATAATGATGATTTAATATGTAATGTAACAAACATCATTTAGATTATAACGTAGCATCTATATCTGGCGCTCATTTTATGTAAGAAAAAGCTCGCTGCAGTCATAGAGTAGAATTCAATTGAAACATCAGCGGACGTACACTTGAGCGACTTCCCGGCGATATTAAAGCATGAGCTTTTCGTGATGTGGTCTTTTTATATCGTCTGTGTTTTACAACAGGAGTATACGGTTAATAGCACTACCACTGTGGACAATATTCCGCATGCATGTGCGCGTGGGCGTCTATTCTTAAATGAGGAGTTGGTTGAGAATAAGAAAGCGATTTCTATATTCTTATTTGGGTCAGTTAGTTGTAACCTAACATTAGTATTCCGAAAGCAAATGCGGAAAAACACATTGCAACCTTACATTATTTGTTCATGTCTTCTTTTGATGCAATGCTGGTCGTTCGATCAGGCTCCAAAGTACTGGGGGAACTTCGTTCACGTCTTATGCAGATAATACATCGTACCATGTCAAGATCAGATGATATTAACGTTTATTTCTCTGAGCCGATGATTATATTGATACATAAGAGGACGAACATATGTGCGGACCTCATCGTGGTATCTAAGTACAATCGTTCCGAGTGTTGTGCAAAAGGAGAATACGATTTATAGTACTAACGATAAAAAAAGAAGAAGAAGCGGTATATTTTATTCCTCATCCTGATTCACATTCTACTGGTTCAGCATGGTATGTCTACAAACTGCACGATTAACTTGGATATTGGTGTAACATTTCACACCAGTACCCGACTTGTGTCCATACAAATCTGGCAATATACGAGTGCTGTTATGAATTATCAATTGTGGGATGTCATATATTTGGTGATACCAATAAATCTTCAGCAAATATGTGCATGCGTGCAGACACTTGCGCAGGCAGTGAGATTTCAAAGAACTTATATGAGACCAAAACGCCTTCATTAATGCATCAAATATACATGATCCATCGACTATTACTCGTACAAAAATGACAAGACAGTGTGGTTTATGGAATTGATTGTGAGTAAGAAAGGCGATTCGACGAATTGATTGTATACATAAATGCAAGCAAAACGAGCGTAGAAAACGCGTTCATCTCTGTGAGCGCTATTTTACATGTAATACCATCTCATCTTTGGCCTTCGCTTTTTTTCGACTGCAACAAAAAAATACCGAAACCATGCACCCTATGTTTGACACGAAAAAAGCACTCCAATCATTCAGTTACGGTTTATGAAAACGATGAATTAACTACCTGTCATATTCTTCAGCTTCTTCCAATGTCGTAAAAAACGGTGCATGCAAAGTCTCAGGTAGTGCCAACAGCATGCAGCCAGAGAGCAAAGCAATACAGCCGCACAGTAATGATGGCAGCGGCTCCCACACATTGCCCTACACAGGTCATCACTCTTAAATGAGAATCCTATATCGTTTTGCCCAAACGCAGTTAAAGGGATATCAATGCGCTCATATTTGCCAGTAATGGAACAGTTTAAGTGCATTGTGTATAACAAGCAATAATTTTACCAAGGGTCCCCCAAAGTAGGGTGCAAGCATTCCAGATATTCGCGCGCTCATAGACGATGACCCAACTCCGAAATTTCTCACTTCTGTCGGAAATATCTCAGACGAATAGAGGTAGATACCATTGAAACCAAGAGTAACAAATCCTTTTGCAACAGCAGCGAACACAGAATGCGCAATTCCAACATCTGTCAATAAAACTCAGATCAATTATTTGGCTTTAACCTCACTGTAAAATATAAAAGGAAATAAGAACTATGTAGATACAGTCATTGAAAAGTAACCTTTAGCAATCATAATGGCTGATACTACTGATGCGATGCCAGACAATATCATGGCACCACTACACGTGATTCGACGGCCAGTCACTTCCCAGCCCATAAGGCAGATGCATAGAACCGTAAATGGGATCTCTACAAATCCGCTGATAAACGTATTCACGTAAATGTTCCCGAACAATCGTCCCGTATTCAGCGATAGCGCATAGTACATGAGACCACAGGAGAACCTGGAATAGTTGAAAGAACATATCAGTATCATCGATGATCTGTAATTGCGATGGAGAGTCAGATATATGATGGGTTAAGACAGTATGACCAGTAGAAGTAGATGATTATGGTGCGCATGCGCATTCGTGGAAACACGAAAAGTTTGGTGCATGTCCTCTGTTGTCCCAAGTCAGTCTGTGCACACATAGCAAATTAACAACACTGATGTTACGCATGATATTGCCCGTTGCTTGTCATATACTTTTTTAATCAAAACATTATCGTCGCGTTTTGGGTTAACGATATCATCAATCGGACCATGTACAGCATATGAGCATCGAATCCATTGGGGAGTTGCTTCCGATTCACAGATGCAATCTTCCTCAAAATGGTGTCAAGTTCCTTATACTTTCGCTTCTGCAGCAGCCAATATGGCGTTTCATCTAAAAACCTACAGCAAATGCACTCCTTGAACATGCTTTATTGTCGTTCGTTGACCTTGTATAATTTTGGGATCAGACTGAAATAGCACACACATAATTTTCTATGCAAAAAAGCGTAATTGCTAGACTGGATAATATGCTACATATATTTACCACCAGTAGATTAAGAACATAACCGTCGGGGCTGCCATCGTATACTGAAGTTTAATGTCATCCCGAATAAAGAAGGCAGTAAAGGGCCAGATCATGAAATTGACCCCACTGCACATGTGTATGAAAAGCCCAAGCATACGTCTCCATTTCACGGTGACGAATTCCATTACTGTCCAAGTGGAAACAATTATAAGCAGCAAGAAGTAGGCCATCAATTCATCGTACAGAGGTGAACAAACGTCTCGATTTAAATAGTTTATGTTCGGACTCACGAAGTACAAAGCCAGTAATGTAAGCCCCCATATTCCCAACTCCAACGCAGAATTTGAAGATGCAAGTAGCGATGATATTAATCGGAATCGGGGCAATCAGTAAGGTGGCAACCTTCAACACCAGACTAAAATACAATGCCTTTTTGCGGCCAAATCTAGAAAGAAAACGATGAATATTGAATTCGTCTACGGCAAATATTGCACATTCTGATATTCTTACTATAGCCTATGCATGCTACTTACCTGTCCGATAGGTACCCAAAAATTACAGAGCCAACCAGAATACCAAACATCAACGAAGATGTAACAAGTGACCCCATCCAGCTTTTGTCACACACGAGGTTAAACTGGAATCAGAACATGCTGTTTAGAGAGATATATATATATATATATATATATATATATATATATATATATATATATATAGATATATATATATATATATATATATCTAGAGATATATATATATATATATATAGAGATAGAGAGATAGAGATATATATATATATATCTCTCCCTCTCTATATCTCCTCTCTATATATATCTACGTATATATATCTATGTATATATATAGATATATGTATATATGTCTATATGTATCTAGATACATATATATATAGATAGATATATCTCTATCTCCTCTATATATATATATATATCTCTCTCTCTATATATCTAGAGAGATCTAGAGATCTATATCTCTATCTCTCTATCTATCTCTATCTCTCTCTATATCTCTCTATCTATCTCTATCTATCTCTATCTCTCTATATCTATATATATATATCTATATATATATATCTATATACATGCCACGTATTTATATGTATTTTAATTGTGTACATTCTCCGACTTACTCTGCTGGTAAGTGTATTGATGAATTGGCTCGTGTCATACATCCAGCTGGAACAGGGCGTTTTTGCTGTTTCCTTTGTCATATTAGACTTGTTCCTTGCCAGTAATTCGTCGAGAGCAGCAAAAGAAGAGTAATTCAGTTGAAACATCATGCAGCTGCTGTGTTCCCCATTGTTTTCTCGTGGTATCGCTACGGCCTTCTGCTGTTCATATGACAAATTCTGTAGCTCGTCTACGTAGCACCAATGATTTTGGTGCCCGGCCACAAAATTCATGCCTACCGATTCTGCTGAAAATAAAGAAACTGCAGCCACTAGGATAAAGACGATCGATTGATATCGACCAAAGTTCCCCAACTCCATGTATATATCTTCTATGTTCATACGGCGGTTGGTTTCATCTTGTGGCTTTTCTAACAACTTGTCAATGTTGGTCTCGGTAGCGTCATCGTTGACTATACCAGTCATGATTACAGCAGACGAGGACACCAAGAAGTACTTCCCCGCTTTTCCGTCTGTAAAGTGAGCAAGGGTCCGTTGTTTAATATATTAATACATTGGTGGGTGCAGTTCTCCATCATATGTACCCCTGTTGTAGTATTGAGTGCATGAAATAGTAAACACAGACAACTGGCCCGCAGTAGTGTAAGAGGTACCCCTACTTACCTCGTTTTTGACGTCGAACGATGGACGAAGTGGATTGCGCAATATATTTTTCGCTGACGATCGCTTCCGGATTCGGTGCGATATTTTGATGACATCATTATATTTTTGGAAAGTGATTTCACCATCTGTTCTGTCCTTCAAATCTTTGCGACTTTGTTTTTTCGACCTCATGGAGGCGCGCTATTTTGGATGAGGTCATTCTATTTTTGGAAAGTGATTTCACAATTTTCGTCGGATATGTCGTCATAGTTTGCTGAGCTAAGCTAAGTGATGGGATAGAGGGTGTATATAAAACGGGAGAGTGTCTCAGTTCTGCTTTCAGTTATAATCATGGCTGAGAAGAGACAGCTAGAAGTTTTCAATGATGTGTGCAAACGCAGTAGACGGATGAGCGACGCGGACTTGTTAAAAGCCGTGGCGCAAATTGAAATGGAGGAAGTGAAACCACTATACACACGATACTTTGCACAGTATTCGATAGTGGTTTGGAATAAAGATGTAGTGTTTTTGAAAAACAATTTCAAGAAATGTCACATAGAGTTGGGGATGAACTGTGTATTGGACTGTGGTTACGAAATAGCTGCTGTCACAGAAACAATGAAACAGTTAGAAGCGGGAGAGGAGAGTCATGTCGAGGTCTCTATTGGTGCAGACGTCACAATGAGTGTTCGATACCCGATCCCTATGGTGCTGATAAAGAAGGGCCAGGTGACAATGCAAATGGACAGTTACTTGTGGTATATGTTTGTAGAAGCGTGGGAGGAGTTGAAACAGCTCTACAGAACCCACGTGGTGAGAGCGAAATTAATGGAGGAATATCTGATGGTGGTATACACAGACACGCTTGTCGATTTAATCGAAGCTCTAATACCAGAAAAATGCCATGGCTGTTAGATCGACCACCCGAGTCAGCGACAGCATAATCTTTGTTTGATGGCCGAACCTGAAGAACAAGTTCGGATGTGTATGGCGGATGCTCTCGAGCGTGTTGACGAACACTATGTATCAAGTTTATGGGAATTAAGTATAGGTTTAATTGACCCCTGTCCCTCGTGGATGGAACGTAGCAAATGGTTGTGTGTGGACTATAGGAAATATTGGTTGGAGTCGGTGAAATCAGATATTGAAATACGTGTAATTAACAGATTGTGTAATAAATGAGTGAAAATACAGGCCTGTGTTTGTTTCTTTTAATTATTATTTGGAATGTATGTTATAAAGAGTTCAAATTTGGTGGGTGGTCATTTATGGCTAAGATAGTCAGAGAGTAACATCAACATGACGGATGCGTATAGCAGGTGGTCTGTTTTAAAAGACAAGTTACAGATGCATGCACAACTAACTGGAGAACTGAGAGACAATAAGATCTCTAGACAAATTAGTATAAATCAACAGCGCTTGATGGAGTATGGTTACGATTTTGATACGGCTCTTAGTAAAGCGATCGAAGCTAGAGAGTGTTTAATGGATCGTCAGTTAACTTCGTTCGTGTCTGAAAATGAGGTAGATTAATGTAATTATAAATATCTGATTATAAATATTGGTTAACAACAAGTTTACTGGTAGTAGAGTTTGAATCTTTAAAGCGACGACATGGATACTTGTGTAGAATGTGACGAATGTCAGAGAGTCGCTGAGACTCAACAACCATATAGACCCAAGTCACCTGCTCAGGGTAAACACAGAATCCTGAGGTTACGGCGTTGTCCTCTGTGTCAATGTGGGTTTGTAACGAAGGCGCTTTTGACCCAACACTTGAAATATCACTGTAATTATAAGCTCTACATATACAATCGAAACTTCAAAAACAACAGGCACAACAAAGCAGAGGAAGGTTGTGACGTAATCGGAAAGCTTAACTTCCACGTTCGAAGAACCCCACAACCCCGGTGTGCGTGTGATACAACGTGATTTACCGGATCTGAAATTAATTTGTCACGTGATCATGATAAACCGCTGACTACAGCTAAATCAATTCGTCACGTGATCATGAAAAAAGCGCTGACATCAGCTTAATTAAGTCGACACGTTATCATGAAAAACCCCTTACATTAGCTCGATCAGGGGATAAATAAGAGAACACGGACAGCTTTTTGTTTCATTCAGGATGGCAGAGGAGAACGGCGAGGAGTGTGATTACATTGATGGACCGTTGTATACCAGTCGTCGTAGTGGTCACTTTCTAATTTCACAGTGGTGTAGTAACCCAGACCCAATGATTTACACATTCGCGATCGATGGAGCGGACATCAAATAAAATTACCCTCAAATGCCTTTCTCTGAAGCGGGACGGCTCTTACATCACTCACCTTATCGTTGATTGACGCGGAAGCTGGCCAATCGGACGTTGATACGGAAGAAACCATTTGTGACGATGTGATTGGTCGAGTGAAAGCCCCATTCCCCTATATTGAAATTACCCGTGAAAGCGTGACCATGTGCTTTGATAGTTTCAATTGGTGGCAGCTCATAAAAGCTTACCAAGACCTATCACACGCCCACAAAAGATGGATGACCAAGGAATGTCGCCTGATGGGTGGGATATGATAATTAGCCTTTATAGTGGTTTGATGAAGCCATTGTTATCTGACATAGCTCAAGAACCATGCGTCGTGTGTGGAACGGGCGTATGTCAAGCCGAGAACCAACAAAAGATGTATTCACATTGCGTTGGAAGAGCCTTGGATAAGGTGGACGAACATCACGTCACTTTATTATGGTGCTTGTTGTGTGAGCAACACAATTCGACTGAACTGTGTCTTTGGCTCTCTAGAGAGTATCGACGTACCATGTTAGGTTTTTGTGTGACCACCGAACACTGGTCTAAAGTCTTAATGGGGGAACCTTATGACTGTAAATATAATAAAATTATTAGACACATGAATATATATGATTGGTGATTGAATAAAAAGTGATGATATACTTTAATTGAATTTCTTTTTGAGTTCTACTTATCACGACACTATCTACCTATCCTATCTATAAAAAGAGTGGGGAACTGTGAAGGATAACTCAGTATAAGAATGGATCGAGCCTTAAAACACCCCTTTAGTTGCGTGATAGCTGGTCCGAGCGGCTGTGGAAAAACTTACTTTGTGAGTGAGTTAATCAAAGGTAGTCACATTGAGCCACCACCCGACCGAATCGTGTGGTGTTTCGGAGAGTGGCAAACAATGTACACTCAACTACCCCACGGGAATTTGTAGAGGGATTGAATTTTGAGACAGATCCTCAACAAAGAACTTTGTTGATCATCGATGATTTGATGGAAGAAACTGACGAACGCGTCACTCGCCTATTCACCAAAGGGAGTCACCATGGCAATCTTAGCGTGTTGTATTTAGTACAAAATTTATTTGGAAAGAATAAAGAACATCGAACAATCAGTTTGAACGCTCATTATTTAGTGGTATTTAAGAACCCTCGGGACGCTTCACAAATCATGCATTTAGCCAAACAAATGTACCCGCGAAACATCAAGTATGTACAAGAAGCCTTTTCGGATGCTACTTCGCAACCTCACGGTTATTTGTTTATCGATTTGAAACAGGCAACACCAGATCACTTACGGCTACGAACTGACATACTACGACCCAATCAAGTTGTATACCTACAGAAATAAATTCCGTCGATCGTCGGACGACCGCCATTCTTATTGTTAGACATAGATCATGGCAGAGCGTCTCAGAAAACACGCTGATACATTACGAGTGATGGCTAAAGCCAAACCCCCTGTCAATAGGGCTTTGATTCACACGGCTGACAAAGAATTGATAAATTGTCTATGTGAATGTGCACTCAATGTTTTAAAAGGAAACGTATCCTTGACTTCAGTTCAGAAGCGTAAATTAGCCCGATACAAACAAGGTCTGCGCACTTTGATCTCACCTAAAACTAACGTCAAGAAAAAGAAAAGAGTATTACAAACCGGTGGTTTTCTCCCGGCGTTATTATGACCTATTTTAGGTATCGCTGGTCCGTTGTTAGGCAAACTATTGGGCTAAAATTATGGCTAAGAAAATGATGTTGGTTGATCCCCGGGTACTGTCAAGTGGGCGTTACGATCAAGCTCCCACTGTCGACGTGTTATCCAACTTGGATGTGGAGATGAGGGATGTCCTGAATCGTAGTGATTTATCGGAGGAGGCTAAAGTAGAATCTTATAACCAAATTTTAACAAAACACCACGAATATTAATGCCAGCACAGAACCCCGACACCTCACACAGCCTTAGCTAATACCCCGCCCCACACACCCAAACAAGAAGATGTGTCTATTGCGGAAGTTGTAGAAACCATCCCTGATAAATTTCAGAAAAAAGGGCGTTTGCTATTAGAACGCCTTCGAAAAAACCCAGACGTGAGTTGGAATGAACGAGGGCAATTAACGATTAAAGGACAAGCCGTTAGTGGGACTAACGTGACGGATTTGGTTAACGATGTGTTGAGACGACGTAAACACTTAGAACCAGAGGGTTGGAAAAGATTTGCTGAAGCGTTGCGAGACTCCAACATTCCTCAAGATTTAATAGGTCACCCCGATCGATGGAACTATATCCGACAGGGTGCGATGCAAATAGATAAAAGACCTGGTGAGGAGGAGCCTGTAACACAAAATTGGACGTCATGGAGAAGTTAAGTGTGTATTTCGACCCTGAGGCACCGGTCGCGTATGGAGGGGTGCAGCCATTGGTTAGAGCTACGAAACTCAAAACAAATGCAGTCAGGCAATGGTTGGGTGAGCAAGATGCCTATACATTACATAAACCGATCCGTCGTCGATTTCGAAGACGACGCGTCATAGTCGGGGGGATTGACCATCAATGGCAAGCCGATTTAGTGGACATAGCTCGCTTAGCCAAACAGAACCAAGACATGAAATTTCTCTTGACCTGTATCGATGTATTCTCGAAATATGCGTGGGTGATACCACTAAAAAATAAAACGGGTGACAGTTTGATTCGAGCCTTTGAGAGTATATTAAAACAAGGGCAGAAGCCCCTGTGTTTACAGACCGATAAGGGTTGAGAATTTATCAACCATAAATTTCAGACATTTCTTAAGCAGCAGGGGATTTGCTTTTTTACCACCCACAACGAAGAAACCAAAGCTAGCATAGTCGAGCGGTTTAATCGTACGTTAAAAACTAAAATGTGGCGTTATTTTACCAAACACAATACCAGTGTTTATCTACCGGTTCTGGCTTTGCTGGTGAAAGGATACAACGTCAGTTATTATCGCAGCATCAAGCGCCCCCGATATCAATCTCGGTGCGTAATCAAGAAGACACGTGGATGACATTATACGGGGAACGCTCTGATGGGGTTAAACGACCATGGTATGATATCGGGGATCGTGTCCGCATCAGTCAAGCACTGGGTAAATTTAAAAAGGGTTACACTTCCAATTGGAGTGAGGAGTTGTTTCGGGTGGAGAACGTTCACTTAGGCTCCCCTAATGTGTATACGATAAAGGATGATAATGACGAAGTGTTAGAGGGAACATTTTACGCGGAAGAATTACAGAAAGTGAATGACATAGCATTGTATAGGGTTGAAAAAATGATCAAAGAACATAAACGGAAAGGACAAAAACAATACTTTGTCAAGTGGTTTGGCTACCCTGCCAGTTTTAATAGTTGGGTCAGTGGTGTGGAGCTGTATAAAAACTGAGATTTGGAACAGAAGCGTCATTAGGATGGAAGATCAGAGAAGTGATCGGGTGTGGACCATATTTGGTCGGGAAATTCCGAAAGCCGAAATCGTGTTTTTCACACAACCCTCATTTTATATACCGTAATCATCGTCAGCATCTACAATCTATCGGCGGGTAAAGGAGATAGTAATTTGTGGACTGCTCTGTTAAGCAGTAGCTTAGGGTACATTCTTCCCAACACTACTATGAAACATAAAGCGACGTCATGAGTTTCTTTCTGCCTTCCAACAGTTCAATGAATTATCACCCCAACAACACGCTGACACGTTACTTTACTCAATTGCCTAAACCCATACAATTAAAAGGTAATTGGGAGGTGGGATTAGCAGAAATTCAGTACCCTGTTTCCTGGTACAACATCGGGGACAATGTCGGTTTTGTCATAGTGGATGAGCGAGCTGGATACCATACGATAGACAGACACTTGGAAGGGGATCCTATGGTCGAGTCCTTGGTCGTTCGCCTGACCCCCGGTTCCTACAGTGCTGAACAATTGATAGACAGGATCAATATGCACATCCGCAAATCGCATCTCAGAGGCGTGGTTCGATTTCAATTCAATTCCCACTCACAGACCGTGAATGTAAAAATAACTGATCCCAAACTTCAAGTTGTCATGACCGAAGGTCATCGTCAAATATTGAGGTGTGAGGAATGTCTTTCGCTTTACGATTCTTAAACTGATTACAAGCCTAATGTATTTCGAGGGTTGTACGCACTGTACGTTTATTGTAGTATAATTGAATCACAAGTGGTTGGTGACACGATGGCCTCCTTGTTACGCACAGTTCCTGTGGACTACGACCGGGTGCACAAAATGGTGACCCAGACATACGAACAGATATTTTATTACTCTGTGGGCACCAAAACCTTTTGTACCATAGAAATTGATATAAGAGACGACACGGGTCAGTCCGTGACATTCGAAGACGGACATGTGATGGTGACTTTACATTTCCGTGAAACCAAGAAGAACTTAATTTGAGTCTCATGGCATCACCATCATGAGTTTCTTTCTGACCCTACCTTCCAACAGTTCAATGAATTATCACCCCAACAACACGTTGACACGTTATTTAACTCGACTCCCCAAAGCTTTACAGTTGGAAGGGGCTTGGGAAGTGGGATTAGCGGAAATTCAGTACCCTTACACGTGGTACAATGTTACTGAGGACGAGGGGTTGGTCGTCATCGATCGCGTGGCTGGTGCGTTCAATCTCCCCCTGGATATCTGTTGCAGTGAGCGATATTACATTGTGAGTGAATTTGCAGAGGCCCGTCCCAAATATTTTCACATTACCCCTGGTTTTTATACGGCCGGATCGTTGATAGAAGCCTTTGCAGCCAAGTTACAGGAGCAAAATGAGGAGCGAGTGCGTCTCACCTACAATCGATAACGACAGACAGCAACTATGACCCTAGACAATGAATCAGTTGTAGTTTACATGGACGAGGGGTTGCGTCAAAGACTCGGTTTTGAAATGGGGATTTGTGAGAACAGTCAAGTCGGTCAGCACATTGTTGACCCTGATCGAGGCTTGTACGGACTCTATGTCTATTGTAATCTCATCGAAGCTCAGGTGGTAGGAGACACCGTGGTTCCCCTTCTGCGTATTATTCCAATCGATCACGATCGTCGCGGGCAGTTGATCAACTCCACGTATAAAAAGATATTTTATTATCCGATAGCCACCAAGACTTTTTCTACTATAGAAATCAATATAAGAGATGACACGGGTCGACCCATTCCATTTGAATCTGGTAAAGTGACAGTGACGTTACATTTCCGTAAAATCAAGAAAGCTATATTTTGAAAACCATGGCTGATATTTACACCCCGTATTACCTGAACCAAGCAGGTGGAGGGCTCCCCGTGTTTTCCGGTGCCAGAAGTCAGCGTGGACATGGCCTTGGTAATGTGGTTGGTGGTCTGGCTAAAATGGTGTTACCGCTGGTTTGAAAAGTTTTACCTGTCGTTAAAAAACACGCCTTGAAAACAGGAGTGAGGGTGGTTGGAGATTTGTTGGGAGGGAAGTCTCTGAAACAGTCGGCTAAGAAACGATTGTTACAAACCGGAGAGGAAGTGTTTGATCAAATAGTTCAACCCAAACAACCGCGTCGCCAACCACCATTCTCTATAAAACGACTCGCACGAGGTAGGAACAGTAGTTCACGCCGTCACCGTGGAACAACTCGGAGGTTGGCAAAAGATATTTTCGGTTAGATCATGGCACTGGTACACCCCCAATCTTGTCCCTGTGTCAAAAGTGAATTAGACCTATTTTCGATTCCCCCAACTCAAAGCAGTGTCGATCATGGATCGTGGATCGAATTCCATCCGGTAGCTGCTTTAGGTTCGTGTCCAGTCGAATTCTACATCAGTGGGTCGGGTGATGATTATATCGATCTGAACGACACTTATTTACAAGTGAATGCCAAAGTGTTGAAAAAGGATGGGGAGGTCTTGGCGGCTGATAGTGCTGTAGCACCCTTTAACCTCTGGTTACACTGACTCTTTTCCCAAGTTGATGTCTCTCTCAACGAAAAACTTGTGTCCTCCTCGACAAACACATACCCGTATCTCGCTTATATGGAAACGCTATTGAGCTATGGTTCAGAAGCCAAAAATTGTCAGTTAACAGCTAGTTTATGGTACAAAGACACCCCAAAACACATGGACGCCATGGGTGGTACTCACAACCGGGGGATGATAGCTAGAAAGGAACGAGCTCAAGAGAGTCGCATTGTGGATATGATGGGCAAATTACATTTAGATTTATTTAGTCAAGAACGCTATTTATTAAACGGCGTAGATTTGAAGTTGCGATTAGTACGCAGCGGTGACAGCTTTGCCCTTATGGCCAATCCTGCAGATGGATTTGCCCCTAAAATAGTTCTGCAATCCGTGACCTTATTCGTACGCAAAATAAAGTTGAACCCCACCGTGCAACTAGCTCACATTAAGGCTTTAGAACGAAGCCCAGCTAAATACCCCATAAGACGCATAGAAACCAAAGTGTTTTCTGCATCCCAAGGAGCTATGACGATCAATCAAGAAAATTTATTTTTGGGTCAGTTACCCAAACGAATTGTAGTCGGAAGTGTTGATAATAGGGCGTTCAATGGTGATTACACTCAGAACCCCTTCAACTTTAAGCATAACGACCTCACATATTTAGCTCTGTACGTTGACGGGCAACAAGTGCCCGCAAAACCATTACAGCCCGATTTTAATCACCATATATACACCCGCAGTTATGCTAATTTATTTATTAGCACTGGACAACTCTATCAAGACCAAGGCAATGCCATAAGTTGGAGTGATTATCCCAACGGCTATACACTATTCGCTTTTGATCTGACCTCCGACCTGGGTGATAGCGGCACTCATTTTAATTTGTTGAAACAAGGAAACGTGCGCTTGGAAATGCGTTTTGGTACGGCCCTAGAACGTACCATTAATGTCATTGTGTATGCCGAATTTGAAAATATGATTCAAATTGACTGAAACCGTAACGTTCTGTTTGATTACGCTGCCTAACAATGGATACCAGGCAATTACACAAGCTCTTACAAAAAGACGCTTTCACTCGAGCTACTGTGCGCGGAGTGTTTGCGCGGAATAAATTACCCCGCCATGTCAACTACCCCAGCGGTTTCGTTTGTAATACGGATCCAGCTTCCAAAAAAGGCAAACACTGGATTGCTATTTTCATTGATCATAATGAACGAGGCGAATATTTTGATTCTTACGGACTACCTCCTATTCATAACGTATTTGTGAAGTTCTTGACCAAGCCTTGTGTGACCTGGTCTTATAATACAAAGCCATTACAAGACTTTAATTCCAATACTTGTGGACTTTATTGCTTGTATTATTTAAAGAGACGATGTCGTGGAATAAGTTTCAACCAATTGCTAGCTGTATTTACCGACGATTATTCAACCAACGATGAGCTGGTGACATGTTTAATTCAAGGCAAATAAACAACGCGTGTTGAAAATGTACGACGTTTTTATTCTTAGTTTCTCTCACAGCCTTTAAACATCAATTTCTTACAGAGCGCACATCCATCGATTACATAACACCTTCACTTCAATTTTTTACATAATAACACATATCAATTTCTTAAATAGCATATTAATGTATCACACATCTAAAGGTTTAGTGCTTACACCATCTGCATTCACAATTCTCTTGGGGTAAAAATAACTTAATCCATCTCTAATTTGCGTATACGAATACATTGTGTTATTGTTAACGCAAAAGCCATGGTTCACACCGTGACCCGATTTTTGTTCTCTCAGCACATTCATATATTTCTCCTTGTTCAGGTCATTTTGACGCTTATTGAGTCCTTTACACGAGGCTTTATCCGTAGTTCCATAACAGTAATAGGTTTTACTGCACAGTCCGATAAAACCATCTCCACTCCACTCCTCTTTAAATAACCCGGGGTACGTTTATCATATTTTTGGCGGGTCACACAGCACGGTTGAGGTACCCACGGGGTTCTGTTCGTTTTACACTGTATAAAGTCGTTGTTGTGATCATCACACGCTACAGCTGGCAACCACTGAGGGTATTCTCGGTAAAATTGTTCTTTCATGTTGGGTTTGATGACATCTGTTAGATGACTACTACTAAGAGCGATATAACTACTATCTGTGTCCATCTGTACATAGGCAAAATCAGATCTCGCGACATACTTGTCAATAAAATCATAGTAAAATTCAAGCATTCTTAATTTGGCGTATTGATAAACAAAATAGCCTATTTGTTGGGGTAAGTCGAGATCAATGGTGGTTTTGGCCATGTCGAATTCAAATAGGTTGGGGGTTAATTCGTTCAAGGCTAAGAATCTGTTGTTGTTGATCAATTTCTGACCCTCTCGGTAGTTGGCGTATCTGACATCACGGTGTTTAGTTTTATCCGTGATGCATTTACCTACAAACATAGACAAATTAGTATAAATCAACAGCACTTGACGGGTTTTTTTTTTTTTTAATCATAAATTTGAAATATATTTGAAAATAACAATTAAATCAATATATTTTACAATAATACATTTTAGTATATTTACCATAGGCCGAATTTCCAAGTACCTTAAAAGTTTCGGCTATAACGGGCTGACTTGGGTCGACATCACCCCCACGTCTACACACAAACAAGAACATTATCAAAAATAAAATTCAACGCTTGAAAGAGTATATCACATATAACTATAAGAGTATATCATATATATTCGTGCATACCTGGCGTCTGATACGGTCTCAGCAAATCGTTTGAAACAGGCTGTGGGTTCATACTCCAGTGTTTGGTATATCTTTGTGATCACCAGGCCATGTTCCAAGTACCATTTCAGTAGTGGGCTAGCAAGCAATATTTTCACACCTTTGTAGCTCCCTATCAACATCCGCCATTCCGTCTATTTGAAAATAAATAATAAAAATCGTTATGTCATCATAATGATCGCAACAAAATACATTATGATCCCACGCCCCTTGTCACCTTGTGTACTTACTTTCATAATGTCCCGTTGTTCAGCATAGTCATTTCACTAAAATAGTCTTTAAGGGTTTCTGGTACGTGTATATCTACTTCAGCCATTCCAAAAAAGGTTCCGTCACGTATATTGGCTATGAGCTGTTTTTCCGTCAAACCGGTTTGTGGTGGTTGAGGTCGACTGTACGTGAACGCTTTGATCTGAGGGTCTGTTTTTCGATTTTCCGTCCATTCACATTCCCACACAGCTACGACATCATAACGTAATCCTCTCAAATACTGGGTATTTCTTTCTGTTTCGGTATGTAAATCACTCATTAGTTTTCCACTGATGGGGCTATGGGTCAATTTCAGACACGGACAACCATGCCATACACATCAGTGAAACTGATATACT
Source organism: Urechis unicinctus (assembly GCA_034190875.2). Lineage (NCBI taxonomy): Eukaryota > Metazoa > Annelida > Polychaeta > Xenopneusta > Urechidae > Urechis > Urechis unicinctus. The sequence continues at coordinate 34,984,643 of CM067349.1, forward strand.
GTTTGCGTTTCTTTGCACCAACCGTCTACGGGTAATCGCCGGGCGCCAATTCGTTTTTCCCCTCTGTTTAGACGATGTTGTATTTGATTTTGTGAGCTGTGTGCTATCCAAGCCAACCATTCATCCGCTACACCACGTTTTCGGGTCTGAATTGGTTTAAACTCAGGCCCGTGACGTCGGGTCGGAAAGTTGGCTGGCATGGGTTGACATAAAGCCCACAGATACAAGGCATTCGCATCATAACCTACGATTCCTTCACACAACTTCGCTTCATTTCCGTTCTGTTCACGCCTGAAGTAAGTTTTTCCTTTTTCGTGGTAACGATGAAAGATGATTGAGGGTCCGCCCACTATTCCATTTTTAATCAACCAATTGATGTCGTTGTTCTTTTCGTCAGGTAAGGTAAAATAATCTTCCAAGTCTTGAAATAAATATTGCATGGTTAATCCGGGCACTGATATTCCATCCTTCAACATATCAATACCTCTCTCACTGTAAAAACTACTCTGTTTCTCTATGGCTTCCAGAAACGGTTCGACATCTAAATTGTTGTAATATATCAAAAAGTCTTTAAAAGTCTGCATATGACCTGCTTGCCACGCTTCTTGACATTCAGCGTATTGGTCAGCTGTAATGTTTTCTTGTTTTAACGTACTGTAAAAAGCTGCATGGGGTGGTAATTCTGTGCTGTTCAAACGATGAGTGTCACCCATTCATACGGGAAATATCTCTTTTTCTGTTCGCATTGAAAGGCTCGTAGGTATTTGTCGTATGTATATCCAGGTGCAATAAAGTTGGTGATATCCAAAAACCGTACATGGTCCGTTTCAATGCACATAAATGAGTTGTTTCGTTTGATGGTATACTTGATCGATGAATGTTCTTGCAGGTAAGTTGTCAACGGTATTTTCACAACGTTGAGGTCATAATTCGATGAGTTGAATCCGACTAACGGTAATACATGTAAATAGTTGTCGAATTTGTTCTGTAATTTCTGCAATGGAAGTTCTCCCTTAGCGACCGGGTCCCGTTGATGCGTGACATTGATTTTATCTTCTAACTGGGTTAGGGCATCTTCGTATTGAGCAAGCATCAGTAGATAGGCGGCGTTTGATATCTCCTCTATATACATCATCATCCTGTCAATCAATGTTTGTGCGTTTCCTTCCGTTACAAAGCATTTTGGTTCTGTATAATCAGGTACATTGCTGCATACACTCACTGATAACGGTACGTGTTTTTGGTCCCAGGTGACTTTGGGTGAATTGATGGGCAGGTTGTCTTCTCCAAAATAACTTTCAAAATCATAGGTGGCTCTGTAAGGGTAAATACTGTCTACTATTTCCATTCCTTTGTCCCTTAACGCTTCAAAGATAGTGGGTGGTAGATGAAAAACACCGCCTGGGTACTTGTATTTCGTTTCCACAGTACATTTGTTTTCGTGGCGATGTAGTTTTTTCTCACTTTTCCACAGCTTCTGACAGGTACCACAAATATATGATTTGCTATAAAGGTCAAAGTTTTTTATGTAACTAAAGTGATTTTCGTGCAGGTTCAATTTCAAGGTCGAGGCGAATTTTGTACGCGTTCGCTTGACCAAAGTAGCTACCTGAAACACATATAACAAAACGATCACATCTCATATTTCCATTTCGATATCAAATGATTACATCGTTTATGTTGTTACTTCTGTTTAATCACTACAAGACACACTTACTTGATTCTCGTCTAGCGCATACACAGTGATATTTACTTCGAATTGTTTTGCTAGTCTTTCGACGTCTTCAAGAGGTACACCCGCAAATGTTTTTTTCTTTTGTTTGGGGTAAGCAGTCTTTAACAATGTTTTTGCTGCGTTCTCTAGACTCCTGATCTTCGCTCCTCTGTGTAAGGCCAGTGCCCTGAAAAAGCACAATCGGTCTTGATACGGTTTACCTGTGGTTTTCTTTCGGTCTAACAAGTTGATGGCTCTGTTTGTTTTCAGGTGTTCCGGTATAACAGGTGGTGGGTAGCCGATCACGTGATCTTCGATTGGGTTCACAAGGATGGTCAAATTAGTCACTTCCTCTACACTCCATTTCGAATCCGGTCGTTGGTTCTGGGCGTAGGTTAAAATGTCTGTTTGTGTTATTGCATCTATAGCCCTCTCAAAATCATCGGCATTCCGTACGACTATAGGGTTTGGTAGCATACGATGGTTATTGACGGACGAATGAAAGTACCGCAATTCATCTGATTCTTTGTGACGTAATAAGAATCCATAACTGCCGTTGATTTTAAAGGCTGAATCGCATTCCTCAAATATATAGTGGTTGAGGTTGGGCAAATCTTCTGATAAACTATAATTGTAAACAGTTTGCAGGCTTCCAAATCGCGTATGAGTCCGTATAGCTCTTTCATTTGCAGCCTACACAGCTTCTGCCGACATAATCATCGATAATCTGTCAATATAAATATCACCCAAAGTCATAAAGCTTTCCATTATGTCATTCCTCAATTCTACCGGTAATAGACCTATCCTTTAATAGACCTACCCTTAGCGTTGTCGACTGCAGCGCCATTTTCAGTTTGTGTTGGGGGGCTGTGTTGAGCGTTGTTTAACAAATTCAGTGCTGCATTGGCCTGATCGATTGCATACGCATCCATAGCGGCGTGTAAAATATCTTCGTGTCCCGTCAACACTAAAACACACACGCGTAACAAAAATAAATAAATAAATAAATGACGTATACGTGGTAAATCTATAATTCAGGTATAGAAATAAAATCATACTCACTGCTTTCCATCTCGATTTGCGCCACGGCTTTTATCAAGTCCGCATCGCTTATCAGTCTAATGCGTTTGCACACATCATTGAAAGCTTCTAGCTGTCTCTTCTCAGCCATGGTTATAACTGAACGCAGAACTGAGACACTCTCCCGTTTTATATACACCCTCTATCCCATCACTTAGCTTAGCTCAGCAAACTATGACAACATATCCGACGAAAACTGTGAAATCACTTTCCAAAAATAGAATGACCTCATCCAAATAGCGCCCAGCTCAATGTATTGACATGAGGTCGCAAAACCAAGGTCGCAAAGATTTCAAGGACGGAAAATATTCGAGCAGATGATGAAATCAGTTTCCAAAAATAGAATGATGTCACCACAATATCTGAGGTGAATGCGAAATCGACTGACAGCAGTGTTGACAATGATATACGCTTGAGTATAATAAAACTATCGAAAATGACCTCACCCAAATACCGCCCATTCATCACATCAGGTCGAAGGTCAACAACCTTCCTAAGGACATAGCCCCAAATGAACTCACTCGAATACCGTACATTGCGTGAGCCTGCTAAGGTCACCAATTCAATATATCACCACATGTCATGGGATAAAGGAAGTTAATAGCAACAAATCACCTCGTAAACATCGTCTTCATATCTGAACAGATGGTGAATACTCCACTAACATTAACACTATCCTTCACTTCTCTTTCAACACCATTACCGCTAATTGACTTTTAATACCCATTTACAAACTCCCTCTCAATAAAACTGCGAAAAATGACCTCATCCAAAATAGCGCGCCTCCATGAGGTCGCAAAACCAAGGTCGCAAAGATTTCAAGGACGGAACAGATGGTGAAATCACTTTCCAAAAATAGAATGATGTCATCAAAATATCGCACCGAATCCGGAAGCGATCGTCAGCGAAAAATATATTGCGCAATCCACTTCGTCCATCGTTCGACGTCAAAAACGAGGTAAGTAGGGGTACCTCTTACACTACTGCCCGCATCATGGCTTGAATAATATGGCGACAGCAGCAAAGCACCGCCTTGCTGTTCCGGCCATGTTGAACAACGTTTTTGTGCCAATAAATTGCAAGTGATGCATCGAATTCTGTTCACAAGCATCACCATCGGACGTAAGCTTACTCGTACATAGCTCCTGTCGAAAGGCAATATAAATATATACCGTTCTGCTCCAATATTTTAGTCGCACATTACAACATGCGTTTGACTATATCGCTGAATTTGGCATCTAGCAAAAACATTAACCAAGAGCCTGTAAAAAAATGTCATGTCACACCAAAAGCTTACCACCGATCGATGCGATAATTGAAGAAATGCCAGCTATATATCATTTTCGACTATCAATTTTTCACATATCAGTTTGCGCAAAACCTTGAGATCTTTGGATTAAGTAGAGCCCTGTGTAACTGTAGGGTATCAACGATATTATTATAAATATGCTGAAACTCTGACATTTTGTGTGCCTTTCTTTTCTTCCCTAACGGCTCTACCTTACCAGTTGTAAATTGGTCTTTAAATGCATCTTTTTACTGGTGCGGTACATTCAAACTAAAAGCGTCACGAGCCCAATAAACTTTGGTGACGTCAAATATAAGGTTAGAGCACGAGGAGGACCAGGTGTTCCCGTTATGTGGAACCGCGCCAAAAACGCTTTTTGGAAACCTGTTCGGTAATTATTTTCTTTCGAGCCCTGGAAGTCTGGTAGACTCCATCTCGTTATGGGCGAGCCAAAATATTAATTCACCAAAACGTTTGTCATTCGCGGATCTATTGACATAACAGCTGTCACCGTTACGCGGTCAAGCGCCCTGATGAGACGAGTCCATATAACCAGGTTCTGCATCGCTCCCCGCGAGCTAGAACGAATTCCCTGTGGGTTACGTTATGATAACATCCCTGATGGTATGGCTTTAACGTGTGCGGTAAGAGTAGACGCTATGATTTTGCTAAGCACTCACCCACTGTTCTGCCTGGATATTTCCGCTAAACTAGGAAATAATAATGTCAATAGGCAAACGACCACATGCTGCAGATATAACGAATAATGCCCAGTAATTTATCTGAAGCCGTCCATAAATTGACCCGAATAGACGTAGTAATGATAAGTCATATATATATATATATATATATATATATATATATATATATATATATATATATATATATATATATATATATATATATATATATACATATATATATATATATATATATATATATATATATATATATATATATATATATATATATGATTATATTTATATCAATATTTTATTTTGTATGTGTATATGCATATATATATGCGTGTATTATGTGTATATATATGCATATATATATAGATTTATATATGTATATATTTAAATATATAAACATGAATTGACCCGAATAGACGTAGTATTGATAAGTCACATATATATATATATATATATATATATATATATATATATATATATATATATATATATATATATATATATATATATATATATATATATATATATATATATATATATATATATATATATATCGGAGGTGTCTAAGATGTCTTCCTAATATGAAAGTCGCTCATTCTTGCGCAGTTATAAACAGCCTTTCAGCGCTTTTATCTAATATTGATCTAGACGCAAGTCTTTTCCGACGCTTATACATCAAAGCCGTAGTACCGCACTTGTTTTTATAAGCAATAAAATAAACATTGTCAGGCCCATCAATAGCTCACAAAGCCTTCCCCTTAGTCGTTAACAGTCGATAACTTCTGACGCTCCATAAAAATTGCATCACCTTTAAAATGTTCTACTATTGTGAGGTAGCAATCATACGCACTGACGCGGTAGACGTTGTATTAAAGAAGCGTGGTCCATGATGTGACCCGTTCTGTTAAATCAAAATAGGATTAGTCCCTGAGATAAGTATGAATTACGACCGAGGTCGGCATTTCATTTCTTTGAATTGTGAACCCACTTAACCAAGGGATTAATCTGCTTCTGCATTTACTGACATCTAAGACCTTTACGTGATAAGCTGGTTATCGTTGCAATGCACACTAACGAACTATTACCCCTTTCCGTGCGATGCTTATTTACATATTTTTGACGAAATCTACAACAGGAGAATGCCATAATGACGTCGAGAAAATCTCATGAAGTAAAATGGCATCTGCGTTCACACGCTTCTTGCGAATCTCTAAATACATCTTGTAGGTTAGCAACAAACGCATTTAATGTGATTACAATTTTCTTATGGATATATGTTAACAACATCTAGAGCTGCGATTGACATCAGCTTACGAACCGCTATAGTCAATGCGAAATAAATAATCTGCTAAAAAATGATCGCGATGCAACGAAGATGACTGTAAAATAGTTTATCGATATTGTATAACCCTGACCTCGTATTTCGCATAATCTTATAGAGTGGTAAAGAGACCAAACAACCATTGCGCAGATAGATAGATCGATAGATAGATAGAGAGAAAGAGAGAGAAAGAGAGAGAGAGAGAGAGAGAGAGAGAGAGAGAGAGAGAGAGAGAGAGAGAGAGAGAGAGAGATAGGCAGAAAGTATGAGTGTAAGATGTAGAGAGAGAGCGAGTGAGAAAGATAGAGACAGATCTAGAGTGAGATCGAG
>CM067349.1:34996070-35107894 GCA_034190875.2 Urechis unicinctus
AGGATTGAGACTTCTTGATATCGAAACGAAACAAGAAATCCGTTTGAATCAAAGAAATGTGCGTGAAATCCCGACGCAAAAACCTTATGATGAAATAGATCTACCCCCACCACGGGTGCGTTCTAAACATGATTCATTACCAGATGCGGTAATGCCAATTCCCTTGCCGGAAAGAGAGTTTATCTCCCATGTGCCACAATCCGCGAAGCTTAATCCGAATGCTAGTGAATTTTATCCTCGAAAACGCCGAGGATCCTTTGAGTGGCGTGCATGGTTTAAGACAGTTACCAGTTTAAGGACTTAGCGCAGATTGTCAATCTCTAAATCCCCACAGACTGTGTCATTATGTATGTAGATGTATATGTGACTTTAGCCGATCACAAACCATTATTATATTATTCAACGGATTTAACTAACACAGTATGAACTAACATGTCGACATTATTGAACTCAGCTTTACGCTGTTGCTTATGTGTTCACGTTCAGCCGGCGCATCATTTTTATTATTGGAGAGGTACGGGTAATGTTCATATAGCATTTGATTCAAGAACCCGTTATGATATATGCATAAAACGCTATGATATTAATATACTACAACCATTAATTGTAAGTTGGGTTATGAATTGCTATAACTCGGCTCGGGTTTCTCTGCGTTCTGGGATGGGTGCGCAACGATCTTGGGACAGGAGATAGCCAGAGTTGAGGGAGGCTTGGTTATATTGTCAAAAGGAAAATATTTAAAAAAATTTCTGGGTACGCTGATATCGATGTAAATGTTAAATATTATTCTCACGAGTTAATGCGAGTTATTGAATTTTAAAATAAACTGCTCTGCATTTTTCGCGTCCCATAATTTTAAGAAAACTATTCTGTATAGATGCGACCTTTTGTTGTGAATTATGCCACTGCGAAACGAAACATACGTGCCTATCGGTGTTAGATACGATCGAACCCAACGAATATGTCTCTATGGTTTAGCAACAGAAGGAATATCCTGTCATTCAATACAATCGCATGCTGCCCCCGGAAAGAAATTTTGCGAATTATGTTAACATATGGCTCAAGTTCTGAAAGAATTAACAATTCCCTCCTATAAAGATAATGAACCCCCCGAATTCCTTTGACGGTAATGTTTATGATATCGTCTAGTCACAAATTGGAATCCATCATGTCCCCTGGTGGATTTTGTTCTTAGTGGCCATCATCTTATTTATATTCATGTCTATCCTTACTCACAAAATGCCAAAAGCATTTGAATTTTGTCCCAGGTCCAAAAGTCCTGAGGTCTCAATAGTAACGTATGATCACAAAAATGATCAAGTTAATTTAAAGAATGAACCATTCTGAAGTAAGTTCAGAACATGTCAGTGACATTAATGAATAATTGATTGGTCATTTGTAATATTGGATAATTGGTTTGATTGTAACTGTATAACGTTTATATTGGATACATGAATTATTAATGAATGTAAATTTCCTTTTTATTCTGATATTGTATAGTATGTTTGAATTGTATTTTGAAATTTGTGCTAGTTAGAAATACTTATGAAAGTATTTTCAAACTCCTTGCCATGGAAGGAATGTTACGATCCAGTTTTTAAGCTGCTAGCTAGGAAAGTAATATAGTACGAGATTTATGGATATGATTAAGCGCGATGTTATTGCTAGTTAGGAAAGTAATTAAGCTAGAATTATGGATATGATTAAGCGTGATGTTATTGCTTGAGGGAGAAACTTAAATCTGAACGGTGGCTTACTTATCTAGCTTATTTATGAATAATGTTATTCCATTCTTATTTGACATTGATGGCTGAATGATGTTTGCGTGGCAGTCCAATTTCCCTCACGTGATTAAGTCGGCTACGCTTTATATGCTATGATGATGCTTTTGTCATCAGAAACCCTCGCATGCTGCGTGATTGCATTATATTGGCATCCCGCGTAAACCACTTTTAGTGCTTTAGGCGTAGGATCTCTCGAATAATGCATGCGTTGAAGGGATATATAAATGTCGTTAGGTAAATTACTTATTATCTTTGTTGTACGTAGTTTGGTCGATTCTAGCGTATAAAAGACCCACCAAATAGCGCCCCAACACTCCAGTAAGGTAGAAGCTCCACAGAAGTTCCGCAGAAGCTCCACAGAAGTCAACAGACGTCCATCGAAGCCACAGAGGGAAGACAACCAGACTCCAAAAGAGGCTGACTCTCGTCAACTTCCCGATAGGCTTTGAAAGAGACTCGCTGTGCTTGTGGAGTGATTGTGCTTGTGGAAGTGAAATAAGAATAAATCAACTTCAGTTTGAAAACGGGGTCCTTCGTTTACCTGTGCACCTAAAACCGTGTTGGTAAATAGAAGTAAAACGAACGCGCAATAAGAGAAGAAACAATAATATCTTAGCCTTACCCCAAGGCGCGATAATCCTAGTTTAGCTATTTTGACAGCGTGTAAATATGAGGAACTCATTCGGTTAAATACCAAGCATTGGGTGGCCAGCCTCAAGCTTGGTCAACCTGGTGCGAGTCAATTCCGAAACGAAACTAATATAATGTAGTTTACTATTTGCCATATTGATAGGTGCATGACACAGTCTGTTATGAATAGCATTTGTGGTGTCCGACACGATAAATCTGCGATGTTTCGATCAATATATTAACAAAGTGCAATCAAGTGAGTTAAATGTACACGTCGGACTCCCAGTCATCATCAGCAAAATAATTGGTCCAGCAGATGCTTGTGATTTTGTCTATTACCATTTGACTAGTATTTCAGATTTATTTAGGATCACAAATGTCAAACAGTCATAAGATATTACCTTTTAGCACACATTAGGTAATAGTAAATGGGCTGAAAGAGACATTTTCAACGACAGCACAATAGATGTAGGTTCGAATTCTGCAATTTTGTCATCATGTTTTAAACTATTTCAAGATGGGGTATGAATTTCATGCACGTGTTTTGATCGCAGTTTGGAATGCGTAACCGAAATCATCACTATGCTTCCTGTATGCGTTGTCTATATAAGCCAAGATTAGCAATATGACTCTATGGTGCGATCATAGAATGCCGTCTCACGACAGGAGAATGATTTAAATTTTTATAATAAGTCATTTCTACTAGACACATCGATCGTATCACCTCCAACAACCAGGAGAAGATCGCAGGAGGTCGCCTGTTACGGGAACCCATTCACAGATTACGGGCAAAGTTAAGGCATATATATGCAGAATAAAAAGCATCATTTCACTTATCCTTTTAATCATTTAAAACAAGTAAAATGTAATCGTGGTTATCTAAAATTCAACATGGGTGCAATCCGTACATTGCTTTACTTTGTAAAACGAGCAGTATGACATCATAAAATTGCATTTATCTATTCGAATGTAATTTCTTTGGATATTCAGACATGGAGTTATCTATTGACGCAATCCAATGAAGTACGTATTAACTAAATGATTATTGTAGATGTATAAGAGTTCCAAATTACCAGTCGCTCGCTTACCCGAGCAGGCTAAGTCTTGATTTGGTCGAATGAAATTGATACATTTGCGTCCTGGTGACAATAGCTTAATCACGAAGTGCTGTGGTAATGTGACTGATGTACCTTGGTTTTAAACTATCTTGGATGTAACAAACTACCAACGAAGACATGTGCCTCGGGTTGATTATGTAAATGCCAATGAAGATTTTGTACACCTATGTACCTATGAATTTTAAGATATTTGCTTGGTCTGAATAATGAGATGTACTTAGATGACGTCTAGTTCACTTGAAATCCGCCGATGGCTCGACACGAACTAATTGATCTGGCCAGAGGTCATACGCAATTATGTCATATGTCGTATGATTTGTGTTTAGGTTGTACAATGGCGTGGCATGATGGAACCACTGTCACCGATAAATGGATCAAAATGTACCGGCATGAGTATGTGTTATTGCAAATGCAAGTAATAAGTATGGAATTGCTGACCTTTCAAGGATTTCAAACGATCACTAAATGTTTGTCGTAGAACAATATTACGTATGAAGCATTGTTGAATAATTTGAAGTTGAACAGTTTGAAGCTGTGTTGTAGACTCGTATGACTTGATTGAAAAATAATTAGAGATTTTTTGGAACAACATCATGCCTGTGTCGAGTGCTAGATAACACTAAATACTGTGCGCGTTACATGTCATAACGCCAACGCCACATAAAAATTATGACTTTAACCGCCTTGTTCGACTCATATAAACATAACCCTGATATTAAAACGGCAAGAATAAAGTAATCAACAAACGGGATTTAGATCACTGGCATCTGGAACTATTTTAATGTTTTTATCTTATGAATCATCCTTACGGCAAATCCCCAGTAATTCTCGAAATAAATATGCCCATTTGACATTTTCCTTGATATCGGAATATTGCCTCCCAGACACGACTAGAACGCTGAAGACAAATAAGGAATGCAAGAGCCAAAGATAGTCGTCAGCAGCGATGCAATATCAGTTTAGGTTGCCCAAGAGCTATACAGGGACAGGGCGATTGATGTGGCATACTGCAATACCAGGTGCGGACGTTCAGCACGCGTCAAGACATGATACACTGACGCCTCACACGGCATCTAAATTAACTGAAATGTTTAAGGCACATGCCTTATATATATATATATATATATATATATATATATATATATATATATATATATATATATATATATATATATATATATATATATATATATATATATATATATATATATATATATCTTCTTTACGCATTTGTGTTGAGACATACTGTTGAGTAGTGATATATATATATATATATATATATATATATATATATATATATATATATATATATATATATATATATATATATATATATATATATATATATATATATATATATATATATACCACTACTCAAGAGTATGTCTCAACACAAATGTGTGTGTGTGTGTGTGTGTGTGTGTGTGTGTGTGTGCTTTTGTGCATACATGAAATAACCTCCAGAAGCATGTTTATTGCACGCAAAGCTGGAGGAGTAAGCGGAAATGTTAGCAGAACACATGCTTTATTTTTAGTGCAGCAGCGGTAATTCGGTATGAAAATGTGGCGGAGAGACTAATTTTGCTTGTGAAGTGACCTAGTAGTGCAATCGTTTAGAACATACTGGCAGCATTCCCTGCGACTGCAAGTATTAACGACCGACTTCAGAAAGGCATAACTGTTAGCATATTGTAAAGCTTCTATACTGATTATACGAAAGGGGATTTCACGACCCTAAATATCTGAGTAGAATGTATGCAACCACATTTTGAGAAATGGGGATGAGTGTTCTCGAACAGTTTGATATTGCTCTCGTTGTCAATTGAGGCAACACTATGACAGATGGAAACTTCAATAGTTGCAGCCTGCGTTTGTCGGTATTATGTTACATTTGCGCTTGGTAAATTCCGCACCAGCTGGTGGTTTTAACTTCCAAGTTCGCAGTTATACAAATCGTCCTGACAAGAGCAGCATGTAATGCAATGTAATATGCTCAACATTGTGAACAATCGTTGACAATCATACACAATCTAGTAGCTATCATAGATCGTAACAATGTACATGTTTGTATTCGGCTGGTTGACCACGTGATTGCATGTGAGCAGCCAGCTGTAATCCTCTAAGTCAAGCCGTTGCTTATTACCTCCATGAATACTGACATACTGCTACCCGTGAATTATGTACCCCGAATCATTCAAATACTCCAACAGATAATAAGGTTGCACATAAGAATTCTTCTCACCATTAACTCCTCTCATTGTTGATAACTGAGGTGTGGAGTGCTTGTTATCTTGGTCTATTTCTGGTTAAAGCTCGCTATTGCATACTTCGCCACTAGCGAGATATGGTCATGATTTGATATCCTAGAGATACAGATAACGCACTGCTTGAAACGACAGATACAGTGCAAGAATTATTAATAGGTCAGCGTCTGTATAATCCGTCCATGATCACCAATTACTTTTCGATCAATATTCTAAAAGATTCCTCGCCCCTTTCCACCACCTGTTTCGTTTACCACCTACAAGTTTCCGCTTCATTAAAAGCTGCTGTGGCTAGAACCCATCGCTCGTTACGTCTGCGCTGTTAGGCGATATTTGATTAGCTCTCTAGTCCAACGATATACAACCGTAAACATGTATTAGCTTGTATTCTTTTGCATTATTTCCAACTATTAATTGTTCAAAAACAAACGAAATATAAACAGCCCTGGATTATGTTGATAATTTAATCTGACTCAAATGAAGACCTTCACTTAACATTAGACGATCCTCGTAACCACGAATGTGAGTAAGGGTAATAGCCATTTGTTGAGCGATACGCCACGCCTATTGGTGTTTTAATCAATGACACGAATCTTGTAAAGCACGATGCCTAGCAAACGCAAAACGAGCTCTAATAAAACAAACTCTGCACCTTGGAAAACAAATAAACACTCTTACAGCGATAAAACCAAGTTAATGCACCAATTTACTTGGAACTAGTTACAATGCGATGAACCAAAGAAGCTATGGGTGCTTCACTCTTCTTCTCAAAACAACAAACTTCAACACTTTTTCTCATACGCATAATTCCGGTAGCTTTCGTTGCCCCACAAGCGCATGCACACGTACAAATTCCAATTCACTGCCTTAGTGTTTCTGCTGAAAGGGTTGACCGCGAGTGGAGAGCTCGTGCTGCTTAAGCGACTGCTGGTTCTACGACTTATTGATGGAAGAAGAGCAGTGATCAGCATTGTTCACTTATTATGACAGTCCTAATTCTTACGTCTCTAAGTGGTACCAAAGAGTCACGTTAAAAGCCTCGGCAAAAGCTTCATCGCGACGCATTCAGGTAGTACAGCGATGTGACTAATGCACGCTTGGTTTACGGTGTCTAAGAGGTTACCAGCTACCGAAGGAGGCGTGCACTCGGTTGGAGCATTGTTCGGCCACATCGTTTGCTCGCACACGTTTTTATTACACTATGATATGTCTAAACAGAGACGTTTTACCACTGCTTGATAATTCGATATCGCAAGAAATCTTGCCTAGCTTGCTCATGAAAAGTCACGTCGTAATGTAATAAATGAATGTTCCATCAGGCGCATAAGTGTCTCCATGCGGTCTTTAAAAATACATAAAAAATACTACGAGCTATTCTGCATACAAATACACCCCAAAAAACGTTACTAATTGTGCTAAGTCAGAATAGTGTATCATTGATTGTACTTAATGGCGTCAAGACTATCGGACATCCCTTGATGACTTGAAGTAAACTGTTAAGTATTGCTATAGGTTGCCCCTAAGTGAGCTATAATTCTCGCGAGTCCAATGATGAATTCTGGGGCTGCGACGCATTGCACTATTGGACGAAACCAGCTGGAATTATCAATGGCTGATTAGTTTAGTGCTATGGCAGACGCAATTAATATGCATCTTATTTGTAGATTTCAGAACTATCTGAAATATATGTTGCAGAAAAAATCATATATTAGCGGATATGTACTCATTATAAGAGGAACAGTTCATTGTTAGGGACGTTGTGATAAACTTGTAAAACACGTATTACATCTGATTAAATATAGCCATTTGTCTGCTATAGTGGTTACCAATCGAAATGTAGCTGAATTAATGGCGTGATTTAGATGTGTAGTCGTCAAAAATACTTTTGAAATGCGGTACAATGACATTCATTCTTGCCTGACGCAAATATGTTAGGCCTTCAATGCATTTCCATATATGTTTTCAGCTTAAAAACATTTCTGTCACAATAATGATGTCCATGACTCTCTGGAATGATTATCAAACAGTACGCAACTCTCTCCTCCACTAAGTTTAATTTAGCTCAACGGTGCATTACTCGCACGGCACATCCTATTGAGTGCAACCACCCATTTTGTTTGTCTAATTCATGTTAACGGATCTAAATACAGTCCTGAGAATTATTTTAACTCACAAAGCATTTGCCAATCATTTTCCCATGCATTTTTCATAATTTGGGATTGATCTTTTCGAAGTCACTTATGGGTTATTGACAAGGTCATCTACATGTTCGACAATAATGATCTTTGTGTAGATTCCTGATAGAGGTCAACGAAGTTGCTTGTCAAATGTTATTCGTCACAATTTATCACAGCACTCTCTTTATATTTTAATGAGCAAATGGTTTATCCACACCACTACTTTAACACATATATCATTAGCCGTACGTTTGCTTGCTTATCGCTGATGGGTCACTTACTAGCATTCAACCAAAGTAGTAATTAAATAAGCACGATCCGAAGGTTTTCTCTGTTGTCGATATTGTAAGAACATGCTTCGTTTGAAAATATGTCGATTTCCCCTATACCATCCTTTTCAGTTTTTAAAATTATGCGGAAGCATGGCTGACCGGATAGTTTTTAGCTGCTGACTGTTGCCTTATTTAGAATATTGGCGTTGAATTGTAATGTCTAGTCGTCTGGAACATGTTTGATGCAAATAGGCTAATCACAAATAAATATGAGGTAGCGATATTTAGGGGGGATCATCATAGGGTTATCTTGTATTGTCGTGATCTTGCAAGTCAAAAATTGGAAAACTTGATTCGGTGTTCAACTGCCGCTAATCTTGTCAAATTTGCACATTACCTACAATAAGTTAGCGCAACATTGTGAAATATGTTACGTCCCATGGCTGCTAATTGTACAAATGTACGTAATTTAGTCTTTGTTGATGCTAAATTTCGATTGGTCATAAAAATGACCGGAGCCTAGACCAACAAAACCAACGTATATGCTCATTTGATTATCATTAACTTACATTAATTTAAGCTTACTTCTGACTTAGAGAGATATACCGTACGGTTCGTAGTCCAGGTTTTGGTTGATCACCTTATGCATTCATTGCGTGCATCATATATATATATATATATATTTACCAAGATCATGTCCAAAACGGAAAAGAATACACTACGTTGTTTAACTGCTGGTTACTAATCAGTAGATGTATCATGTTGGATACGAGGTGATCAGTTGTTGGTTCTTGCACGTCGTATTCCCTTATCTTCTTCGCACAAATGATTGAGTCTATCTTCTACCATAAGCAAACAAACACATCGGCTGACATTGTGCAAAGCTAGTCACAATATTTACCACTGGGTGATATGGAGGGCTAGAGCGCCTTGGCTTATTTTTGCATGCATATGTTCGACTAGAGCTACTGTATTCGCCGAAGCACAAGTAATTTTTTTTCTTTTCAGATGAATGCCCAATAACCTTTTTCGGTTCCGAGTGTTTTTGGGAAGAGGATGCATTACTGCCGGGCTGCATTAGCACTTATAATCAGCTGAAACCCATAACCAGAATATTTGGCGGTATTTCAATCAGGTACATATAAATGTATTCACAAATTGTGCAAATGTGATTTATGTCAGTAGTCACCATTACATCGCGTTTTAATGTATCAAATTAACAACGTGACGATAGGCCTCAATTATTGTCCCTCAGATTTGCATCTTGCGTATAGAACAAGTTATTTTGGCATAAAGAAAGCATGTCTCCTACCCAAAAACAAATATAATGCTCAAGTTACATTCTATTGAGTAGCCTATCAAATGCAAACTAAAATCTTATTATAATGAACTAACCAACCATATCTGTTTTAGGCAAAATTTAATTGTTCTGCCGAACGCCGGTATGGTAATATCTATTGTTGTAACAAAACAAAATAAGTAAATCACCATAACATTTTTCACATATCACCTTTTGGCATTGAACATTTATATAAGAGTTTATGCATCACTAAATGAGATAGCAACTTACAATCAACTTGGTTTGCTTAACAAGCGTTGATAGAAACTTCAACCAACCCCTACAAGCTGCTGTTTTGAGAAGAATGCATAAACAGATGGCACCGTTTTAGGTCGGGACTAAATTGCCAGTAAGCGTCAAGAAACTCTCAGCATGGCTATGTCATTAAAGTGCATTGTCCGGATCATCCATCCTACCAATGGGCAGATGAATAGAGTAAATTGACAACACAGTTGATAAATATATGATGCGACCCCTTTTCAACGACTCCATAGCAACAAGTAGGTGGATTATTCAATATCATGAGGAAAGAGCGGCGAGGGGCTTGTTATCAGTCCACCATGAAGCTTATCGTAGTATTTCTGAGTGCAAAGACATGACTCATCTGTCCTCGAATAGCACCACATCAACGTTTCGGTGCGGCAGACTATGTTTTGTCAAAGTGCAAATATGAATACACCGAGAGGTAAGTTATTTTAAGACTGCTGATACAGTGTACCCAATACCTTTTAATGCTAGAATTAATAATAATCGTACCGTAGCTGCACCATCATCATTCGTACTATAATAGATAGCGCAAGAAAGAGTTTATGGTAGATTTGACAATAAATTATGTTGAATTTTCGGAAATTCAATTATGCCTTGTAAATATAGCTTAAACGTGTTATATGAAATATCGCGGTTAAATATTGCTATCAAACGAATGTCAATAATGCAGCCGTTGATTAGGTTGCAATTTGTTACAGACAAAAACTAAATACATATTGTAACAATGTTTTATTTCAATAAACATAAGCACTTGCTATTAGTGTCTCGATGGATAAGTAAAATTATGTTTTATTCAACACATATAAATTTACATCTCGCTCGTTAGTATCAATGGGTCTACATATCAGGCCTAACTGGGAATCTGGTATTTATATCGATCTGGATCCATCGATAAAAACACACAGAAACCATCACAACTTGTATTACCGCGATTTCAGAATAAAATTCTATACCAATGTCAATTGCAATTTTAAATCGAATGGCAGCCATACCATAAAATATCTTTGAATGTTTTGGTAGTCCTATTGAGCTTAGATAGATTTGATAAATCGGTTGGAATTGTATATTCCCTAATTTTAGTAAATACATATTTGCCTGTCGTTGATGTTCATAGTTCGACATACGCGAGCAAACTCTCGAATTTGCTGTGTTTTTTTATTATATCGCATATAATTCACACCGTTAAGTTCGTCATACAGCCAAGATTGACGGTAAACAATCAACTGCCTTTCCGTCGATGGATGTGTCCATATATATTATCGGGTCCCGTATCCCTGAAGTATATTATTAACAAATATGCGTCATAGATGCTTCTACCTTCATGACACTTATCATGTATTTTATCTTTCTTGCTAAGTAGAGAAGTGAGATCAACATGTTTTTTACATTTTCGTGACGATAACCCCTACTATCCTTTTTGACTGCTTGCTCATGATTAACGAGGAGACGCGAATGCAGATAATGGTGGAGAATCAACTTAAATGCTCAGAATAAGCGTTTGACTAAGCTTCATTGCTAATTGTCATGGAATGATCAAAACATCAACCCCGCAGGCACCAGCAGCACATTAGAGCTATATTTTGTCCTGCAATAGCTCATGTTCGAATGTAATACAGTCAAATATCAACCTTGTGTTTGCTGCATAGCCTTAATTAATACATCGACTGATATAATACAAGAAATCAGCCGGGGAAAAATGCGATACTTTATATGGAGCGAGCGGATGCAAAACAGCATTTTGCACATCTATCTGTAATAAAACGAAAAACATTTTTTTAGAGCTGCGTCCCTTTAAAGAATGTGTATACGATAATAGTTTCAACTGATTTGGAATCGTAAAGGAAAGACAATTTGAAGGTATGTGAGTATGATGCAGCCAGAATGCCAATGGGTGCAATATGTCGACCTGTTAATTACACGACATCTGGCAGGTAGTGACACGGTCTTATATTAAATGGAATGGCATATCAGTGTGAGTCAATACAGTACGGATTAAAAATGTGGAATTCTATGAACCTCAACCTTAATGAAATTTAATGTTTAGATTTATATGTACATATTAACAGTTTTATGAATATATATGTAAATATGCATATATAAATACATATATGCATATAAACTAATATGTACATAAAATGGCAAGAGTATATATATATAATAATGATAACAATCATATTGGTAATAATAATAATGCTCAAAGGGTATCCTGGAGTTTGACTCAATTATCTTTTGTGGAGTGCTTATTATGGATTAAATAAATTCCCCTTTAACACTTCATTCTTGTGCTTTTGTTGCCCTTTAATAATATCTTCGCAATGCAGCTATAGTAAGTAACGCAATTGTCGGTTACGCAGACTGATGTTATTTGTTAGTTGATGAAGCAAATCATTGAATATAGCTCCTATCGTTTTGCCTTTTTGCCACATCTTGCCAGTAATAAATTTCTTCAAAGCTGAGGAAGGCTTCTTCGATCGTGGCTGTGCCTTTGCAAACCTTTAAAACACTTTTGATTGTATAATTTAAAAAGAATCGTTTAAGTATTTACTTACTCGTTGATGATGCTGTCACTTCTTAAGCTATGCACGGAACATGGACGTAATATGAGACCCATGCCAGAGGAATAATCTAGAGAAGCCTTTTATATTTACATCTGGCATTGTTATTGATATCTTTTAATGGCCATTGCACATGGCCCTCATGTTGGTGCACATTCTATATGATGCCAAATGAATTATTGGTTATCGTCTTTGGTATCAACCACACAGGGATACGTAAGTCGGAGAACATTGTTCCGTTTTGATGAACAAGCACTTCAATTATCGTCATATATATGACAAAAATACTAAACATAAAAAAACAGAAATTCAAACAAATAGCGCAATTAGCAAGCTATGAGTCGTGTACTCTTATAATTGATGAGTAAGGAATAACAAAGTTTTTTTATTATTGCTCTCCATGATAGATGATAAGCATATGTAAACGCTTCCAAGTTCTAACGGCCAAAAGTCAGGGTATAATATCGTAAGAGCGAGTAACCGACATGTGGAGGAACTGTGAGAACAAATATTTGGAATGATTCCAAGTCGCAAAAGTTATTTTCCTCATAGCTCAATATGATCAGACGTTGTCCGCTGCAGCTCACATGAGGAACTGTTGACTAACTACGCCCGAGCTCCACACATTAGAGTCGCATGTAGTCTTACACGTGGTAAGCAGAATGGGATTGTGACGCAGGACGATCTGCATGTAGTTGCTGGCAAGATTTTTTTGTAACTACAAATTGAATGTCTCTAAAGCGGTTCAATTTCGAAAAGCTAACCTATGCTATCGTATTTCCACCATTCTTCCTGTCTCATAGTTAAATAATTCTTCGGCAACAAACAAAATAGTTTGAAGAAATAATAATTTATTATGACTATTTCAAAACCGAAACACCATCGAGTCTTATCTTAACGATTAGAATACGGCTGCAAAGCGATTAACTTTAACAAGGTCAATATCATCCCCTAATACCGTAATAAGAGACTCTCCAGGCAACGGTAAATTATTGAATTGAACCCTATTGATCAACGCCACCTCCTTATTTAGCCTTTTACAGAAAGCTTTTATGCGTTGCTATCCGACACGACAATGCTTTTACCGGGCATCGACACTTGTAACCATCAGCAATTGTACAAAGCGTATAGTATCGGATAAACAACGACCTTCAAACGTCTTATAGGCTGGCACAGCTTACTTATACACCAAATATGATAGTCCGGAAAAATTTGCTTATTGTGGCATGAAGTGTTGAAGCAACGATGGAGCAGCCATGTAGGTAATTACACTTAAAGCAGACATTCTGGCCAGAACATAACATGCTGAAGCAGCAGAATGTATTTCACCAGTTATTGGGAACCCATAAACTAACATTTTTCTTGCCTGTCTACTCCATCTGCTAACCGTAACATCTTTACCCGGTGTTTCAAGCAGCGGTCATATCTTGTTGACACTAGTGTCACGGAGTTTTTGTTCATATTAAGCCGGCCTGGGCTTACGTAATAAGATGTTTAAAAAAAACCCACTCTGAACGATTCAATTTACTTTTGAACAGCTGGTGCAGATTTATTGAGAGCGTCCAGTCTGTTTTTTGGTTTCATGCATAACTTCCATTACAATTTGCTGTAGAGTGTCTGTGGTTACGTTAGAACCTGTCTTCGAAGTGACGTAAGGAAGTGTGACACGAATATTCCGTTATTATTGCAAACAAAAATACAAAACCAGGCAAATTGTAAAACTTAGGCTCAATTCATTTTCCATGATCAATTATTTATGTCTCGGAGTCATGCACATGTATTTCTGATGCTCGCGCAAACACTGAGAGGATAGTTGATTTTGTCGTTAACCATATTTGCACGGACGAATAACCATTACGTCTGTGTCTGACGCATTGGATACAATTGTGCAAGGCTATAGCCGATACCACATAATTTCACGAGGCAGATATTTTTCAAGCTTTGCTAGCCCACGTTGAATTATGGTCTATTGTGACTTGGAAGCATTGTCTAATAGCCATAAGTATCTGATTCTCGATGTCTTGTTTCACTGCTGTCGATATTGCTCGGCTTATCAGCTCCCTCTCTATGAGATCGATTACCATTAAAGACATATTTATCATTGAAATAACTAACACCGCTGGATATGAATTTACATCAAAAAACCTGCATGAGCTGATAATCAGATATAACAGATGCTGACATGCAATGCGTAGTTTAGCAACAAACATGTATCCTCCATGCTATCATTGCTGACAGTATAATAGATATTGGACCATACATCCGCTGGGGAAGACATAGTCGCTGTCAGTTATAGGCTTCATATTTAATCCTGCTAAACCAAATGTGATCACAGTTGTATCGGGTTATACTGACAGCAATTAATCGATTGTGACTGACTGCTTACAGTTTAGTTGAGATCGCCTACTTGTCATTAAATCAATGTGGCTTGAGTTGGCAGACTCAGGTTTAGTCAACTCAAATTAAGTTTTGTTTTATAGATACATGCTCAGATTGCAGCTGAATATGACGTCATAAGAATATTAGCGGATGATTGTATAATATCGACTGAATTATCGAACCCACACTAATTATAGCGATCAACGCAGCCAAAGAAAGGTCAAGGTAATGGTTATGATGCACAGAATATTTGTTTTGTAAATGTTTTTGTCACGAGTTTACTTGATTGATCTATTACAACTATAACCTCTTTGATCGTGTGACGGTTCTTTGTTCGTGTTTTAAAATGGACTATGTTAACATCTGGCGTTGATATTAATACCTTCTAGTGACCATTGCACATGGCCCTTACTAAAATATAGTCGAGTGAATCGACATTCCAGGGTTGCCAAGACTGATCAAATTGCATCCACTGCTTAATAGCAAAAAAAAGAGTTGAACGTAAAACCCGTCTCCCAAATAGGATGAGTGCACAGAATAGACTTCACATATAAATGCTAATGAGGATAAAAAAAACTATGGAAAACTACGTCAGCTTTAGTAATGATATATTGCAGTGGTGTCTGTCTTGAATAATATCATGAATATTAATGACCGAACGACATACAGATCTAATAATGTGATTACTATTGATCTGGATGAATCGTCCCATATTTATTCACACTGATTATTCCACTGAGTGCTGTGTCCACTATGAAAAACCCAAAAGCATTGCAGATATCACGTTTACCAATAACACACTAAGTCAGAATGCGCGACAGCCTAATCCAGCATAATCAAAGCTTTCGTTCAGCCCGATATATTATTGTGTTATTGATTTTGAGTCAGGATTGTGCAGAGCTAAGAACTATTTAGCCATAATCCTCTCTTATCTCTGAAGCTCGAAATATGTAGAAGATGCAGTATTGGATGCAGTTTTTGTGGGTGTTGAAACCTAAATGCTAAAATAATATATGAAGGTGAAGCACATTTTTCAATATAATCATTTTGGATACAAAGCGGGTTCAAAATACAATGTTCGCACAATGACGAAGAAACAAAAGCCTAATCATCGAACATACAATTGTGAGCGGATAAGATACGTTGCACGAGGCGACGTTGCTTGAATAATAAAGCTAGATAGCCTTACTGACCTTCTGCCAAACACACGTCACTCCTAGTTGTCTTGAATAATGAACTGCTCCATGATATCAATATGTAGCTGATATGCAAAATGATAAATCGTAGGACAGACACAAATATCGTTGAACCATATATGAGGCAAGTAAATGACATAGAGAGCTTTTATGCTGGCATATACCGTCTGTATAAGCCGAACCAACAATCGATAGAGCAAGACATACACATTAAGCAAGGTTTTAGGAGATGTATAATGCCTCTGCACTTAATATCCTTTTTAAAGTGATAATGGTTTTGTTTGTTATTTAAGTTTGCGTTTTGCCAATTCGTCTTTCACTCATTAATCTGATTAGTTACCTATCATCTGTTATTTCATCTGATATATTCATATGCACAGTTAAAAACTAAATTCATGAATCGTCGGCCAATGGTAATGGAATGATCAGGTGTCTGGTCAATACGCATTAATAAGGCACTCATCAAATAATGTTCTAAAGGAAGATAAGCCATAAGAACAAACGTGGATGAGTATGATAATTGGTTCCCTCTCCGTTAGACTGGCAAACGAAATGAAAAATGCAAGTAGCTGACGTTGAAGTTACTATCTTTTAATGACCATGGCACATAAACCTGACAACTACTACCTCGTGTTTCTTCTGACAACGTTTTTAAAGAACATGTCAGTTGAAAATGAAACATTGATAGTGGTAAACAGCTCCTATTGCTGCCAATAATGATCAAATGAAATTCGTGGTCTAATGGATGACAGTAAGTATGGTTTAATGCATGAAACGTCACCACGTCTAGAGGCAATAAGAAGATAAATGATTTAGTTATTTACTGAGTCAGCGAAAAATGTCAATGTTGTCCATAAAGCAACGGAACATAGCTTCTGCCTTGTGGCTTATTTACGAGGTGTTCTCGAACTCCGGCGCAATACATCTGACCAATTAATGGTTTGTGCCAACATGGAACACCTTCTATCTAGCTTAATGTTCAAACGACATGCAGAGCTGTATACAGTTTGGAATCGTATTCTGCTTGCATCGCCATTTGCTTCACATTTCAATACGCAGGTTAATACAAATTGCATTGCTTCCACTGGCGATGTAAGTGCTGGTTGCCCATTCACTCAAAAATAGAGATGCTTACGTATATGCTTGTAATATATTAAACTGATTCGGTGAAAGAGAGACATCTACCATTGATGTCAAAGGGAACAAAGGCTGTTAGGGGTTTAACTCACGTTGTCATTAACGCAGAAACTCAATATGATTTCTATTTTAGTACTATGGCCAATACTGTATGAAGTTAGTGTGGTCTGTGAACCATGATATTTTTGTTGTACAATGTCGTGACAGCCCAATAAGTAACGAGACATACGGAGCATCTCTTGATGTCAAGGGAAACTACACAAGCCAAGAGGTCGTTAGAGGAAGCGCCATACTAGATGTAACGGTAAAAGCAAGTGTATTATGGTTTCCGCAATGATTTAGTTTTTTCTTGTTTTAACCATCAACTCATTTCCTTGATTTAACTGCCCGTAAGGGTCATGTGCGTTTTGTCACCCTCTTACATTTCAAGAAGTGATCAGCGCCTTCTCGGACTGCAGATGAACTATTATTAGCTACAGCTGCAAGGCGAGTCCGCTCGGGCACTGGTTAAATGTATCAGTTTTTGATATGGTAACCTCATCTGATCTGGTACATGGTGTGTTGCATGTAAACACCCAGCTTCTCGTCACGTTTCTATCACATCCATCTATCACGGGCACCTAATATACTTTCCGTTACAAGTAGTATGGTGTACAAAAGATTGTTTACACAGGTAAAGGCTTTATGTGCGGTTTCGTATAAATAACCTGGATTATTTCTGAACAGTCTTGGTCTCCATATAAACGCACTAGCTAATAAAGTACAACTTGCATCAAAAACTGACAAACTTAAACGGAATTTATAACAGCAACATATAACAGTTGGTATCGTGATATGTCTATGTCATTAGCCGGAAGCATCATAATCTACTACTGAAATGATGAGCGCAATATCTAGTGTTATCAAAATGAAGCTGTAGACCACAATACGATTAGTATGGTGAAGTAAAAGGCACGAACATGGTATTTATTAATTACGACTAACGAAACATAACCGCTTACACATTTAGACATCGATTTGGCATGGTTCCTGGGTAATACAATGGCGCGGTTTGCCTTCACTTTCTGCCATGAAGCATCAGAATTCTATATGTAAGATGTTATTGACTTTGCAAAGCGCTGGAATCGATTGGATTTCTGGTTGCAAAACCGATGTGTATGGTGTAACGATGTGTCAGTAAAACGATATATTCTGTGCAATGTTGCATAAAACATATTGAGTCAGTGTGGGATATTTGAATAATTTCGCCATTGCTTGATATTCTGTCTGATGTGCTATATAATTACCACTTTACCATTATCGGATGTCTTTGTATTTACTCCAATTGTCCCACCAGGTTGATTTCAACCTAAAGATTGTTTGCTGAGAAGTGTGATAACGCCACTGATAAAATGAATCAAAGAAAAAATACATAACTTTCAATATATGATCAAACAGCCTTGTGAATAGAATGTCAGCTAGTGAAATGAAGCATTCATAGTGGTTTCAAGCCCCTACTACTACAAAGAATGATCAAATGATACCCACGGTCATGGTCAGATATATTCACAACCACAAACATCTCGTCCTTTGTAAATAACGTACGCATAGATTCATATGGCATTGGTAAACGTGTTTCAGTTAATGGGCATCCAAATCTGTGCTACAGCTTATACAACCTAAGCCATCGTCAATAGGAACTTTTAAGAGCCATCACATTCCCAAGCCCATTATCTTGGTTTGTTAGTTCTCCACAGTTATATAGCAGTTTGTCAGTTTTATCCAGCTTTCTTGAAACGAATGCTATTCTCATACATATCTGCATTCGGCATATCGGTATAAAAGTTCTCCAAAGACTGCTAGAAACGGTGCCACCAATTATTTGGTCGATCACAGCTCCAAATATATTCATTCATCAATGCGCCAATAGGAGCCGTGAAAGTGATTACCGACATCAGCATTGTACACGCAGCATACAACTGTTCTAAATATACAATTAACAGGAACAAACATACGATTATGCGATGTTCAAAATTAGTCTAACAAGAAAACCAAAGCACTCAAGGAGTGCTTTACAGGATTCCTGCCAAATTAATCAAATCCTAATTGACATTTGCATAGTCTGTCATTTATTTTGCAGGTTGATACACATTGCATTGCTTGTTTCGAGTTCTTACGGTTCTCAGACTATTGTATAAATGCCGGTTGCCCATTTACTCAAGCAACGAGATAAATAAGTGCATTATTTTAATTAGGCGACGCTTCAGAAATTTAACCAATTCAGTAAAAAAGGATCGTAACAATAAAGGTGATTTTGTTATCAACAATTGATGTTTACTCATGTTTCAATTATGGCAGAAACCCAGTATAATGTCAATCATAGTAGTATGGCATGGCCAAAACTGTATGAAGTTAGTGGAGTGTGTCAACTATTATATTAACATTGTACCATGAGAGCCCCATACGTAACGAGACATACCTACATATCTCATCGATGAGCTGTAATGATATCGAGGGTAATCACACAGGCCAAAAGGTCGTAGACGTAGGCGCCATGCAAGTTGTAACGGCAAAAGTAGGTGTATGCTGGTTTAAGAGACAATTAAGTTACTGTATTTTCTTTATTTTACTGTTATCCTGAGCTACAATTCAGTTTCCTGAATTAAGTGCCCGCACAAGGCTTTATCATCCTCTTACTGAACCTGCTTAGTCAACACTTCCCAATTGCCGCAACATATTACATCTCACGAAGTGATCCGCACCTTCCTCAAATTAACTGTTATGAGCTCCAGCTGCATGGCGAGTTCCGCTCGAGCAATAGTTAAATGTATCAGCTATTGAATAGGTAACCACATAGGATAAAGTCTGGCGCGTAGTGAATCGCTGTTAACATCGAACTTGCATTCTCTGCACGTTACAATACAACAACTTGCTACCATGAAATTACACACAGCAAGGCGTAGAAAAAACATAATGTTAACGATGAGAAAAGCTTAATCTGCGATGAAGCAGCGAAGCAGAATAAACCATATCAGATTGCAGGACATGCATTGTATCCCTCTTATACAGTTCAGCTTAACTAGTCCATCTGCCGACATTGAATTTGGTTCGGTGGCGCTCCGGTGCAGTCCCATAAACCAGCCCATATTTTTAGTTTGCTATCTTTATGGTGGCAGGTGTTGTTTGGTACAATAAGGTTTATTTGAGTGCAGAAGGTTTTTTTTTAATTTGCAAAGCGGTCTAAACTTTTGCATTACTGGTTGCAAAACCAATATAAATGACCGTGTATTGCGAACGAAATATACTCCGTGTCATAACCACAAAAAACTATTAAGACTTTTTTGGAGAAGTATCTCATACTCTACATTCGGAATGTGCGCATTATTTAAGTATACTGTAACCAATCTAATAATATGCTTCCACTGTCGATGGCATACTAACCGCAATTCGATGCTCTCAAAAACGGTATCGTGTCTTGTACCAGAAAGTACGTCAGCAGGGTATGAGCCCATAAGCCTTTCAGACTCTAATCACCAGCGGGCAAGGTTGTACGCCCTATGGATAACCCCTGATATTCACTTGTGCCTCTCAGAAGTATGCTGCCCTTATAATGGGACTGTTGATAGTAGTTTGGCAGCGGCAGTTCATTATTAAATTGCGGTCAAATGCGTATGCCATATGCATAATGTTTTGCAATGCTCGTACATCCACTGACAATAAAACTGGTAAATGGAATAACCACAGAGTTACATTACGAATGACATAATACAAAATGAGCGTTATTGTGGCTAAAACCGATAACGTATAACATATGTGCTGATATACGACATTTGCAATTGTGATATTATACTGGCACGTGTGTTAACGGTTCGTAAATATACAATATAAAAACACATAGGTTTATGATAAACATATATATACCACGATACAGCATATATATATATATATATATACATATATGTATATATATACATATATATATATTTATGTATGTATATGTATATATATATATAAATATGTGTTAACTAATATACATATATGTATATATATACATATATATTTATATATATCAATATATATATATATATACATATATATATATATATATATAGATATATATATATATGTGTGTGTGTAAATATAATTGTATATGAATATTTGAGTACGTGCGCTCCACATAGAATCATTCTCAATATACCCGTCGCTGTCACCTATTGCATTTGATATAGCTTGTAAAAAGTTGATCAGATATAAGCCAACATTTAATCGTTTATTCTTGTGTTTATTGCTTTTTATTCAGGGCTCAAACTCTATTTTAATACTTTAATTTTCATGTAGTTTTCACTTTGTCTTTGATTCTGGGAACAGGGGAAGTGATTCTTAATTCCGCACACATACCTGAGCATCTCGCTTTTTGTTCTAAATACCATACGCTACGGCAAAACTGGACTGTTTATCAATTAAGAGCAATTTGAATAATCATGGAAACCATTGCAACTTGCTTTTACTAGGTTTAAAATAGAGGGCTTTGTAAATACCAATTAGGATTTGCAGCCACCCAAAAGCTTCCATTCTGCGGTTTGGAGTTGACTAGAAGTGTTGGAGTCGTCATATTAGCATTCTACAGAAGAAGTTTGCTGGAGCAGTGATCGGACCTGTAACTAAGGGTGCTACTAACACAGTCAGTACCGCATCCACACGCGACACAATTTACATATCATTAAACTAGATAACAAAACATAGATATTAATGAACGGTAGCAGCTAAAAATTCATTTGCGGTTGTCTTAGCACTGATATTCCACTAAACCAGTATAACACGGCAACTATAAGGCAATATTAGATTATTATATGAACAAAATCATTGAGAAAATTTGTTGACTAAATTTGCACATTTTCTTGCACAATTTACCAGCATCTCCCGCAAAATGTGTTTATTGAACCGTTCAGCATCGTCGAATTAACAAGTAGTTCGCAAAATCCAGTGGCTATGTATGCAGGATTATGGTGCTGAGGTTCGGCAGTTGAAATAAAATAGAACAACAAGACGACAAGGCGTAATGATACCGCGGTTATCTTGTCCAGACGGGAACGTGTAATTATATGCAAGTCAACCTTCAACGGCATCAGCTGATTCTGCATTGCTGTTCTTTGTAGCAGATGAGCAATTGTAGATCGTCAACGATACATTTACGGCAACATAGTAATGCACACCTGTAATATGAAGGCAACGACCTAAGCAGTAGTCCTTCTCAGATTTTAAACATTAAAAGTGCACATACTCCATAAACAAAAAAACAACTTTAGCCATGACAAGCATTATCAAGGGTATTCGTGTTTGTAGAAGCAGGATTGAACCATCCGCACAACCTCGATTCAATTCAATATCTATGGTAGGGAACAAATCAACCCACGCTGCTTTATTCCATTGTTTCGCGAATCGGTTAAATAAATGAAGCAATGACTTATTCCAAAAGTGTACTCAAACGTCTCCCCTTGTGTGTGAATGAGCTGACTTATAAGGCTGATTAGTGCAACCAGCAGTTGTATCAATTTGCAGCGATCGGAATAACCCAGGGAGCCATTCCAATTTGTCTCATCCTGCTACGAAAAAGAAAGGCCATGTAAATCTCAAGAATTTGATTACAGCAGTCTCCATTCTACCTGATGTTCCGTGTGCGTTCTGCTATGTTTTTTTATTTCAGAAAGAACCAGAATTGGATTTTATTGACTTGAATGATTTGGTTTTTTTGTATCGCAGGTGAGGTCTTTTTTAGAGAGGGTGGGGGTTGGGCGTAGGGGAGGGGATGTGTAGCCATTTTTTTTGTTTAGCAGTGTTATTTCATTTCCAATCATCGGAAGTTACTACACAGCAATTGGGAGAGATTGGTTAAAGGTTCGATATTCGATAAGATTTTCGTTGCTTTCTCAAACCTGCCTTCCATAGATGCACTGCATCATCATGTCTGTTCTCTTAAACGCGCTTTAGATGGGTTTTAGAGTATCAATTGTATCAAACATTGCATATGCGAAATATATCTTGATGTTGTAAGCTAAATCATTGGTTGAGCTGCAGAGACGCGGCACAAAATCAATATCTGAGGTTTTTCGACTTATTTGCCGAAGCTTCTTCAAAAAACATTACGGCAATAGCTTAGTCTATGTTACCCTTAATCTCCGTCGCTGCTGCACCATGAGCCAATATGCGACATGCAGAGTTATAATAGTCGCAAACATCTGTGATAATTGATAACCTAAGAAGTGGTACCATAATAACCACTGCTGAACACTATTGCTATTGCGTTAACTGTCCCCTTGTTTTTGACCAATCTGTTATTTAAGCCAAATATTAATGGCTTGTTATATCATTCGACATTACATGTTCTACCGATATTATACGACAAACCAATAAGGCGTCGGAGCTTAAATGAGCTTAGGGATATCATATAAAAACCGATCGTAGAAATTAAACAATTCATTTGTACAACTCAAACCACCATTTATATGTTAGATGATAGCTTCGAGCGTCTTTTTTTCATCTATGGTATTGACATTACAAAAAGTCTTCATTCAGTTCACTCTGATCAGCACCGCAAAGGTAACGAATGCAAAATGGGATGGCAAGGGTTCTAATACATGCATGTATACACAAGACTTAGAATTGCTTCGATAGACATATAGTAGATAGCGAGTTCCATATGTAAGTATGATAAACAAACTTTTTTGATGTCTTACGAAATTACTACATTTACGGGAGGTTCCTCTAAACAACGCGAGGCAGATCTTCATTAGAAAGATCTACATTCACGCCTGGGATAGTGATGAGCAACAAGAGGCTTAGTCAATGAAGCTGGAGAAAAGCCATCACTGTTTACTGCCGGTTAATATACGCTCTGCACAACAATAGTCACATATTGAGTCAGGCTTCATTGAAATCTGCATTGCAAACTCTCCAATATATTGCATTAAATGCGCACTTGGGGTAGCAACTGGAAGAGCTAAACGTATTGTGTTAAAGCATAAAAATGGAATGGAATCAGTCAAGAGTGAACCATTACAGGCGGAGTTCATCACAACAATACAATGGTTCTATAAAAAGCAATATGGTGACCAGAATTCGCGCATGGTGTCCTGAGAAATCACGCACACTCCACGCTCGCTATTTCAGCCTAACATTTTTCATGATTACTCGCTTTATTACATTTGTTTTTCGTATGAAACCAGAATATTTGTAACCAGCTACAGCATATCACCAGGCATTTGTGAATTGCTCAGTACAGTCTTTCTTCGCAAATATTTAACTATCGCTGTCTTTAGGTGTGCTTTCCATACAAAGATCTATACGCAAACAGAGCACAACTCCTGTTAAATTAGTCAATCAAGATGTTCAGTGCGTTCGATTTTGCGTTGTCCCATTGCATTTTAATGCTAAACAATTAACGCTTTATCTGCATCTACTTAAAATACGGAACGTTTGATGTCACTCAGTTATCATGCTGTTGATCGCGTTAGCATAATATCATAAACATATCTATGCGCACTTAATGTGCTTTAGCGTGCAGCACATGAAGTTTAGCATTTCGGACATTTATTTCAATGCTTACTGACAAACGGACGCTAATATGGGGATTAGAAATGCGCACATTTGTTATATCTTTGTTATAGAGTGTTAATATAGCGGAAGCACGGGATCAACCAAAGCACAAACCCTTGGCTGGCAACGCCCCTATTTTGATATATTTGTGTATTGCAAAACACTATATCAGGCGCTGTTCACTGACGAAAACGGAGGAAGTTCTGTTGTTCTCGTAAATCATTGTATGCACATGAAGCTGGCAATTGCAGATACAGACACGGCTGTAGAGCATGTGGTTCGAATAGTGGTCCTTGTTACATTATCCCAAAGCTTGGGTTGTGATTAGTTCTGTGTTTGTCCCAAAGAGATGGGCAAAGGCTATTTTCGAACCCCCGTAATGTTCAAGCATGGACAAGGGTACGGATCTAGTAAATATTCATAAATTGAAGCTCTATGTTATTTTCTATACAGCTATTCTCTAACGGCTCAAAACGACAGAGCGCCAATCGGGAAATATGCTGTACAGAAATTGGTCGAAGAGAGAGGGCAACGTGACATAAAAAGGATATGGCATTGCCCTTGATCGTGATTGTAGCGCCTGACCAATATGTATCGTACCTCGAGCATATTTGTTGCAATTTTTGTCAGTTGACTCAAAAGATTGTTTTTATAGTTATGATAGTGTGGGACTTATCTGTCGTTTTATGCGGAAGCTTTGATTCGCTAACTACGTACCAAAACTAAGAAACGCTAAGAGGCATTAGGTACAGGACTTATGGTTTGCAAATGTAATAGACTGGCAGAAATGGCACGTTTATTGTAGAAAAAGTAACTAGCATAATAATCTCGACTGCTTGCGCAGATATACATGAGTTGCTGAAGTCTTCGTTTCAACACTATCGTCAAATATTATCAACTGAACAAGTTCGGTCTGGCAGATTGTTGTAGCAAAATCTATATTTAACATTTTTCCATATCATCAGTTAGATTAGGTATGGTGTTTTGCGACCAGCTTAACAAATGCAAGACGTTCAGAGTGAAATAAACGACACACCAACTAACAGCAGAACTATTATTAGCTACAGCTGCAAGGCGAGTCCGCTCGGGCACTGGTTAAATGTATCAGTTTTTGATATGGTAACCTCATCTGATCTGGTACATGGTGTGCTGCATGTAAACACCCAGCTTCTCGTCACGTTTCTATCACATCCATCTATCACGGGCACCTAATATACTTTCCGTTACAAGTAGTATGGTGTACAAAAGATTGTTAACACAGGTAAAGGCTTTAT
Organism: Urechis unicinctus; assembly: GCA_034190875.2. Taxonomy (NCBI): domain Eukaryota; kingdom Metazoa; phylum Annelida; class Polychaeta; order Xenopneusta; family Urechidae; genus Urechis; species Urechis unicinctus. Next base: position 35,022,035 of record CM067349.1, read on the forward strand.
GTGCGGTTTCGTATAAATAACCTGGATTATTTCTGAACAGTCTTGGTCTCCATATAAACGCACTAGCTAATAAAGTACAACTTGCATCAAAAACTGACAAACTTAAACGGAACATAACAGCAACATATAACAGTTGGTATCGTGATATGTCTATGTCATTAGCCGGAAGCATCATAATCTACTACTGAAATGATGAGTGCAATATCTAGTGTTATCAAAATGAAGCTGTAGACCACAATACGATTAGTACGGTGAAGTAAAAGGCACGAACACGGTATTTATTAGTTACGACTAACGAAACATAACCGCTTACACATTTAGACATCGATTTGGCATGGTTCCTGGGTAATACAATGGCGCGGTTTGTCCTTCACTTTCTGCCATGAAGCATCAGAATTCTATATGTAAGAAATATTTTACTGATCCATGTTATTCAAATGACGAAGTATATATATATATATATATATATATATATATATATATATATATATATATATATATATATATATATATATATATATAGATATATATCTATATATATATATATATATATATATATATAGATATATATAGATATATACATATATATATATATATATATATATATATTTATATATCTATATTTCTCTAAATGTATATCTATCTTTCTGTATATGTATCTATATATAGATGTATATATCTCTATATTTCTCTCTCTATATATAGTTATATCTATACATATCTATATATATATGTATATGTATATCTCTATAAAAATACATATATCCATCTATATATGTCTATATATACGTCGCTATATATATTAATATAAATATGTTATATATATATATCTATATACATAGAGATATATCTCCCTATATTTATATATATCTTTCTCTCTGTTTATATATATATATATATATCTCTATCTATATATCTCTCTCTATATATATATATATCTATATATATATATATATATATATGTATATGTATTTATATATTATCGGTTGTTTCAAACTATTTTACATCATTACCATTGGTACTGGAACTCAATTTTTTTTTGTTGCGTCATCGTCACATGTATATATATATATATATATATATATATATATATATATATATATATATATATATATATATATATATATATATATATATATATATATTATTTATATATATCTGTATATATACATATATTTGCATATATATAAATTTAATATATGTATATATGTATTAATATATGTTTATATATATGCATATTTATATATGTATATATATATGTATATATATATATATAAAAAAAATATATATATATATGTATATCTCTATATTCATATATATATATATATATATTTATATATATATATATATATATATATATATATGTATATATATATTTATATATATATATTAATATATATATATATATTATTGGTTGTTTAACATCATTTCTATTGGTACTGGAACTCAATTTTTGTTGTTGCGTCATCGTCATATATATATATATATATATATATATATATATATATATATATATATATATATATATATATATATATATATATATATATATATATATATATATATATATATATATATATATATATATATATCTCTATATATATATTTATATATACATGTATATATACATATATTTACATATATATATTAATATATGCATATATGTATTAATATATGTATATATATGCATATTTATATATGTATATATATGTATATATATATATATATAAATAAATATATATATATGTATATATATATTTATATATATATCTATATATATTTATATATATATATATTATATATATATATATATATATTATTGGTTGTATAACATCATTTTTATTGGTACTTGGACTCAATATTTGTTGTTACGTCATCGACCGACCTCAAAGCAATGTTTGCAATTGCTGTAATGTTGGACGAATAATACGACATGCTTGGTCTTGATTAAGCTTTGCTTGGTAAATGCTTGGAACGCGTGTGTTGCGACATATGCAAGAGATAAACCCAGACCGCTGCAACAACTAACAATGTTATGAATATTTATTTCCAAAGAGATAAAACAAAGCTTTCTGAATCACATTGTTATTGGTTGGTAATCGCTTGTACAAGAGCTTATTGATGTTTATGGCGACAGGTGTGTTCGATTATGTAAGGTTTACTGGAGCGCATTATTGTTATTGACTTTGCAAAGCGCTGGAATCGATTGGATTTCTGGTTGCAAAACCGATGTGTATGGTGTAACGATGTGTCAGTAAAACGATATATTCTGTGCAATGTTGCATAAAACATATTGAGTCAGTGTGGGATATTTGAATAATTTCGCCATTGCTTGATATTCTGTCTGATGTGCTATATAATTACCACTTTACCATTATCGGATGTCTTTGTATTTACTCCAATTGTCCCACCAGGTTGATTTCAACCTAAAGATTGTTTGCTGAGAAGTGTGATAACGCCACTGATAAAATGAATCAAAGAAAAAATACATAACTTTCAATATATGATCAAACAGCCTTGTGAATAGAATGTCAGCTAGTGAAATGAAGCATTCATAGTGGTTTCAAGCCCCTACTACTACAAAGAATGATCAAATGATACCCACGGTCATGGTCAGATATATTCACAACCACAAACATCTCGTCCTTTGTAAATAACGTACGCATAGATTCATATGGCATTGGTAAACGTGTTTCAGTTAATGGGCATCCAAATCTGTGCTACAGCTTATACAACCTAAGCCATCGTCAATAGGAACTTTTAAGAGCCATCACATTCCCAAGCCCATTATCTTGGTTTGTTAGTTCTCCACAGTTATATAGCAGTTTGTCAGTTTTATCCAGCTTTCTTGAAACGAATGCTATTCTCATACATATCTGCATTCGGCATATCGGTATAAAAGTTCTCCAAAGACTGCTAGAAACGGTGCCACCAATTATTTGGTCGATCACAGCTCCAAATATATTCATTCATCAATGCGCCAATAGGAGCCGTGAAAGTGATTACCGACATCAGCATTGTACACGCAGCATACAACTGTTCTAAATATACAATTAACAGGAACAAACATACGATTATGCGATGTTCAAAATTAGTCTAACAAGAAAACCAAAGCACTCAAGGAGTGCTTTACAGGATTCCTGCCAAATTAATCAAATCCTAATTGACATTTGCATAGTCTGTCATTTATTTTGCAGGTTGATACACATTGCATTGCTTGTTTCGAGTTCTTACGGTTCTCAGACTATTGTATAAATGCCGGTTGCCCATTTACTCAAGCAACGAGATAAATAAGTGCATTATTTTAATTAGGCGACGCTTCAGAAATTTAACCAATTCAGTAAAAAAGGATCGTAACAATAAAGGTGATTTTGTTATCAACAATTGATGTTTACTCATGTTTCAATTATGGCAGAAACCCAGTATAATGTCAATCATAGTAGTATGGCATGGCCAAAACTGTATGAAGTTAGTGGAGTGTGTCAACTATTATATTAACATTGTACCATGAGAGCCCCATACGTAACGAGACATACCTACATATCTCATCGATGAGCTGTAATGATATCGAGGGTAATCACACAGGCCAAAAGGTCGTAGACGTAGGCGCCATGCAAGTTTTTGTAACGGCAAAAGTAGGTGTATGCTGGTTTAAGAGACAATTAAGTTACTGTATTTTCTTTATTTTACTGTTATCCTGAGCTACAATTCAGTTTCCTGAATTAAGTGCCCGCACAAGGCTTTATCATCCTCTTACTGAACCTGCTTAGTCAACACTTCCCAATTGCCGCAACATATTACATCTCACGAAGTGATCCGCACCTTCCTCAAATTAACTGTTATGAGCTCCAGCTGCATGGCGAGTTCCGCTCGAGCAATAGTTAAATGTATCAGCTATTGAATAGGTAACCACATAGGATAAAGTCTGGCGCGTAGTGAATCGCTGTTAACATCGAACTTGCATTCTCTGCACGTTACAATACAACAACTTGCTACCATGAAATTACACACAGCAAGGCGTAGAAAAAACATAATGTTAACGATGAGAAAAGCTTAATCTGCGATGAAGCAGCGAAGCAGAATAAACCATATCAGATTGCAGGACATGCATTGTATCCCTCTTATACAGTTCAGCTTAACTAGTCCATCTGCCGACATTGAATTTGGTTCGGTGGCGCTCCGGTGCAGTCCCATAAACCAGCCCATATTTTTAGTTTGCTATCTTTATGGTGGCAGGTGTTGTTTGGTACAATAAGGTTTATTTGAGTGCAGAAGGTTTTTTTTTAATTTGCAAAGCGGTCTAAACTTTTGCATTACTGGTTGCAAAACCAATATAAATGACCGTGTATTGCGAACGAAATATACTCCGTGTCATAACCACAAAAACTATTAAGACTTTTTTGGAGAAGTATCTCATACTCTACATTCGGAATGTGCGCATTATTTAAGTATACTGTAACCAATTTAATAATATGCTTCCACTGTCGATGGCATACTAACCGCAATTCGATGCTCTCAAAAACGGTATCGTGTCTTGTACCAGAAAGTACGTCAGCAGGGTATGAGCCCATAAGCCTTTCAGACTCTAATCACCAGCGGGCAAGGTTGTACGCCCTATGGATAACCCCTGATATTCACTTGTGCCTCTCAGAAGTATGCTGCCCTTATAATGGGACTGTTGATAGTAGTTTGGCAGCGGCAGTTCATTATTAAATTGCGGTCAAATGCGTATGCCATATGCATAATGTTTTGCAATGCTCGTACATCCACTGACAATAAAACTGGTAAATGGAATAACCACAGAGTTACATTACGAATGACATAATACAAAATGAGCGTTATTGTGGCTAAAACCGATAACGTATAACATATGTGCTGATATACGACATTTGCAATTGTGATATTATACTGGCACGTGTGTTAACGGTTCGTAAATATACAATATAAAAACACATAGGTTTATGATAAACATATATATACCACGATACAGCATATATATATATATATATATACATATATGTATATATATACATATATATATATTTATGTATGTATATGTATATATATATATAAATATGTGTTAACTAATATACATATATGTATATATATATATATATATATATATTTATATATATCAATATATATATATATATACATATATATATATATATATATAGATATATATATATATGTGTGTGTGTAAATATAATTGTATATGAATATTTGAGTACGTGCGCTCCACATAGAATCATTCTCAATATACCCGTCGCTGTCACCTATTGCATTTGATATAGCTTGTAAAAAGTTGATCAGATATAAGCCAACATTTAATCGTTTATTCTTGTGTTTATTGCTTTTTATTCAGGGCTCAAACTCTATTTTAATACTTTAATTTTCATGTAGTTTTCACTTTGTCTTTGATTCTGGGAACAGGGGAAGTGATTCTTAATTCCGCACACATACCTGAGCATCTCGCTTTTTGTTCTAAATACCATACGCTACGGCAAAACTGGACTGTTTATCAATTAAGAGCAATTTGAATAATCATGGAAACCATTGCAACTTGCTTTTACTAGGTTTAAAATAGAGGGCTTTGTAAATACCAATTAGGATTTGCAGCCACCCAAAAGCTTCCATTCTGCGGTTTGGAGTTGACTAGAAGTGTTGGAGTCGTCATATTAGCATTCTACAGAAGTTTGCTGGAGCAGTGATCGGACCTGTAACTAAGGGTGCTACTAACACAGTCAGTACCGCATCCACACGCGACACAATTTACATATCATTAAACTAGATAACAAAACATAGATATTAATGAACGGTAGCAGCTAAAAATTCATTTGCGGTTGTCTTAGCACTGATATTCCACTAAACCAGTATAACACGGCAACTATAAGGCAATATTAGATTATTATATGAACAAAATCATTGAGAAAATTTGTTGACTAAATTTGCACATTTTCTTGCACAATTTACCAGCATCTCCCGCAAAATGTGTTTATTGAACCGTTCAGCATCGTCGAATTAACAAGTAGTTCGCAAAATCCAGTGGCTATGTATGCAGGATTATGGTGCTGAGGTTCGGCAGTTGAAATAAAATAGAACAACAAGACGACAAGGCGTAATGATACCGCGGTTTATCTTGTCCAGACGGGAACGTGTAATTATATGCAAGTCAACCTTCAACGGCATCAGCTGATTCTGCATTGCTGTTCTTTGTAGCAGATGAGCAATTGTAGATCGTCAACGATACATTTACGGCAACATAGTAATGCACACCTGTAATATGAAGGCAACGACCTAAGCAGTAGTCCTTCTCAGATTTTAAACATTAAAAGTGCACATACTCCATAAACAAAAAAACAACTTTAGCCATGACAAGCATTATCAAGGGTATTCGTGTTTGTAGAAGCAGGATTGAACCATCCGCACAACCTCGATTCAATTCAATATCTATGGTAGGGAACAAATCAACCCACGCTGCTTTATTCCATTGTTTCGCGAATCGGTTAAATAAATGAAGCAATGACTTATTCCAAAAGTGTACTCAAACGTCTCCCCTTGTGTGTGAATGAGCTGACTTATAAGGCTGATTAGTGCAACCAGCAGTTGTATCAATTTGCAGCGATCGGAATAACCCCAGGGAGCCATTCCAATTTGTCTCATCCTGCTACGAAAAAGAAAGGCCATGTAAATCTCAAGAATTTGATTACAGCAGTCTCCATTCTACCTGATGTTCCGTGTGCGTTCTGCTATGTTTTTTTATTTCAGAAAGAACCAGAATTGGATTTTATTGACTTGAATGATTTGGTTTTTTTGTATCGCAGGTGAGGTCTTTTTTAGAGAGGGTGGGGGTTGGGCGTAGGGGAGGGGATGTGTAGCCATTTTTTTTGTTTAGCAGTGTTATTTCATTTCCAATCATCGGAAGTTACTACACAGCAATTGGGAGAGATTGGTTAAAGGTTCGATATTCGATAAGATTTTCGTTGCTTTCTCAAACCTGCCTTCCATAGATGCACTGCATCATCATGTCTGTTCTCTTAAACGCGCTTTAGATGGGTTTTAGAGTATCAATTGTATCAAACATTGCATATGCGAAATATATCTTGATGTTGTAAGCTAAATCATTGGTTGAGCTGCAGAGACGCGGCACAAAATCAATATCTGAGGTTTTTCGACTTATTTGCCGAAGCTTCTTCAAAAACATTACGGCAATAGCTTAGTCTATGTTACCCTTAATCTCCGTCGCTGCTGCACCATGAGCCAATATGCGACATGCAGAGTTATAATAGTCGCAAACATCTGTGATAATTGATAACCTAAGAAGTGGTACCATAATAACCACTGCTGAACACTATTGCTATTGCGTTAACTGTCCCCTTGTTTTTGACCAATCTGTTATTTAAGCCAAATATTAATGGCTTGTTATATCATTCGACATTACATGTTCTACCGATATTATACGACAAACCAATAAGGCGTCGGAGCTTAAATGAGCTTAGGGATATCATATAAAAAACCGATCGTAGAAATTAAACAATTCATTTGTACAACTCAAACCACCATTTATATGTTAGATGATAGCTTCGAGCGTCTTTTTTTCATCTATGGTATTGACATTACAAAAAGTCTTCATTCAGTTCACTCTGATCAGCACCGCAAAGGTAACGAATGCAAAATGGGATGGCAAGGGTTCTAATACATGCATGTATACACAAGACTTAGAATTGCTTCGATAGACATATAGTAGATAGCGAGTTCCATATGTAAGTATGATAAACAAACTTTTTTGATGTCTTACGAAATTACTACATTTACGGGAGGTTCCTCTAAACAACGCGAGGCAGATCTTCATTAGAAAGATCTACATTCACGCCTGGGATAGTGATGAGCAACAAGAGGCTTAGTCAATGAAGCTGGAGAAAAGCCATCACTGTTTACTGCCGGTTAATATACGCTCTGCACAACAATAGTCACATATTGAGTCAGGCTTCATTGAAATCTGCATTGCAAACTCTCCAATATATTGCATTAAATGCGCACTTGGGGTAGCAACTGGAAGAGCTAAACGTATTGTGTTAAAGCATAAAAATGGAATGGAATCAGTCAAGAGTGAACCATTACAGGCGGAGTTCATCACACAATACAATGGTTCTATAAAAAGCAATATGGTGACCAGAATTCGCGCATGGTGTCCTGAGAAATCACGCACACTCCACGCTCGCTATTTCAGCCTAACATTTTTCATGATTACTCGCTTTATTACATTTGTTTTTCGTATGAAACCAGAATATTTGTAACCAGCTACAGCATATCACCAGGCATTTGTGAATTGCTCAGTACAGTCTTTCTTCGCAAATATTTAACTATCGCTGTCTTTAGGTGTGCTTTCCATACAAAGATCTATACGCAAACAGAGCACAACTCCTGTTAAATTAGTCAATCAAGATGTTCAGTGCGTTCGATTTTGCGTTGTCCCATTGCATTTTAATGCTAAACAATTAACGCTTTATCTGCATCTACTTAAAATACGGAACGTTTGATGTCACTCAGTTATCATGCTGTTGATCGCGTTAGCATAATATCATAAACATATCTATGCGCACTTAATGTGCTTTAGCGTGCAGCACATGAAGTTTAGCATTTCGGACATTTATTTCAATGCTTACTGACAAACGGACGCTAATATGGGGATTAGAAATGCGCACATTTGTTATATCTTTGTTATAGAGTGTTAATATAGCGGAAGCACGGGATCAACCAAAGCACAAACCCTTGGCTGGCAACGCCCCTATTTTGATATATTTGTGTATTGCAAAACACTATATCAGGCGCTGTTCACTGACGAAAACGGAGGAAGTTCTGTTGTTCTCGTAAATCATTGTATGCACATGAAGCTGGCAATTGCAGATACAGACACGGCTGTAGAGCATGTGGTTCGAATAGTAGTCCTTGTTACATTATCCCAAAGCTTGGGTTGTGATTAGTTCTGTGTTTGTCCCAAAGAGATGGGCAAAGGCTATTTTCGAACCCCCGTAATGTTCAAGCATGGACAAGGGTACGGATCTAGTAAATATTCATAAATTGAAGCTCTATGTTATTTTCTATACAGCTATTCTCTAACGGCTCAAAACGACAGAGCGCCAATCGGGAAATATGCTGTACAGAAATTGGTCGAAGAGAGAGGGCAACGTGACATAAAAAGGATATGGCATTGCCCTTGATCGTGATTGTAGCGCCTGACCAATATGTATCGTACCTCGAGCATATTTGTTGCAATTTTTGTCAGTTGACTCAAAAGATTGTTTTTATAGTTATGATAGTATGGGACTTATCTGTCGTTTTATGCGGAAGCTTTGATTCGCTAACTACGTACCAAAACTAAGAAACGCTAAGAGGCATTAGGTACAGGACTTATGGTTTGCAAATGTAATAGACTGGCAGAAATGGCACGTTTATTGTAGAAAAAGTAACTAGCATAATAATCTCGACTGCTTGCGCAGATATACATGAGTTGCTGAAGTCTTCGTTTCAACACTATCGTCAAATATTATCAACTGAACAAGTTCGGTCTGGCAGATTGTTGTAGCAAAATCTATATTTAACATTTTTCCATATCATCAGTTAGATTAGGTATGGTGGCTACAGCTGCAAGGCGAGTCCGCTCGGGCACTGGTTAAATGTATCAGTTTTTGATATGGTAACCTCATCTGATCTGGTACATGGTGTGTTGCATGTAAACACCCAGCTTCTCGTCACGTTTCTATCACATCCATCTATCACGGGCACCTAATATACTTTCCGTTACAAGTAGTATGGTGTACAAAAGATTGTTTACACAGGTAAAGGCTTTATGTGCGGTTTCGTATAAATAACCTGGATTATTTCTGAACAGTCTTGGTCTCCATATAAACGCACTAGCTAATAAAGTACAACTTGCATCAAAAACTGACAAACTTAAACGGAATTTATAACAGCAACATATAACAGTTGGTATCGTGATATGTCTATGTCATTAGCCGGAAGCATCATAATCTACTACTGAAATGATGAGCGCAATATCTAGTGTTATCAAAATGAAGCTGTAGACCACAATACGATTAGTATGGTGAAGTAAAAGGCACGAACATGGTATTTATTAATTACGACTAACGAAACATAACCGCTTACACATTTAGACATCGATTTGGCATGGTTCCTGGGTAATACAATGGCGCGGTTTGTCCTTCACTTTCTGCCATGAAGCATCAGAATTCTATATGTAAGAAATATTTTACTGATCCATGTTATTCAAATGACGAAAAATATATATATATATATATATATATATATATATATATATATATATATATATATATATATATATATATATATATATATATATATATATATATGTATATATATATATATATATATATATATATATATATTTAAGAAATATTTATGATCCATTTTATTCAAATGACGAATATATATATATATATATATATATATATATATATATATATATATATATATTCAAACTATTTTACATCTCTCCTTTCCATTGGTACTGGAACTCAATTTTTGTTGTTGCGTCATCGTCATATATATATATATATATATATATATATATTCTATATATATATATATATATATATATCTATAGATATATATATATATATATATATATATATATCGTTTGTTTCAAACTATATATATCTCTTGGTACTCTCAATTTTTTGTATTGCGTCATCGTCATATGTATATATATATATATATACTATATAGATATATATATATATATATATATGTATATATGTATATATATATATGTTTATATATATCTATCATGTATATATACATATATTTACATATATAAATTCTCTGTATATATGTATTAATATATGTTAGATATATAGAATCCCTCCTATATATATATATATATATATATATATATATATATCTATAAATAAATATATATATCTATATATATATATATATATATCTCTCTCTCTCTATATTTATATATATATATATTATATATCTATATATATCTATATATATATATATATATCTATATATGGTTGGTTTTTAACATCATTTCTATTGGTACTTGAACTCAATATTTGTTGTTACGTCATCGACCGACCTCAAAGCAATGTTTGCAATTGCTGTAATGTTGGACGAATAATACGACATGCTTGGTCTTGATTAAGCTTTGCTTGGTAAATGCTTGGAACGCGTGTGTTGCGACATATGCAAGAGATAAACCCAGACAGCTGCAACAACTAACAATGTTATGAATATTTATTTCCAAAGAGATAAAACAAAGCTTGCTGAATCACATTGTAATTGGTTGGTAATCGCTTTTACAAGAGCTTATTGATGTTTATGGCGACAGGTGTGTTCGATTATGTAAGGTTTACTGGAGCGCATTATTGTTATTGACTTTGCAAAGCGCTGGAATCGATTGGATTTCTGGTTGCAAAACCGATGTGTACGGTGTAACGATGTGTTACTAAAGCGATATATTCTGTGCAATGTTGCATAAAACATATTGAGTCAGTGTGGGATATTTGAATAATTTCGCCATTGCTTGATATTCTGTCTGATGTGCTATATAATTACCACTTTACCATTATCGGATGTCTTTGTATTTACTCCAATTGTCCCACCAGGTTGATTTCAACCTAAAGATTGTTTGCTGAGAAGTGCGATAACGCCACTGATAAAATGAATCAAAGAAAAAATACGTAACTTTCAACATATGATCAAACAGCCTTGTGAATAGAATGTCAGCTAGTGAAATGAAGCATTCATAGTGGTTTCATGCCCCTACTACTACAAAGAATGATCAAATGATACCCACGGTCATGGTCAGATATATTCACAACCACAAACATCTCGTCCTTTGTAAATAACGTACGCATAGATTCATATGGCATTGGTAAACGTGTTTCAGTTAATGGGCATCCAAATCTGTGCTACAGCTTATACAACCTAAGCCATCGTCAATAGGAACTTTTAAGAGCCATCACATTCCCAAGCCCATTATCTTGGTTTGTTAGTTGTCCACAGTTATATAGCAGTTTGTCAGTTTTGTCCAGCTTTCTTGGAACGAATGCTATTCTCATACATATCTGCGTTCGGCATATCGGTATAAAAGTTCTCCAAAGACTGCTAGAAACGGTGCCACCAATTATTTGGTCGATCACAGCTCCAAATATATTCATTCATCAATGCGCCAATAGGAGCCGTGAAAGTGATTACCGACATCAGCATTGTACACGCAGCATACAACTGTTCTAAATATACAATTAACAGGAACAAACATACGATTATGCGATGTTCAAAATTAGTCTAACAAGAAAACCAAAGCACTCAAGGAGTGCTTTACAGGATTCCTGCCAAATTAATCAAATCCTAATTGACATTTGCATAGTCTGTCATTTATTTTGCAGGTTGATACACATTGCATTGCTTGTTTCGAGTTCTTACGGTTCTCAGACTATTGTATAAATGCCGGTTGCCCATTTACTCAAGCAACGAGATAAATAAGTGTATTATTTTAATTAGGCGACGCTTCAGAAATTTAACCAATTCAGTAAAAAAGGATCGTAACAATAAAGGTGATTTTGTTATCAACAATTGATGTTTACTCATGTTTCAATTATGGCAGAAACCCAGTATAATGTCAATCATAGTAGTATGGCATGGCCACAACTGTATGAAGTTAGTGGAGTGTGTCAACTATTATATTAACATTGTACCATGAGAGCCCCATACGTAACGAGACATACCTACATATCTCATCGATGAGCTGTAATGATATCGAGGGTAATCACACAGGCCAAAAGGTCGTCGACGTAGGCGCCATGCAAGTTGTAACGGCAAAAGTAGGTGTATGCTGGTTTAAGAGACAATTAAGTTACTGTATTTTCTTTATTTTACTGTTATCCTGAGCTACAATTCAGTTTCCTGAATTAAGTGCCCGCACAAGGCTTTATCATCCTCTTACTGAACCTGCTTAGTCAACACTTCCCAATTGCCGCAACATATTACATCTCACGAAGTGATCCGCACCTTCCTCAAATTAACTGTTATGAGCTCCAGCTGCATGGCGAGTTCCGCTCGAGCAATAGTTAAATGTATCAGCTATTGAATAGGTAACCACATAGGATAAAGTCTGGCGCGTAGTGAATCGCTGTTAACATCGAACTTGCATTCTCTGCACGTTACAATACAACAACTTGCTACCATGAAATTACACACAGCAAGGCGTAGAAAAAACATAATGTTAACGATGAGAAAAGCTTAATCTGCGGAGAAGCAGCGAAGCAGAATAAACCATATCAGATTGCAGGACATGCATTGTATCCCTCTAATACAGTTCAGCTTAACTAGTCCATCTGCCGACATTGAATTTGGTTCGGTGGCGCTCCGGTGCAGTCCCATAAACCAACCCATATTTTTAGTTTGCTATCTTTATGGTGGCAGGTGCTGTTTGGTACAATAAGGTTTATTTGAGTGCAGAAGGTTTTTTTTTAATTTGCAAAGCGGTCTAAACTTTTGCATTACTGGTTGCAAAACCAATATAAATGACCGTGTATTGCAAACGAAATATACTCCGTGTCATAACCACAAAAACTATTAAGACTTTTTTGGAGAAGTATCTCATACTCTACATTCGGAATGTGCGCATTATTTAAGTATACTGTAACCAATCTAATAATATGCTTCCACTGTCGATGGCATACTAACCGCAATTTGATGCTCTCAAAAACGGTATCGTGTCTTGTGCCAGAAAGTACGTCAGCAGGGTATGAGCCCATAAGCCTTTCAGACTCTAATCATCAGCGGGCAAGGTTGTACGCCCTATGGATAACCCCTGATATTCACTTTTGCCTCTCAGAAGTATGCTGCCCTTATAATAGGACTGTTGATAGTAGTTTGGCAGCGGCAGTTCATTATTAAATTGCGGTCAAATGCGTATGCCATATGCATAATGTTTTGCAATGCTCGTACATCCACTGACAATAAAACTGGTAAATGGAATAACCACAAAGAGTTACATTACGAATGACATAATACAAAATGAGCGTTATTGTGGCTAAAACCGATAACGTATAACATATGTGCTGATATACGACATTTGCAATTGTGATATTATACTGGCACGTGTGTTAACGGTTCGTAAATATACAATATAAAAACACATAGGTTTATGATAAACATATATATACCACGATACAGCATATATATATATATATATATATATATATATATATATATATATATATATATATATATATATATATATATATATATATATATCTATATATATATATATATATATATATATATATATATATATATATATATATATTTATGTATGTATATGTATATATATATATATAATATGTGTTAACTAATATACATATATGTATATATATACATATATATTTATATATATCAATATATATATATATATATATATATATATATATATATATATATATATGTGTGTGTGTGAATATAATTGTATATGAATATTTGAGTACGTGCGCTCCGCATAGAATCATTCTCAATATACCCGTCGCTGTCACCTATTGCCTTTGATATAGCTTGTAAAAAGTTGATCAGATATAAGCCAACATTTAATCGTTTATTCTTGTGTTTATTGCTTTTTATCAGGGCTCAAACTCTATTTTTAATACTTTAATTTTCATGTAGTTTTCACTTTGTCTTTGATTCTGGGAACAGGGGAAGTGATTCTTAATTCCGCACACATACCTGAGCATCTCGCTTTTTGTTCTAAATACCATACGCTACGGCAAAACTGGACTGTTTATCAATTAAGAGCAATTTGAATAATCATGGAAACCATTGCAACTTGCTTTTACTAGGTTTAAAATAGAGGGCTTTGTAAATACCAATTAGGATTTGCAGCCACCCAAAAGCTTCCATTCTGCGGTTTGGAGTTGACTAGAAGTGTTGAAGTCGTCATATTAGCATTCTACAGAAGTTTGCTGGAGCAGTGATCGGACCTGTAACCGAGGGTGCTACTAACACAGTCAGTACCGCATCCACACGCGACACAATCTACATATCATTAAACTAGATAACAAAACATAGATATTAATGAACGGTAGCAGCTAAAAATTTGTTTGCGGTTGTCTTAGCACTGATATTCCACTAAACCAGTATAACACGGCAACTATAAGGCAATATCAGATTATTATATGAACAAAATCATTGAGAAAATTGGTTGACTAAATTTGCAAATTTTCTTGCACAATTTACCAGCATCTCCCGCAAAATGTGTTTATTGAACCGTTCAGCATCGTCGAATTAACAAGTAGTTCGCAAAATCCAGTGGCTATTTATGCAGGATTATGGTGCTGAGGTTTGGCAGTTGAAATAAAATAGAACAACAAGACGACAAGGCGTAATGATACCGCGGTTATCTTGTCCAGACGGGAACGTGTAATTATATGCAAGTCAACCTTCAACGGCATCAGCTGATTCTGCATTGCTGTTCTTTGTAGCAGATGAGCAATTGTAGATCGTCAACGATACATTTACGGCAACATAGTAATGCACACCTGTAATATGAAGGCAACGACCTAAGCAGTAGTCCTTCTCAGATTTTAAACATTAAAAGTGCACATACTCCATAAACAAAAAAACAACTTTAGCCATGACAAGCATTATCAAGGGTATCCGTGTTTGTGGAAGCAGGATTGAACCATCCGCACAACCTTGATTCAATTCAATATCTATGGTAGGGAACAAATCAACCCACGCTGCTTTATTCCATTGTTTCGCGAATCGGTTAAATAAATGAAGCAATGACTTATTCCAAAAGTGTACTCAAACGTCTCCCCTTGTGTGTGAATGAGCTGACTTATAAGGCTGATTAGTGCAACCAGCAGTTGTATCAATTTGCAGCGATCGGAATAACCCAGGGAGCCATTCCAATTTGTCTCATCCTGCTACGAAAAAGAAAGGCCATGTAAATCTCAAGAATTTGATTACAGCAGTCTCCATTCTACCTGATGTTCCGTGTGCGTTCTGCTATGTTTTTTTTATTTCAGAAAGAACCAGAATTGGATTTTATTGACTTGAATGATTTGGTTTTTTTGTATCGCAGGTGAGGTCTTTTTTGGAGAGGGTGGGGGTTGGGCGTAGGGGAGGGGATGTGTTGTAATTGTATTAAAGTAGCCATTTTTTTTTTAGCAGTGTTATTTCATTTCCAATCATCGGAAGTTACTACACAGCAATTGGGAGAGATTGGTTAAAGGTTCGATATTCGATAAGATTTTCGTTGCTTTCTCAAACCTGCCTTCCATAGATGCACTGCATCATCATGTCTGTTCTCTTAAACGCGCTTTAGATGGGTTTTAGAGTATCAATTGTATCAAACATTGCATATGCGAAATATATCTTGATGTTGTAAGCTGAATCATTGGTTGAGCTGCAGAGACGCGGCACAAAATCAATATCTGAGGTTTTTTTCGACTTATTTGCCGAAGCTTCTTCAAAAACATTACGGCAATAGCTTAGTCTATGTTACCCTTAACCTCCGTCGCTGCTGCACCATGAGCCAATATGCGACATGCAGAGTTATAATAGTCGCAAACATCTGTGATAATTGATAACCTAAGAAGTGGTACCATAATAACCACTGCTGAACACTATTGCTATTGCGTTAACTGTCCCCTTGTTTTTGACCAATCTGTTATTTAAGCCAAATATTAATGGCTTGTTATATCATTCGACATTACATGTTCTACCGATATTATACGACAAACCAATAAGGCGTCTAAGCTTAAATGAGCTTAGGGATATCATATAAAAACCGATCGTAGAAATTAAACAATTCATTTGTACAACTCAAACCACCATTTATATGTTAGATGATAGCTTCGAGCGTCTTTTTTTCATCTATGGTATTGACATTACAAAAAGTCTTCATTCAGTTCACTCTGATCAGCACCGCAAAGGTAACGAATGCAAAATGGGATGGCAAGGGTTCTAATACATGCATGTATACACAAGACTTAGAATAGCTGCGATAGACATATAGTAGATAGCGAGTTCCATATGTAAGTATGATAAACAAACTTTTTTGATGTCTTACGAAATTACTACATTTAAAGGAGGTTCCTCAAAACAGCGCGAGGCAGAACTACATTAAATAGATCTACATTCACGCCTGGGATAGTGATGAGCAACAAGAGGCTTAGTCAATGAAGCTGGAGAAAAGCCATCACTGTTTACTGCCGGTTAATATACGCTCTGCACAACAATAGTCACATATTGAGTCAGGCTTCATTGAAATCTGCATTGCAAACTCTCCAATATATTGCATTAAATGCGCACTTGGGGTAGCAACTGGAAGAGCTAAACGTATTGTGTTAAAGCATAAAAATGGAATGGAATCAGTCAAGAGTGAACCATTACAGGCGGAGTTCATCACAACAATGTTGCTTACGAAAGCTTTATTTGGATGTGAATTGTATTAATACAATGGTTCTATAAAAAGCAATATGGTGACCAGAATTCGCGCATGGTGTCCTGAGAGATCACGCACACTCCACGCTCGCTATTTCAGCCTAACATTTTTCATGATTACTCGCTTTATTAAATTTGTTTTTCGTATGAAACCAGAATATTTGTAACCAGCTACAGCATATCACCAGGCATTTGTGAATTGCTCAGTACAGTCTTTCTTCGCAAATATTTAACTATCGCTGTCTTTAGGTGTGCTTTCCATTCAAAGATCTATAAGCAATCCGCGCAAACAGAGCACAACTCCTGTTAAATTAGTCAATCAAGATGTTCAGTGCGTTCGATTTTGCGTTGTCCCATTGCATTTTAATGCTAAACAATTAACGCTTTATCTGCATCTACTTAAAATACGGAACGTTTGATGTCACTCAGTTATCATGCTGTTGATCGCGTTAGCATAATATCATAAACATATCTATGCGCACTTAATGTGCTTTAGCGTGCAGCACATGAAGTTTAGCATTTCCGACATTTATTTCAATGCTAACTGACCAACGGAAGCTAATATGGGGATTAAAAATGCGCACATTTGTTATATCTTTGTTATAGAGTGTTAATATAGCGGAAGCACGGGATCAACCAAAGCACAAACCCTTGGCTGGCAACGCCCCTATTTTGATAGATTTGTGTATTGCAAAACACTATATCAGGCGCTGTTCACTGACGAAAACGGAGGAAGTTCTGTTGTTCTCGTAAATCATTGTATGCACATGAAGCTGGCAACTGCAGATACAGACACGGCTGTCGAGCAGGCCGATCGAATAGTAGTCCTTGTTACATTATCCCAAAGCTTGGGTTGTGATTAGTTCTGTGTTTGTCCCAAAGAGATGGGCAAAGGCTATTTTCGAACCCCCGTAATGTTCAAGCATGGACAAGGGTACGGATCTAGTAAATATTCACAAATTGAAGCTCTATGTTATTTTCTATACAGCTATTCTCTAACGGAAATGTGCTGTACAGAAATTGGTCGAAGAGAGAGGGCAACGTGACATAAAAAGGATATGGCATTGCCCTTGATCGTGATTGTAGCGCCTGACCAATATGTATCGTACCTCGAGCATATTTGTTGCAATTTTTGTCAGTTGACTCAAAAGATTGTTTTTATAGTTATGATAGTGTGGGACTTATCTGTCGTTTCATGCGAAGCTTTGATTCGCTAACTACGTACCAAAACTAAGAAACGCTAAGAGGCATTAGGTACAGGACTTATGGTTTGCAAATGTAATAGACTGGCAGAAATGGCACGTTTATTGTAGAAAAAGTAACTTGCATAATAATCTCGACTGCTTGCGCAGATATACATGAGTTGCTGAAGTCTTCGTTTCAACACTATCGTCAAATATTATTAACTGAACAAGTTCGGTCTGGCAGATTTTTGTAGCAAAATCTATATTTAACATTTTTCCATATCATCAGTTAGATTAGGTATGGTGTTTTGTGACCAGCTTAACAAATGCAAGACGTTCAGAGCGAAATAAACGACACACCAACTAACAGCACATTTTAAATGAATAGTCCGAAAACTACCAGCCAATATATAATTAGTGTTGAGGACCGATTAGAAATATGTATCGATATCGAATTCGAAAATTATTTAGAACAGTGCATCCCACATTTGACAACATTGCTAGTTAGACGTGGCTTTGCTGCGAGACAAAACAGTCAGTACATTTGTCACCAAACAGTTCCAAATGGTGTTTTTATGTCGGGTGGCAAAGCGTTCTGTAACGAGCGAAAATGGGAGGTCATGTATGTCGATAGGTTGACACATTCAAAGCGTTCTGTAAAGAGCTAAATGGGGAGTTGATGTAGGTTGATGCGGTTTATTTAAAAAAAACCATGAACGTGAGAGCTTTCCGTTTAGATTAAGCTGCCGATATGAGATTCAATATGGGGATTGCTTAAAATAATTTCTTTGCAGTTGTTATCAAATCGTGAAAAAATAGCATTGATTATTAATTGTTATTTGCAGGCTACATATTGGCATTGGCGAGTTGTTGAAACATGTCACAGTAAATTATTTATTTACTTTAAATAATCAATTTGATGAACAAACAAAATGCTATTACTCTCATCGGGTCTGCAGGAACTTGTCTCGGACATTTTAATGACAAATTATTGGGTCATTCATGTGTTCGGGTGACAGCCCTGAATTATAGGGGTAATGAGAAGAGCAGATGGTAGTGATTTGGTATTATAGCCCTACAAGACGTCTGAGTAGACGTCTTACTTTCTCAGAAAACGACGCAATGAAAAAGAATTGAGATCGATTCAGACAACTACCAAACACCAAACATACCCAAGTGATGGAGTAATAGAATGCAATGATGCTTTATGGACAATTTTATCCCTTTTCGGCGGGGAATTTCATCTATGGTAATTATTTATAGTTCGATCAATTTGGGAAGCGGTAAAAAGTCCGAAACACAGCAACATGTTTGTTTTCAAGTTCAAGACCACGTACATCGCGCATGCTCAGAATGACGACTAACGTTAAGCCCGGGGGGGCACTTAAGTGTATAGTGGTATTATACATGTGCCGCGCGACCGGGTATGTTTTTTCGGCCTCTCGTCTTGTACGACGGTTTATACATTCGCATTATACCTTGTACGACGGAGTATACTTTTTGCCATTCTCAACTTGTTCAACAGGTACGGGTTTACGAGGTCCCGCGGCACACCCCTATCCGAGTTAGGGTCAAGTGCCCCCCCCAGGATGCTACAGCAATGCAAATGAGGCGGCGGTAAATCATGCGACACAATATGTTTTCAAAAATGGCGGTCATGGTATCTTGACTGTTCGGAAATGATGTATCGATGGCATTTCTTGAAGAATAGCGTCGGGTTGGGGTAATTTTTTTTGCGCGTAGGGACTGTTTGTAGTACAGGCTCTTGATATATGTTATTTTTTGGATGCGTAATTGAGCACCCAAATGCGTAAGGCCACCAACTTTTTCTTTAATGAAGCGCTCAAACCGTCGTATCGTAACGGTATAAATTCATGTTACCGTTATGACCGGAGCTATTGGTATTATAACTCTTAGCCAGAACGTAAGCCGCTTTGGACACCTAGGAACAATAGGAGAAACATGATACTGCCAACTATGTCAGGTGAATGATTATGCTTACAGAATTCATGCGGTTTACTGTGGCAAACAGGAAGTAAGACTTCATCCGGCTGCTACATAGCGAGCTAAGGAAGATAATTTCTCAGCCGAGCTGCAGTAGAACGTCCGACGGTATTGAAGAATACTATATATCGCTTTTACGGCTTGGAATTATTTATCGAGATATTTTTGTACGCAAGGTCCATATTATCATCTAATACTGGTCGTCAGCGGATTTCGGATTTGTATCATCCGCTTATAGACCATAAGCTGTCAGAAAGATGTTGATCAAACAAAAATCGTCGATTGATATGTCTTAAATAAAATAATATTTTCATAACGCAACATGTAATTGGAAAAATTTGGCGAAAGCCCTTGATAACGGGAACAGAACCGCGCAATGAAGACCTACCACATAATACGTAATCTTGACATTAACAATGAAGAGGATACCATTCCATCACTAAGGTCATGAGGAGCTGGGGCCGCATGGCTTGATTGATAATCGACTTCGTTCGCGGTTGCGCTTAGGATGGAAAACTAAGGTATTAGTTGTCATGCGTTTCGCCTGCAATATACTTGCTTTGAACATATATTGCGATCAGAGTAGCCTTTATTTAATATGATCGTAGGAGTTGAATCTGCAAAATACAACGCAAAACTATGGGGTTACGCGGCACTCGTATATAAGGTCGCTAAGGAATTCTTTTAAACCATAACAAAAGGTCAGTTTTATTTTTCTTACCAACCAATCAATCCACATATTCGCACTCTACACCATACTTACGCTGAGTGCGAGTTGATTATTAGAGAACTGAATGCAGGAGCATCTGGCGTGATTTCTAGGTAAAGTTTCAGCTGGTGGATAAAACTGATTCACCGCCTTAATGTCTGGTGCTTTGACCAATCTGCTCAATATTTGTGATGCCGACCACAGAGTAACAGGCCGTTTTAGCTCTACAGTAGAGGGACGTTAATAACAGGCAAGTAGTTTGAATAACATGGGAGCCTCCTCAAATGAAGCCTGTACGTTGAGCATCATGCAATGTACGAATCAGAGTGATGATTAAATGTCTCAAAGGCGTTCAATAAGAGGTAAGAGACAAATTGGATGTTTCAGTTTTGATAGGAGCTGCGTAATACGATTGCTCGATTCGCATAAAATGCATTCTATATTTCGTTTTCTGTTGTTAAACGTCAGTAGAGGTGAAAATAAATAAGTTCGTTGAAAAGGAGGAAAAGCCCTACTCCCTATTCAACCAAGTTAAATGCGATACGTATAGGCAGCACACGCGGCAGAACTCTTCATTTCGACATTGGCTAGTGTTAACATGGTGAATCGTGCAATGTCAAACGATACATTGCTGGTTTTGGAGGGGAACGAACTCGTCTGATCCCCGGTTGTTTCATATGTACCAAGCAAAACTTATTCGGAGGTAACCATTATTGGTTGAGTACAGCTCGATCGAAGGTTATTAATATTTTTTTATCATATCCGTGAATAAGCATTTCCACAAAGATTAAATCATATCCGCATTGCAAATAATTCATAAATGATTGTGCATTAGGTGCATCTATAATCATAAGGCGCAAGAACCAGGCAATAGAAGCTGTTTTTACTGACACAGGTTTCCGGCGGCAGTCATGTGTTAATTTCATGTCCTGATAGTGACACTTATACCGGGACGCCCTTTGTTACAGTATGTCGCAATGTCTCCCTCCTCATACATACATTTTTAACAGTCTTAGCATCAACTGGAATATACCATATATGTCAAATCAGTAAGCTTTCAAGTATATTTAACAGTTTGAATTGTTGCGACGCAGCCCCGGTTACCATCAAAACGCCTAATAACCCCAGTTAAAATTGCATAAGGGCGATACTACAACGAGATCATAAGGAAGGAAAAGGGACAATTTAAAATCCTAAACATTTATGCATCTATAATCGATGTAGTATTCGTCTTGTTATGTAAGGATATGATATGGTTTAGATTGGTGTAGCTCCGGTCGAACGGTAATATGAATATATACCGTTCTGCCTCGGTCATTTTGTATCACGCATCTAGAAAATAACATACCCCCACTCGACACTATTTTTCCAGAAATGCCATCGAATTATCATTTCTGAAAATTCGCGATACGATGACCGCCATTTTGAAAAATATTGCATCGCCTGATTTTTCGCGCCTCATCCGCATTGCCTTAGCATCCGGTGGGGGGGGGGGGGTGGTCACTTGGCCTTAACTCGGATAGGGGTGTTTCGCTGAACCTTGAAAACCCTTACCTGTTGTACAATTTGGGAATGGCAAAAAGTATTCCCCGTCGTACAAGGTATTATGTATAACCCGTCGCACAAGTCGAGAGGCCGAAAATACATACCCCGTCGCGCGCCACATGTATACTACCTCTATACACTTAAGTGCCCCCCACGGGCTTACCATTAGTCGTCGATGGGTCACATCATTCTGAGCATGCGCGATGCATGTGGGCTTGAACTTGAAAACAAACATGGTTCTGTGTTTCAAATTGATCGAGCTATAACCAATTACCATGGATGAAATCCCCCGCCGCAAAGGAATAAAATTGTCCGTGAACATCATTGCATTCTAAACCTCCACCACTTGGGTATCTTTGGCGTTTGGTAGTTGTCTGAATCGATCTCAAAACTTTTACCTTGCGTCGGTTTAAGAGAAACAAGATGTCTACTCAGACGTCTTGTAGGGCTAAGATTGGTGCCGCTCCTGTAATTCAGTAAGTATTTGTGAAAAGCAAGACTGTCAGGACTACGGTTCTTTGCAATATCACCACACGGCCGATAAATGTGTTTGCATAAATCTTTGTAATCCCTGAAGCTCTTCGATTGGTGCGATATCGCCAGAGCATCGATGTGTTACAGCATTAAAGATGGTCTCTCCGCCAGCTGTTTCTTCTTTCTCCACTTTCTCCACTCTCTCTCTCTCTCTCTCTCTCTCCCTCCTCTCTCTCTACATCCCTCTGTCTCTCTTTCTCTATCTCTCTCCTCTTTTCTCTCCCATCTACCCTCTCTATCTCGATATATATCGTTCTTGCTATCTCTCTCTGTCTCTCTCTCTGTTTCTTTCTTCTTTTCTCTGTATCTCCCATCCCTATCTCTATATTTCTCTCTTGCTATCTCTCTCTCAATCACTCTCTCTCTCTCTCATCACTTTCACTCCACACTATAATAAAACGACATTACCGTGCAGAGTCAACACACACATAAGGCAGCGATTCACAATGGGAAATAATGAGGAATGAAATTTATTCATTTCACAGACATGGTTCTGTATGCAATCAGGATAACTATATTGAATTATTCTAGTTCCCGGTTTTCGTGACCCAACATCAGGTATATTTATGTCATGTACCATTCGAGCCTTCGGAGTTCGTTAGATATAATAACGACAATACGATATGGAAAGAGCTATTACGACAAGATGCGCATATATATATAGAGCTATATTTACGACATATATATATATATATATATATATAGATATATATATATATATATATATATATATATATATATATATATATATATATATATATATATATATATATATATATATATATATATATATATATATATATATATATATATATATATATATATATATATATATATATATATACTGAGATCCATTCTTGGAGTGTATTATCCGATGGTCACAAGTGTACTTGAAGGAGGAAACCACATATAATATAAAACATTTTGATATCAAAGTTATTTGTGTTTTGACTGTGTTTAAAGGTTGGGAATGGTTATGTGATTGAATATTATTATATGGTCATATGCGGTCCAAACATGAGCATGCTATTGATTTAAAACCGAGTTGCCAAATAATTTCAAATAATCGCTCTGTTCCCAATTTCATAGATGTGCTACATGTAGCACTCAGTACAAGATGACTATTAATTCCAAAGAGTGATATCATATATGAACAACTGATTGGCATTATTCTGGCCATGTTCGTGATAATGATCGTTAATGTGGGTGTGTATTGTGTCATTTTGTTTGTATTTGCTCAATTGGTTATTGCAAATATGCGCCATCGACTTGACTCTACTTCTCCTCCTCCCTCCGCCACTGCATTTATACTCGTTAAAACATAACGGAAGAAATAACATATACTGTGATTGCTTGTCGCAAATAAGTATGAAATATATACAATGTACGTGTGGTGAATCATTATGTTATTTATCTGGATATTCATAAAACATCATGCAACAATCCATTCAGCTGTTAGCGGCCATGTTGTGATACTGGCTACTTGTGCTTTATATCCCTGACTAAATACAAAGTGGAATGTAAACTGTAAAAAAAATTCCACGCTTAGTTTTCTTTTACACAACCTACAAGCATATCTAAAGCTCGTGGCAAAGTATCTTATGCAAACTTTTATTGATCGATTGTAGTTCAGTAATCCGGATATCTCATTCGATTGTGAGCAGTGGATGGAAGATTATAAGTCTTAAAATAGTCACTTTATGGTACTGCCTCGAGTAACCATTTTATATATTTTGTGTCTCGTGTATGTTACGGACCTATCTAGTCTGACAAAAGCACTTGGCACGAAAGCGCAAGCTTGCAAATCATGCCAAGGTATAAGATATGTTCGAGAAGTGGGACAGACGCTTAGCACTTCAGTCAAGCAGCATGAAACCATCGTCACAATCACGTGCTAACCTGCACAAGCAAAATATATTAAGGCGAAGTTTTTGCGTGACTTTGATCGTTCCGATTGAGCCACGCCAACCTACCGTCAATGAGATGTGACAGGCAAAATAAGCAGTTTACATTGTGCTGCTTACAGCCAAATAATTATATGTAAACGCACTACTACGTCGACAGAAGATGAAAACGATTTCATACTATATAAGATAGGGCTACTCACGGACGTGTAAAGGTTTATACACCAGTTCCTAATATTTGACCAAGGCATTACCGTCTGTGCCGCACATGTCTTGAATGGGCAACGATGAGAAATAATATAGAAATTCAATTATAACGCCACTGCTAACATTAGATTGGCAATAAACGTTATAAATGTACGAGACACCTTTTGCACTGTGTGTGTATTTAGCGATGGAGGGAAACTTTATATCGCATGCGAAAATATTACTGCTACTGTAATGAAAATACACGATGTTTGTAGAAAATAACGCATTGTGATGATAAACAAATGTGCAGTATTAGCAAGTGCTAGGCTAGTGGTTATGCAAAATGATACTTTTGCGAGTAACAATATTGAATCGCTTTTGGGTTAAGTGTTGTTATCAGAAAACTATACTGCCTGAATTATCTGGCGCCTGATTACATTTCAACTTTAAACGGCTCGATCTCTGACACAAACACTCAAGATCTGCATGGTGTGCAGCATGACTTCCTGTATATGTAAATAAACCATCCGATACTCAAGGAGCATACGATATAGATTGGTAGTCCTCTCGAACTAGATTTTCGTGGCTTTCGAACAAGTTAAATGGCTAACTGTGGTACGGTTATCGCCAAATTGACGGTACAATAACTGAATAAATCAAAGTTAATATCGCTATCAACCAGATCCAAAAATAAAGCAAAGCCTGCAGTTAAAGCGTACTCCTTGAATCAAAATGGGTTGCTAATAATGTCTGGAGACTTGGTGACATGGTATAGGTACATGTAGTCTATCAGATACCAGTAAGGTTTTGCTACACTGTAATGAAATTCCAAACGGAACCGAAATAAAAATGGTGGTATAAGTTTGTATGCGTGATCTGCGACAGGCAACTTCACAGGACACAAGGTCAGGTAGTTTCGGGTTTACAAATCTGGATCAACCCCGTTGTCTTGTATAAATAAAGATTGTTTCAGATGATATGATAGCAATTACAAGTGAATCATGAAAGCTCGATTTGAAATATGCACCGGAGCGAATTAAAGAAAGAGCAGTCAGGCAGTATTAAAGATAATATAGTAAATGACTGACGATAATTCGTTTCTTCAGAACCCATTAAGAGACAGCGATACCGATTGGCGAATGTCATCTATGCCACTTCATTACTAAATTAAGTTGGCGGAAATATTATATACACTAATCAGCGTTCAATTTTCACTTTATCCTATGCGCTTGTTGTGTAAGAACTATAATTTTATGATCCCGCATTAAATAATTTTTATTCTATGTGTACCAGTATTACAGACGCGGCCTGATACAGGACAACTCAATGCATTATGCACTTCTTATACCTCGAATGTACGTTGATTCATACCATCAATATGTCAAATGTCATGCTTATGCAGAGTTGAGTCCCCGCACGACACTTGTGATCATTATGGAAAGGGTATCAAGATGTTAATTCCCATGCTAATGTTGGACATACTTTTTATAAGTACATGGTCGTACGCAAAATGATTGATAAAGTTCAGTTACCTCTTAGCAAAATATATGCTGTTTTCTGAAACATGCGATAGAAGTTAGCGAATGAAATCCGCATGTAGGTTGTGCGCACTCAATGTTCCACATCCGCAAACTTGAGCGATAAATCATGTTACAGTCACGGAGAGTATATCGTTTATAATGGCTGCTTAGGTATCACGAAGTACAGCTTTGTCAGTCAATGTTTGACTATATATATATATATATATATATATATATATATATATATATATATATATATATATATATATATATATATATATATATATATATATATATATATATATATATATATATATATATATATATATATATATATATATATATATTGTTTGTGAGGTAAACAATCCCATAACGAAACTAGTGATAAATACAACTGTAATAAGGTCTCTCGATACCTGGTTCAAATCTAATCGCCAAACCCAATATAGCTATGTCCTGGATTGCACGCTACTTGAATGGTCAAATTACTTGGCAAATGAAGCTGTTCACTGCCATAATCTTTCCAAGCCTCATGTGTAATAGTGTAATTATAATGTATGGGCAAATATAGCAAGGTCTAAATGTCTTTACATTTTGTAGTAATCAAATATGGGAAGTTTTTCTTCGAGCGAAGTTTCCCTGCTTTGGCAAACAAATCGATGAGAGCGATTGCGCAAATTTTTGTATTTGGATGAACCCTATGTACGTAATTAGTATAATGGAGTATCAGTAGGGTCACATTTGTATTTTTGCTATCATAAGATCGCACAAAGCCAGTTTCAGTCTTGTTGCTTACCTGCACCGCATAATTGAATTTGATTCTTTTGTCACGACTCGCAAATGGACTCGTTGTACTGTAGTTCAGTGGTTCCGTCGTGTCTATTGTATGAAAGTCACGAACCAAATTTTTTAGATAGCAACCATTATGGTCATATCCATGCACCCACTGGCTGTATTCAAAACATAGTTGCAAAAATGATTAACACGAGTACATACTATGTATTAACGGTACAATGCCGTTTTATCCTTGGTTATATATGCCCGTTAGCTGACACATTAGTTCATTATATGATTGTCAGCCTTGTAGTCGGCATGTTATTTATTATGCCTCCCAACCGGTTGGCGACTGATTGAGCCGCTGGATAGTGAGATTGGTTGAAAGCAACAGATAATGTTTGCCAACAGAAAAATGAACAACAGACCACCACAATCTGTTCGATATGATCTATGAATCATTTACTGTGCATTGTTCTGCTATCGGCATCCAGAACTTAGGTAACATTGTTAGTGCACATTGTATATGATGCCAAAGGAATGATTGCTGATCGCGTTTGGTAACAATCCACGCAGGGATTCATCAGTCGAAATTAATTGCTCCGTTTTGAGGAACAAGCATTTCATTAATCGTCACATGTAAAGGATGGTATGATAAAAATAAAGAAAAAGAAATTCAAACAAATAACGACATTAACTAGCTGTGTTTCGAGTTCTCTAATAATTAATGAGGATTTTATGCGTTGCTATCCGGATATCGACACTTGTAACCATCAGCATTAATGCAAAGCGTATAGTATCGGATGAACAACGACCCTCAAACGTCTTATAGGCTAGTATAGCTTGCTTATTTACCAAATATGATAATCCGGAAAAACGCAGGTCTAAGCAATTTACTTATTGTGACATGAAGCGTTGAAGCACCGATAGAGCACCAGTGAAGCTAATAACTTTTAAAGCAGACATTCTGGCTAGAGCATAACACACTGAAGCAGCAGAATGTATTTCACCAGACATAGGGAACACACTAGCTAACATTTTTTTGCAAAGTCTACTCCATCCGCTAACCATAACATCTTTACCAGGTGTTTAAGCAGCGGTAAATTGTTGTTGTCAGTCGAGTCACAGAGTTTTTGTTCATATCAACCTTGCTCAGGCTTCCGTAATAAGACATAAAGACAATCCCACTCTGAAACATTCAATCTTATTTGACCAGCCGGTGCAGATTTATTGAGAGCGCCCAGTCTGTTTTTTGATTTCATGCATAACTTCCATTAGGATCTGCTGTAGAGTGGCTGTCATTGCGGTGGCATTATTTTACAAACCACGTTGGAACAAACAATTGGGCTCTAACAAATAAGAGGCTCTCTCATTTATATCGTATTATTACGATATAACGTTGGTTCATACAAATGATGGCGTGGGGTAGTTTGAATCTGGTTGCCATGGTTGGTGCTGGTGGCGTTAGTAAGATCATAAGCTCTGCTAATGTGAACTGACTTTGAAGATCTGGTTTAGCGCTATATTTGCGTTTTGCACTTAGGTAATTACCATGGACTAGCTCAGACCGCCCGATATGCTGACAAATGATTTAACAAGAACTAGTTTGAGCAATTCACGATTGCCAACTTGTCATTTCATGAATGCGGCTTGAGTTGGCAGACCAGGCTAAGTTCGAAGACTCAGGTTTAGTCAACTCATATTAAGTTTGGTTTCCATCGAATGAGTCCCAGGGTGCAGCTGAATATGACGTCATAATAATATTGGCGGTTGATGGTGTAATATTGACTTAAGTATTGAACCAAGACTAATTATGGTGATTAACGCAAACAAGCAAAGGTCGACGCTATGGTTATGATGCATAAGTGTTTGTTTGGTAATTGTTTGCCACACGTTTCACTGATTAATCAATTAAGACTCTAACGTTTTTGATCATGTGACGGTTCTGTGCTTGTGTTTGTTGTTAATATACCCACTGAGTGGATTGTGCGGGTGTGATTTTCAATGGCATTGAATCTCCTCTTTCAAATGGATCATTTTAACATCTGGCGTTGATATTGATATCTTCTAATGACCATTGGTCCTCACAAAGATAATGTCGGTAGCGAGCTTCCAAGGTTACCAAGCATTATCAAATTGCACCCACTGCTTAATGAATGACAGCAAAATGAGATCAATGCAAAACCCATCTCCCCAATAGGATTAGGATTTTTTCATTACGTAATATGGATGGAACCCATTGGTTGAGTGCACAGAATTCGCATCAGAAATAAATGCTAATGAGAATAAAAAAATATGGAAAACTACTGCAGCTTTAGTAGCGATATCTTTCAGCGGTGTCTGTCCTGAATGATACTATGACATACAGAGTTAATAATGTGATAAATGTTCATCTGGATGAACACTTCAAATTTGAATCGTTTCATAGTTATTCACACTGATTATCCCGCTGAGTTCGGTGTTCACTACGAAAAGCCCACAATATGTTACGTAGAACGAAACGCATGGGCATCAATAAATTTTTTACCTGTCAATGAGTCTCCAGCTTGGTAAGAAACCGGCTAATGGATATCTTGTGCTTGCTTCAAACTATACTCAACCAACTAAGATGAGCTATGCATACCACATGAGCATGCAAGGTAAGTAACTGGCTCCTTCATATCTTTCGTTTCCATGAAACAATACTCAGCCAGACCTATCGCCAATGGCATATTTTAGCATCATTCAGTGGATGATATTACATTCCCATTTACGACATGGCAATGAGAAATAAAACACCTCGATAATATTCGTCACTCGTTGATTGCGATTTACCTATATAGTCAATATAATGGGCCATTTCGAAAATGCAAAATGTTTAATGTCTTTATTGTTGCGTTTTCAACCAAAGAGCTTGTACTGCATAGATATATTTGCGATTCTGCTTTTCTCACTGTTTGTTGTGTAATGCAGCTTTACAAAAGTCAGAAGTTGTACGAAGCCACAACAATCGAAATATATTTGACGTACATTTAACGCTGAAAAGCAAATCGTGATATTTGTTCCTACTTCTGCACAGAATATCAGGAGCGTTTTTGCTACACATATAAACCATCTGCAGTCATGGTCTCGGTTAGCTATTGTGTACATTGTCTGTATTCGTCAACCCTTCACCGCACACTTTAGACTGCATTATATCCGAACGGTGCATAACAGATATCATGTTTAGCAATAACGCACTAAATCAGGAAGCGCGATAGCTTAATCAAACATTATCATGGCTTTTGTTCAGCCCGATATATTATCGTGATGTGTTACAGAATTTGTATCAGGATTGTGCAGTGTTAAGAACTATTTAGGTTTAATCATCTCTCATCTCGAAATATTTAGAAAATGCAGTATTGGATGCAAATTTGGTGGGTGCTGAAACTTAAATGCCCAATTAATATTTGGATGTGATGCACATTTTTCAATCCAATTCGGGGGACCTGTTTTGGCGATGGAGTTTACACAAAATCACGTTACAAGCTGACACGTGGAGAGCTGATAAAAGGAACAATTTGTCTGACCTTTCAGTATGTTTTCCGTCATCATCTTTAACAAAACCTAACAAGAAAACCATAGCACTCAGCAGCGTACCAAGTAAGCTTAACGCTGTGCGCATTATCACAAAAGGAACATGACAACAAAAGCGTCAGAGAGTACATCAGCTGTGCCGGAGCTTGCTTGTGTTTATTTTTGGTTGTCACGTAACAACCTCGTACCAGCTTTGATAACGTTCTCTTTTCTGTTGCACAATACATTAAGGGCTGATGATATATATTTTTCCATCAATATTGCTGATGATCAAAACTATCATATCATTTTATCTTGTAGGAATTAGGCTAATCGGCAATTATAACCCAATTATGTGAGCTCCCATACATGAATAGTCAATCTTCAATATATCTATTAGTTATCGAGCTTAAAAGTACCTTGAATATAATTAAACAATACCTAATATTCTAGCAAAAGCAAAAAGTGAATTTAGGTGTACATATATATAATTTCCCTATAGTATTACCTTAAGGGTTTGGGTTTCTCCAATTAAAGTATGGAAATAGAATGATCAGGTGACTGGGCAATACGTGTGATTTAAGCACTCCGCACAAAATTTGCTAAAGGAAGATAAGCCACACTTATTTAATTAAATAAGAACAAACGTGGATGACAGAGTATGACAATTGTTTCCCTCTTAATAAGACTGGCTAACGAAAAGAAAAATACAAGCAGCTGATGTTGAAGTTGTGTCAATGGCCATGGCACAAATACCTGACAACTGCTGGCAAATGCTTCTGCTGAGAGCGTTTTAAAAGAACTAGTCGGTTGAAAATGAAACATTGCTAGTGGTAAAGAGGTCGTATAATAATGTCAATAATGAGTAAATGATATTCACGGTATAATGGATGATATTAGTATGTCTGACAAAATAAGCGGATGTCATCGCATCACAAGGACTTTAACTATTCAACCATCTTCTGGTGACATTTTGGCTTGGCTATTTTAGTGAGACTTAGGATGTAGCGCATACTATATTGATGGGTTTAGAGTGTTTTGAAAGCCTTTATGTATCAGGACGACTCATACAATGCCACGAAGAATGGACTACCGGCTAATATAGTTATATTAGCGCTCTGCATTATATACTGCGCCATTGAAATATACAATGACTGCAACGCTTGCAATAAAATAATAACCGTGAAAGTGATTACCGGCATCAACATTGTACAAGCGACACACAACTGATCAAAATATACAATTAAGAGGAACAAACAGACGATTTTGCGATGTTCAATATAAATCGTAATAAAAAGCCAGAGCTCTTGTGGAGTGCTTTATAGGATGACTGCAAAAGTAATAAAATCCTAATTGACATATGCATGGTCTGTCATTTATTTTGCCAATCGGTGCACATTGCATTGCTTGTCGGGGTTCTTACGGTTCACTAAAAATTGATATAAATGCCGGTTGTCTATTCACTCAAGCAAAGAGATGATTAAGTTGATGTTTTGAATTAGGCGCCGCTTCAGTCATTTAACCCATTCAGTAAAAAAGGGACAGCAACAGTAAAGGTTATTTTGATACCTACAATTGATGTTAAAGTGAATGCGTTGCGGTGTTTTCACTCATGTTCTCATTAATACAGAAACCCAATATTATGTCCATCATAGTAGCATGGCATGGCCAAAACATATTTCAACGATGTGGTGTGATTATTGGTTTGACAGCCATAAGGTCGGCGGAAATCACACAGGCCAAGTGGTCGTCGACGTAAGCGCCATGCAAGTTGTAACGGCAAAAGAAGGTGTGTTCTGGTTTAAGAGTTGATTGTGTTACAGTATTTTCTTTCCTTTACTGTTATCCTAGGCTTCAATTCAGTTCTCTGAATGAAGTGCCCGTAAAAGGCCACACGTGCTTTGTCATCCTCTTACTGTTCATGCTTAGGCAACCCTTCCCAATTGCCGCAACATATTACATTTTAGGAAGTGATCCGCGTCGTCTTGAACTGCAGATAAACTACTGCGAGCACCAGCTACATGACGAGTTCCGCTTGAGCAATAGTTAAATGCATCAGCTATTGAAAAGTTAACTACAAAGGATAAAGTCTTGCTCGCAGTGAGTTGCTATTAACATCGAACATGCATTCTCTGCACGTTACAATACAATAACCTGCTAGCAGAAAAAACATAATGTTAACGATGGGAAAGGCTTAATCTGCCCAGAGGCCGCAGAGCCAAATAAAACTAATCGTATTGCAGGTCATGCATCCTATCCATCTAATACAGTTCAGCCTTACTATGTCCATCTGCATCTGAACATGGTTCGGTTGCGCTCCGGTGATGTCTCATAAACCAGACCATATTTATAGTTATCTATATTAACGGGGACATGTGTTCTGTGGTGCAATAAGGTTCATTAGAGTGCTGAATGTTGTTTTGACTTAGCAAAGCGGTCGAATATTTTGCATTACTGATGGCAAAACTAATATTAATGACAATGTAATACAAATATAATATACTCTGTTTCATTTGCCACAAAACATATAAAGGTATTTTTGGAGGAGTATCTGACCCTGTAGCTTCGGAATGTGCGCATTATTAAAGTATACTGGAAACAATCTATAATAAACTTCCATTGTCGATGGCATACTTGCCGTAATTTGATGCTCTCGAAATATGTATCGTGCCATGTTCCAGTCAGTACGTCCTCAGTTTATGAACCCATAGACCTTTCAGACTCAAATCACCAGCGGGCAAGGTTATATATATATATATATATGTATAAATACTCGTTAATATATATATATATATCCTCGTGTTTATTGTTTTTCCAAAAGGCGTCAAACTCAATTTGCAGCCCTGCTTTACTTAAACATACATGTGGTTTTTCAGTTTGTCTTTGTTTCTGGGAATTGTGATTTGTTGTTCCGCGCATATACCTTAGCATCTCGCTAATTGTTCTAAATACCAAACAGCAAAACCGGTCTGTTTATCAATTTAGAGTGGTCAAAATAATCTTGGAAACTATTAAAACTAGGTTTCAAGTAGAGGGCTATGTATATACAAATTAGGATTTGAAAAGAATTGCAGCCACCCCAAAGCTTCCGTTATGCGGTTTGGCGTCGACTAGAAGTGTTGTACTAACATTCTGCAGATGTGTGTCGGAGCATTTATATCCATGGAATATGTAGCACCACTGTTGAACATATTCATGCACGACAAGCTATAGAGCCAGTGCCATAGCAAATAATCCGTTAAGCTTATTCTCATGGTTTGCTATCTCTGTAAGAAATCAGTATTGTACAGTTGGTAGCTGGTCTTATTGGATAAACCTTCAATAATAGAAGGGAATTGCTTTGAACATGCACAATAACAGTTGTCTTTTGTTTATCTGTTTAACATACATTTGACTGGAATTCGCCTGCTTTCATGTCAAACGAAGACGTAAAACCAATGCGGCTCGGGTACTTGTTGCATAAAATGATTAGCAAAATTGGTTGCCTACATTTGCACATTCGTATGCACAATTTGCCAGCCTCCCCAAAATTTTCCTTAATTATGCAGAACCATGCAGTATCGTCGAATAAGCAAGTAGATTGCCAAATTATGTGGCTATGCATACAGGCTTATGGTGCTGAGGTTGGGCAGTTGAAAGAAAATGGTAAAAGATGACAACGCGTCATGGTACCGCGGTTATCATACATTCGGACGCGTGTAATTATTTGACAGATAACCTTCAATGGCATCAGTTGATTCAGCATTGCTGTTGTTTGTAGCAGATTAGCAATTTTAGATCGTCAACGATAAATTTACGGTGACATGGTAATGCACCATTTTATTATAAAGGCAACGACCTGAGCAGTATCTCCTTCCAAACTTTACATATTAAAAGTGCACATACTCCATGAACAACAAACACCGTTGGCCATAACAAGCATTATCACGAGCATACGTGATTGTGGAAGCAGGATTGAACCATCTGCACAACTTTGATTCACCAGGTGTTTAAGCAGCGGTAAATCTGTGTTGTCAGTAGAGTCACAGAGTTTTTGTTCATATCAACCTTGCTTAGGCTTCCGTAATAAGACATAAAGAAAATCCCACTCTGAAACATTCAATCTTTTTTGACCAGCCGGTGCAGATTTATTGAGAGCGCCCAGTCTGTTTTTTGATTTCATGCATAACTTCCATTAGGATCTGCTGTAGAGTGGCTGTCATTGCGGTGGTATTATTTTACAAATCACATTGTAACATGTTCGCGTAGTGACGTAAGGAAGTGCGGCTCGAATATTTCGTTATTACTGCAAACACAAATACCATACCAGGCAAATCGTAAAATCTGGGCCCAATTAATTTTGCATGATCAATCATTTATTATGCTTCGGAGTAATGCACATATATTTGTGATGCTCGCGCAAACATAGAGAGGATAGCTGATTCTGTCGCACACCCTACCTGCACGGACGAATAACAGTTAAGTCTGTGTTCGACAGTTGAGAGATAGGATTTGCTTCAAAATATGACCATGGCCTTTAATAACAGCTGGCGCTTTTAACTGTGAGGTTAACAAACAATTAGGCTCTAACAAATAGAGGCTCTCTCATTTATATCGTATTATGACGATGTAGCGTTATTATTTATTGAATGAGTTCTTGTACAATTATTTCTCGGTGGAATGATATAGGCAAAATGGACATTAGCAATGTGCGCGTGACACAATTAAATTAACAAAAATACATTTATCTAATGTCCGGTGTATGACGAATTAAGCTCTGTATGTCTGATGCGTTGTTATTCCTGGTTATCGATTAGAGCAGCTCACACAGCAAGCATAATACCTATGAAAATAAAATGCGACAGTATGTGAAAGCCAGTAAGCACTAGCCTGTGGCTATATGACGTTACGACAAACAAGAAGGCATCTGCGTATATTTGTTAGCCAATCTAGTAATTAGCCGTCGTTGTCTCCTGTGTTACAATGTCATTGACATTATCATGAAGCACTATTTTCTGACGTTATTTCCGCGTTCTTTCTCTTCATCGGCGGTCGGCAAATTTGTAACAGATTCAGCGTAATACTAGTCATATAAGTAGTGGCATGGCTTATAGCTCGTTACCCACCGTGTTTATGAAACCAAGAAAAACGCCGCACATGCATTAACCAGCCCCCGGGACCAATTGCTTTCATATTATAGCATATTAGTATGATGCAATAAGCGACCCCCACTTGCTACATTACCCTTGACTAACGCATTACCAAATGTCGATTGGAGCGCGTTCTGGCTGACTGCCTATACAGAATAAATATCACATCCCACAATGCCAACTGTTCGTCTGGTTCATACAAATGAGGGTGTAGGGTTGTTT
This sequence comes from Urechis unicinctus, assembly GCA_034190875.2. NCBI lineage: Eukaryota > Metazoa > Annelida > Polychaeta > Xenopneusta > Urechidae > Urechis > Urechis unicinctus. The sequence goes on from CM067349.1 coordinate 35,058,779, forward strand.
GAATCTGGTTGCCATGGCTGGTGCTGGTGGCGTTAGTAAAGTGATAAGCTCTGCTAATGTGAACTGACTGTGAAGACCTGGTTCAGCGCTATATTTGCGTTTTGCAGTCAGGTTATTACCATGGAATAGCTCAGACCGCCCGATATGCTGACAAATGATTTAACAAGAACTAGTTTGAGCAATTCACGATTGCCAACTTGTCAGTTCATGAATGCGGCTTGAGTTGGCAGACTCGGCTGAGTTCGAAGTTAGCCAACTCATATTAAGTTTTGTTTTTATCGAATGAGTCCCAGGGTGCAGCTGAATATGACGTCATAATAATATTGGCGGTTGATGGTATAATATTGACTTAATTATCGAACCCAAACTAATTATGGTAATTAACGAAGCCAAGCAAAGGTCGACGCAATGGTTATGATGCATAAGTGTTTGTTTGGTAATTGTTTGCCGCACGTTTCACTGATTAATCAATTACGACTATAACTTTTTTGATAATGTGACGGTTATTTGCTGGTGTTTGTTTTTAATAAACCCACTGATCGGGTTGTGCGGGTGTGATTTTTAATGGCATTGAATCTCCTCTTTCAAATGGATCATTTTAACATCTGGCATTGATATTGATATATTCTAATGACCATTGGTCCTCACAAAAATATAGTCGGTAGTGAGCTTTCAAGGTTGCCAAGCATTATCAAATTGCACCCACTGCTTAATGAATGACAGCAAAATGAGTTAAATGCAAAACCCATCTTCCCAATAGGATTCGGATTTTTACCTTACGTAACATGGATGGAACCCATTGGTTGAGTGCACAGAATTCGCTTCAGAAATAAATGCTAATGAGGATAAAAAAATATGGAAAACTACTTCAACTTTAGTAGCGATATCTTTCAGCGGTGTCTGTCCTGAATGATACTATGACATACAGAGTTAATAATGTGATAAATGTTCATCTGGATGAACCCTTAAATTTTGAATCGTTACATATTTATTCACACTGATTATCCTACTTGGTTCGGTGTCCACTACGAAAAGCCCACAATATGTTACGTAGAACGAAACGCATGGGCATCAATAAACGTTTTTCCTGTCAATGAGGCTCTAGCTTAGTAAGAAACCGGCTAATGGATATCTTTTGCTTGCTTAAAACTATACTCAACCAACTTAGATAAGCTATGCATACCACATGAGCATGTATGGTAAGTAACTGGCTCCTTCATATCTTTCGTTTCAATGAAACAATACTCAGCCAGACCTATCGCCAATGGCATATTTTAGCATCATGCAGTGGATGCTATTACATTTCCATTTACAACATGGCATTGGGAAATAAAACATCTCGATAATATTTATCACTCGGTAATTGCAATTTACCTATAAAGTCGATATAATGGGCCATATTGAAAATGCAAAATGTTTAATTTTCTTATTGTTGCGTTTTCAATCAAACCGCTTGTACTTCATAGATATACTTGCGATTCTGCTTTTTTCATTGTTTGTTGTGTAATGTAGCTTTACAAAAGTCAGAAGTTGTACGAAGCCACAACAATCGATATATATTTGACGAACATTTAACGCTGAAAAGCAAATCGAGATATTTGTTCTTACTTCTGAACAGAATATCAGGAGCGTTTTTGCTACACATATAAACCATCTGCAGTCATGGTCTCGGTTAGCTATTGTGTACATTGTCTGTATTCGTCAACCCTTCACCACACACTTTAGACTGCATTATATTCGAACGGTGTTTAGCTATAACACACTAAATCAGGAAGCGCGATAACTTAATCAAACATTATCATAGCTTTTGTTCAGCCCGATATATTATCGTGATGTGTTATAGATTTTGTATCAGGATTGTGCAGTGTTAAGAACTATTTAGGTTTAATCATCTCTCATCTCGAAATATTTAGAAAATGCAGTATTGGATGCAGAATTGGTGGGTGTTGAAACTTAAATGCCCAATTAATATTTGGATGTGATGCACATTTTTCAATCCAATACGGGGGACCTGTCTTGGCGATGGAGTTTACACAAAATCACGTTACAAGCTGACACGTGGAGAGCTGATAAAAGGAACAATTTGTCTGACCTTTCAGTATGTTTTCCGTCATCATCTTTAACAAAACCTAACAAGAAAACCATAGCACTCAGCAGCGTACCAAGTAAGCTTAACGCTGTGCGCATTATCACAAAAGGAACATGACAACAAAAGCGTCAGAGAGTACATCAGCTGTGCCGGAGCTTGCTTGTGTTTATTTTTGGTTTTCACGTAACAACCTCGTACCAGCTTTGATAACGTTCTCTTTTCTGTTGCACAATACATTAAGGGCTGATGATATATATTTTTCCATCAATATTGCTGATGATCAAAACTATCATATCATTTTATCTTGTAGGAATTAGGCTTATCGGCAATTATAACCCAAGTATGTGAGCTCCCATACATGAATAGTCAATCTTCAATATATCCATTAGTTATCGAGCTTAAAAGAACCTTGAATATAATTAAACAATACCTAATATTCTAGCCAAAGCAAAAAGTGAATTTAGGTGTATATATATATATATAATGTCCCTATAGTATTACCTTAAGGGTTTGGGTTTCTCCATTTAAAGTATGGAAATAGAATGATCAGGTGACTGGGCAATACGTGTGATTTAAGCACTCCGCACAAAATTTGCTAAAGGAAGATAAGCCACACTTATTTAATTCTATAAGAACAAACATGGATGACAGAGTATGACAATTGTTTCCCTCTTAATAAGACTGGCTAACGAAAAGAAAAATACAAGCAGCTGATGTTGAAGTTGTGTCAATGGCCATGGCACAAATACCTGACAACTGCTGGCAAATGTTTCTGCTGAGAGCGTTTTAAAAGAACTAGTCGGTTGAAAATGAAACATTGCTAGTGGTAAAGAGGTCGTATAATAATGTCAATAATGAGTAAATAATATTCACGGTATAATGGATGACATTACGTATGTCTGACAAAATAAGCGGATGTCATCGCATCACAAGGACTTTAACTATTCAACCATCTTCTGGTGACATTTTGGCTTGGCCATTTTAGTGAGACTTAGGATGTAGCGCATACTATATTGATGGGTTTAGAGTTTTTTTATAAAGCCCTTAGATATCAGGACGACTCATACAATGCCGCGAAGAATGCACTACCGGCTAATATAGTTATATTAGCGCTCTGCATTATATACTGCGCCATTGAAATATACAATGACTGCAACGCTTGCAATAAAATAATAGCCGTGAAAGTGATTACCGGCATCAACATTGTACAAGCGACACACAACTGATCAAAATATACAATTAAGAGGAACAAACAGACGATTTTGCGATGTTCAATATAAGTCGTAATAAAAAGCCAGAGCTCTTGTGGAGTGCTTTATAGGATGACTGCAAAAGTAATAAAATCCTAATTGACATTTGCATGGTCTGTCATTTATTTTGCCAGTCGGTGTACATTGCATTACTTGTCCGGGTTCTTACGGTTCACTAAAAATTGATATAAATGCCGGTTGTCTATTCACTCAAGCAAAGAGATGATTAAGTTGATGTTTTGAATTAGGCGCCGCTTCAGACATTTAACCCATTCAGTAAAAAAGGGACAGCAACAGTAAAGGTTATTTTGATACCTACAATTGATGTTAAAGTGAATGCGTTGCGGTGTTTTCACTCATGTTCTCATTAATGCAGAAACCCAATATTATGTCCATCATAGTAGCATGGCATGGCGAAAACATATTTCAACGATGTGGTGTGATTATTGGTTTGACAGCCATGAGGTCGGCGGAAATCACACAGGCCAAGAGGTCGTCGACGTAAGCGCCATGCAAGTTGTAACGGCAAAAGAAGGTGTGTTCTGGTTTAAGAGTTGATTGTGTTACAGTATTTTCTTTCCTTTACTGTTATCCTAGGCTTCAGTTCAGTTCTCTGAATGAAGTGCCCGTTAAAGACCACATGTACTTTGTCATCCTCTTACTGTACATGCTTAGGCAACCCTTCCCAATTGCCGCAACATATTACATTTTAGGAAGTGATCCGCGTCGTCTTGAACTGCAGATAAACTACTGCGAGCACCAGCTGCATGGCGAGTTCCGCTTGCGCAATAGTTAAATGCATCAGCTATTGAAAAGTTAACCACAAAGGATAAAGTCTTGCTCGCAGTGAGTTGCTATTAACATCGAACATGCATTCTCTGCACGTTACAATACAATAACCTGCTAGCAAAAAATACATTTTTTCCGTTACGGTTTTCCACTTATGTTTTCAATTACACGTAGCACTGTGTAGAAAAAACATAATGTTAACGATGGGAAAGGCTTAATCTGCCCAGACGCCGCAGAGCAAAACAATACTAATCGTATTGCAGGTCATGCATCCTATCCATCTAATACAGTTAAGCCTTACTCTGTCCATCTGCATCTGAACATGGTTCGGTTGCGCTCCGGTGCTGTCCCATAAACCAGACCATAGTTATAGTTATCTATATTTACGGGGACATGTGTTCTGTGGTGCAATGAGGTTCATTAGAGTGCTGAATGTTGTTTTGATGGCAAAACTAATATAAATGACAATGTAATACAAATATAATATACTCAGTTTCATTTGCCACAAAACATATAAAGGTATTTTTGGAGGAGTATCTGACCCTGTAGCTTCGGAATATGCGCATTATTAAAGTATACTGGAAACAATCTATAATAAACTTCCATTGTCGATGGCATACTTGCCGTAATTTGATGCTCTCGAAATATGTATCGTGCCATGTTCCAGTCAGTACGTCCTCAGTTTATGAGCCCATAGACCTTTCAGACTCAAATCACCAGCGGGCAAGGTTATATGTATATATGTATAAATACTCGTTAATATATATATATATCCTCGTGTTTATTGTTTTTCCAAAAGGCGTCAAACTCAATTTGCAGCCCTGCTTTACTTAAACATACATGTGGTTTTTCAGTTTGTCTTTGTTTCTGGGAATTGTGATTTGTTGTTCCGCGCATATACCTTAGCATCTCGCTAATTGCTCTAAATACCAAACAGCAAAACCGGTATGTTTATCAATTTAGAGCGGTCACTATAATCTTGGAAACCATTAAAACTAGGTTTAAAATAGAGGGTTATGTAAATACGAATTAGGATTTGGAAAGAATTGCAGCCACCCCAAAGCTTCCGTGATGCGGTTTGGCGTCGACTAGAAGTTTTGTTCTAACATTCTGTAGATGTTTGTCGGACCATTAATGGGACTCGTTTATATCCATGGAATATGTAGCACCACTGTTGAATATATTCATGCACGATAGGCTATATTTAGAGCCAGTGCCAAAGCAAATAATCCGTTAAGCATATTCTCATGGTTTGCTATCTCTGTAAGAAATCAGTATTGTACCGTTGGTAGCTGGTCTTATAGGATAAACCTTCAATAATAGAAGGGAATTGCTTTGAACATTCACAATAACAGTTGTTTTTTGTATATCTGTTTAACATACATTTGACTGGAATTCGTCTGCTTTCATGTCAAACGAAGACGTAAAACCAATGCGGCTGGGGTGCTTGTTGCATAGCTGTGTTTATGTAAGCTTTAGCTCATATAATTCATATAACTGCCACGATGAAAACGAATATATTTACAATACTGTTTAGTTATATTGCATTACATCCACACGCAATTCAATTTACGTATTAATAGACTAGAAGAAATACATTGAAATCGAAATATTAATGAACGGTAGCAGCTAGATATTTCTTTGGCGGTTGAACAAAATGATTAGCAAAATTGGTTGCCTACATTTGCACATTCGCATGCACAGTTTGCCAGCCTCCCCAAAATTTACTTTAATTATGCAGAACAATGCAGTATCGTCGAGTAAGCAAGTAGATTGCCAAATTATGTGGCTATGCATACAGGCTTATGGTGCTGAGGTTGGGCAGTTGAAAGAAAATGGTAAAAGATGACAATGCGTCATGGTACCGCGGTTATCTTAAACATTCGGGAACGTGTAATTATGTGCCAGATAACCTTCAATGGCATCAGTTGATTCAGCATAGCTGTTGTTTGTAGCAGATTAGCAATTTTAGATCGTCAGCGATACATTTACGGTGACATGGTAATGCACCATTTTATTATAAAGGCAACGACCTGAGCAGTAGCTCCTTCCAAACTTTACATTTTAAAAGTGCACATACTCCATGAACAACAAACACCGTTGGCCATAACAAGCATTATCAAGAGCATACGTCAATGTGGAAGCAGGATTGAACCATCCGCACAACTTTGATTCACTTCAATATCCATTGTTTAGCGAATCAGTTAAATAAATGAAGCAATTACTTATTCAAGAAGTTTACTCGAGCGTCTCCCTTTTGTGTGTGAATGGGCTGACTTATAAGGCTGATTAGAGCAACCATCATTTGATTCAATTTACAGCGATCGGAATAACCCAGGGAGCCATTCCGATTTGTCTTAACCGGCAAAGAAGAAGAAAGGCCATGCAAATCCCATTAAGGATTTGATTACAGCGGTCGCCATTGCATCTGACTTTCCATGTGCGTTCTGCTGTATTATCTAATACAGAAAGAACCATAATTGCCTTTTTATATATTTGGATGATTGGGCGTTGTATATTTTTAGTAACGCAGGTGAGGTTAGGGGGTAATTGTAACAAAGTAGCTATTCTTTTATTTAGCATTGCTATTGCATTTCCAATCATCGGAAAGTTCTACACAGCAATTTAGAGAGATTGGTTAAAGGTTCGTTATTCGATACGATATTCGATGCTTCCTCGAATATTCGATATTCGATGCTTCCTGCATTCCATGGTTGCACTGCATCATCATGTCTCGGCTCTTAAACGCGCTTTTGATATGTGTAGGGTTTCAATCGCACCAGTGAAACTGTATCAATAGATGAAGTTTTCCGACCAAGTTGCCGTAACTGCTTTTATAGCATTACGGCAATTGCTTAGTCTATGTTACCATTTATCTCCGTTGATTCTGTACCATGCGCCAATATGCGACATGCAGAGTTTAATAAACATTCTACATTGATGCTCTATATTATCTTTTATACAGCTGTTCTCTACTGGCTCCAAAGTGACAGAGCGTCAATAAAGAAATATAATGACATAAAATGGTTATGGCTGATATGCATGACTTTGAAATCCTTACTTTGTACAAATGCAAATACCACGAATGAAACCAAACGGGGACAGGGCAGCCAAACACCAATAGGTCATGTAACAGTCGAAATGAACATTTTTTATTATCATATGAGCACTATACGTAATCGGCTGCTGCTCAGTAAACCTCTCTGCAACGCATTGCTCATAATCGTGATTGTAGCGGCTGACCGAAGTGTATCGCGCCTGGAGCATATTGCATGCAATTTTTGTCAGTTGAACTCAAAACTTTTATAGTTATAAAAGTATGGGACTTATCTGACTTCTTTTGCGGAGGCTTGGAGTCGCTAACTACGTACGAAACTAAGAAAAACGCTGTGGTAATCGATTATGCTGAGACAATAAGTACAGGTCTTATGGTTTGCAAATGTAATTGACTGGTAGAAATGGTTTGTCTAAGGAAGCAAAAGCAACTGGCATGATAATCGTGACTGCTTACGCATGTATGTCTGAGCTGCTTAAGCCTTCATTTCAACACTATCGCCAAATATTATCAACCGAACATGTTCGGTTTGGCAGATTGTTTTAGCGAAATCTATATTAACATATATTCCATATCATCAGGTAGAGAAGGCATCGTGCTTAAACCAGTGTAACAAATGCAAAACGTTAAGATAGAAATAAACTACACACAAACTAACAGCACATTTTAAATGAATAGTCAGAAAACTACCAGCCAATTTACAATTAGTGTTAAGGTCCGATTTGAAATATGCCTGGATATCGAATTAGAAAATTATTTAGAACAGTGCATTCCACATTTGACAACATCGCAAGTCAGACGTGGCCTTGCTGCCAGACAACACAGTTAGTACGATTGTCACCAAACAGTTGCATGAGTCCAATCGCAGTAATGGTGTTTATGTGTCGGATGGCAACACCCATAGCGTCCTGTAACGAGCGAAATCAGGAGGTATTGTATCTCGATATAGTTTACACATTCAAAGTGTTGTGTAAAGAGCTGGATGGGTAGTTGATGTAGGTCGATGCGGTTTAGTTCAATAATTAACCCGTGAACTAGAGAGCTTACCAGTAAGATTTACTGTAAGCTACCGATGTGCGATTCAACATGGGGATTGCTTAAGATAACCTCTTTGAAATCTTTATCCAATAGTAAAAAAACCCCATTGATTGTTAATCGTCATTTGCGTGCTACATATTGGCATTATTGAGTTGTTGAAACATGTGACACTAAATTATTTTCCTTTAAATAATCAATTAGATGAACAAAAAAAATATTCACGTTATTACTCTTATCGGGTCGGCAGGAACTTTTCTCGTTATTCCTTTGTATGGGTGAAAGCTTTGAATTATAGGGGTAATGAGAGGATCAGATGGTGGTGATTTGGTATTATAACTCTCAGCCAGAACGTAAGCCGCTTTAGACACCTAGGAACAATAGGGGAAACATAATGCCGCCAACTATGTCAGGCGAATCGTTATGCTTAGAGACTTCATACGGTTTACCGAGGTAAACAGGAAGTAAGACTTCATCCGGCTCGGCTGCTACATAGCGAGTTTACTGTGATAATTTCTCATCCGAGCTGCAGTCGAACGTCCGACGGTATTGAAGGATACTATAAATCTCTTTTGCGAATTATTTATCGAGATATTTTGTACGCCAGGTCCACATTATCATCTTATATTCTACTCATGAACCCTGGTGATTAGCGGATATCAGATTTGTATCATCCGCTTATTGACCATGAACTGTCAGAAAGATGTTGATCAAACAAAAATCGTTGATTGATATATCTTAAATAAAATTATATTTTCATAATGCAAAATGTAATTTGAGCACGTTAAATGGGATATATTTGATAATGGATATTAATATTTTACCTTTAAATAAGCATTTCCACAAAGATTAAATCTGCCTTGCAACGAATTCATATATGATTGTGCATTTGGCGCATCTCTAATCACAAAGCGCATGAATCAGGCAACAGACGCTGTTGTCATTGACACAGGTTTCCGGCGGCAGCCATGTGTTGATTACATGTGGTGATAGTGACATTTATACTTTGTTTCAGAATGTCGCAATGTATCCCTCCTCATAAACACATTTGTAACAGTCCTAGAATCAAGTGGAAACATATATGCTAAATCAGTTGGCCTAAATGTATGTTTCACACTTCGAGTTGTGCGATGCAGCCCTCAGTTACCATCAACACGCCTAATAATCCGGGTTATGATTCATTAGGGCGATACTTCAACGAGATCACAAGGAAGGAAAAGGGACAATTTAAAATGTGAAACACTGATGCATTGAGAGGCCGGCTGTATATTGTGGAGCCATCTAAATACCCTAAATTATGTGTGATACGGCTATAATCGATGTAGTATCCTTCACGCTATATAGGAATAATAATATGGTTATGTTGGTAGCGCTCCTGTTATTCAGTAAGGATTTCTGAAACGCAAGACTGTCAGGACTACGGTTATTTTAAAGATCACAACACGGCAGATTAATGTGTTTGCATAAATCTTTGTGATCTCTGAAGTTCTTCGATTGGTGCGCTATCACCAGGGCATCTTTCTCTCTCTTTCGTCCTCTTCCTCTCCCTCTTTCTCTCTCTCTATATATATATACATATCTCTCTCTCTCTTGCTATCTCTCTCTCTCTCTCTCTCTTTCTTTCTCTCTCTCTCTCTCTCTCTCTCTCTCTCTCTCTCTCTCTCTCTCTCTCTCTCTCTCTCTCTTGACTCATCAGTTTCATCACGAAGTATAACCAAACGACATTACAGTATATATATACCTTACAACTATTTTCGCGTTGACAGTTAATAACGAGAAACAGATGAGTACCACTTGGTGGGCTGACATGAGTGAAGGTCTATAGCTGCTGTACAAATGACCAGAACCTGCATACTGGACAAACTAATTGGTGTCCCTCCGAATGAGACCCACTCAGCAGTATATTCGCAGCATTCAATATTAGACTGCGGGATATGGGGTGAAATAAAGAATGTATATGAACCGACCCACACACCAGGATTTTGCCAGCAATCAGCAACTCAATTCAAGTATTCTGATAATATAACGCAACGGATGTGGTATCTAACAGGGCTACATCTTGCATAATGTTTACCATCTAGGTAGCAGGCTTTCGTGGTAAGCCTTTGAAAATGTGATCATATTCACCGTATCAGATTCAATCCACACATAAGACAGTGAATCACAATGGGGACAAATGAGGGATGAAACTTATTCGTTAGATAGACATGGTTCTGCATGCTATTGCCTGTACACATAAATGCGTTTGTAATTTGTGCTGATCTTTACCAAGGCCCAAGGTTAGCAATGGAACATATATATTTAATTACTCTGGCAGCCGGTCTTGGTAACCCTACATCATGTCTATTCATGTCATGTACCATTCGAACCATCGGAGTTCGTTAGATACAGTAACGACAATACGTATGTATATATATTCATAATATATAATATATATATATATATATATATATATATATATATATATATATATATATATATATATATATATATATATATATATATATATAATATACATTTGAATTTGAATATATGGAATGAATTCTCTCGGCTGCAGCTGCTGTTGTTGCTGGTTAAACCAGCTTACCCTACCCTCCCCTCTCCGAACCTTCCCCTCCCTTGCTCCTATCCATCTACACCGTGCACAGTGATTTTATATACACAATTGAAACGGCGTGCGGAAACGTGAAACGCAAACATACTGCTAGTGATCTCGCTTACTATATGCCACGTGGTTACTTTAGTAGTTGGGCTACATGTAGCACACATTACAATGTGACTATTCATTTCAGTCGTTTACGAATGATTTCATTAGATTTTGAATTTTTTTGCAAAATCTAATTTATGGACTAGCCATTCCTTTACATAACCCGATAACCTCAATATCTTCCCTACAGCCATTCATACTTAGACGCAAGTGGTCGAAATAATGTTTAGGCATGACTGTTGTACGTGTATATTTTATGTATCAAACGATTTGATCGATATTAAATTCAACAACCGAAAACGGTTTATGGTTTCATTGACCTTCTACAACAATAGCCGTTGGTTGTTGTTTGTTCGAATTATAGTCGTTTTTAGCAACGTAGGCTATGTACGACAATATAACCGTTGGTTGATATTAACCTAGCAATATAAGTTGTTAATGATCGTTAATGTGGGTGTGTATTGAGTCATTTTTGTATTGACACAAATGGTTATTGTAAATATGCGCCCTGACTTCCCTGACAGTATTTATCCTCTTAAAAACATAACGGAAGCAATAACATATATTGTGAATGCTTGTCGTAAATAAGTATTAAATATATACCGTGAACGTATGGTTAATCATTATGTACTATATCTAGTCATTCATAAAACCTCATGCAAAAGTCAGTGATTTATGTGACTGTCATAGGTAAACCGCAACCCATTCAGCTGTTAGCGGCCAGGGTTTGTTACTGACTAAGAGCAATTTCTATGCAGGCCATAACTCACTATAAACATCCGCTTGTTTGCCCGACGTTGATAATTAGGTAGTCGCTGCAAATGTCCCAGCAAATGTCAATCTTGCTAGATATAATTAAGCGACACGAAATGTATAGCGATAAGTGCAACTGCAAACCAAGCTGACACATGTATAATTTTTCACAATAGTCGGAATGTGTATGTTCTCCCATGAAAAGATTCACTTTTTCGGAATGAAGTATTGCTTGCTGATATCGCCTCCGCACGATCCGCATTAATTAGGACGTAGAAGAAAATGCCTATCCCATCGAGTATTCTTCTAGTGCTACTGATGCTCGCTGTATTAATGGCAAGGAGTACATTATCAATTGGGTTTTTGTACGCATGCAAACACAACTGTTCTACAATTTAATGTATTACTGTTGCGAAGCATTAATCCGCCGATTAGTAACGGATAACAGTGAACGAGTTAATATGGATCTATGCCTAAATACAAACTGGAATGTGAATTATAAAAATATTGTCCACGTTTATACACAACATACAGGCATATCTTAAGCTTATGGCAAAGTATCTTATGCAAAGTTTTATTGATAGATCATGGTTCAGTAATCCAGAGATCTCATTCGATTGTGCACAGTGAATGAAATCTTATACGTTGTAAATAGTCATGTTGTGGTTCTGCCAATAGTAACTATTTCACATGTTTTGTGTCTCTTTTATGTTACGGACCTGTCTAGTCTGAGAAAAGCACTTGGCACTTAAAACGCGAACTTGCAAATTGTGCCAGGGTATAAGATATATTCAAGATGTATGACAAATGCTTAGTACTCCAGTCAAACAGCATAAAACCATTGTCATAATCATGTGCTAACCTGCTCGAATAAAATATATTAAGGCGATGTTTTTCGCGTGACATTGATCATTCCGATCGAGCGACGACAACAGACCGCCAATGTGGTGTTACTGACGAAGTGAGCAGGTAATAATGTGCTATTTATGGACAAATAAATATATGTATACAAACTGCCATGCCGGCAGAAGATAAAAACGATTTTAAACTATATAAGATAGGGCCTTATCACGGACATTGATGTGTTAAGGTTTTACACCCGTTCCCAATTATTGATTAAGCCATTTGCATGGCCGTCTGTGCTGCACATGTCTTGAATGGGCAACGATAAGAAATAACAGAGCAATTCAATTATAACGCCACTGCAAACAGTAGATTGACAATCGACGGTATAAAGATCGATGGAGGGGACACCTTTTGCACTATGTGTGTATTTAGCGATGGAGAAAAGCATGCGAAAATATTACTCGTACTGTAATGATAATAAACGATGTTAATTGCAAATACCGCAATTTGTCGAAATACAAAGGTGCAGTATTGGCAAGTGGTAGGCAAGTAGTTATGCAAAATTATACTTTTGCGCCTAACAAAATTATTTGGCTTTTGGTTTTAGTGTTAGCATCATAATACTGTACCGCCTGAAGTATCTGGCGCCTAATTACATTTCAGCTTTAAACGGCTCGATCTCTGATGCAAACTTTCAAGATCGGCATGGTTTGCTCTTAAACCAGTTTTTCTTGGCTGTCGAACAAGTTAAATGGCTAACTGTGGTTTGTTTATCGCCATCAGAGATGTTGATCATCCTCATTGTGTAGTTACATGTAACCTATCAGATACCAGTTCGGTTTTGCCACACATCAAGGAGACACCCATTACTGGTTCAGAACAGAAAATAAATAATAATGGTGGTATATATTCGTATGGGTTCAGAAGTCTCCAGGTCAGCCAGTTCCGGGTTTACCAATCTGGATCACTCCCGTTGTCTTGTATAATTAAAGATTGTTTCAGACGATATGATTGCAATTACAAATGAATCATGGAAGCTCGTTTAGAAATCTGCACGCGTGCGAATCAAAGAAAGAGCAGTCAGGCAGGATTACGGATAACATAGTCAATGACTGACAATAATTCACTTGTTCTGTACCATTTAATCGACAGCGAGACCAATGGGCGAATGTCATCTATGCCTCTAAATTACTTAATTAAGTTGGCGGTATTATTATATACACTAATATGAGTTCAATTGTCACTTTTTTATATGCTCTTGTTGCGTAAGAACCATAATTTTATGATCCTGCTTTTAATCACTTAGTTCCTTTTATATGATCATTCACTTTAGAAGTTAATTAATTTCCATGTCATATGCTGGATAACACCCAGAATATTTTATCATCTCAAGGCCGACACATAGCATGGTACGCTTCCGCACTAATTGATAAATGGTTTTAATAGTTCAGCTCGAATGTTATGTCGCTATAATATTTAAGCGCGTTTACGCTGTTAACGACGGACTAAAGCTTATGCGAGCAACTACCGACCAGGTCCAAATGCAGACACTCTATTGAGTCGGAATTCTTCAATTTAGTTGAACGCACTTCATCAAGAAGCTTATTGCTATTCTGTCCGTCGTCAATAGAATGACCACATCGCGAATTGGTTTCCCAAGGAACGCCCACCAACATTTCACATTCTGTTCATCAATCATAAATCATCCTCGCCTTTCAACACAATGGACACCAATCATTGGGGAATAATATGATAAACAATTTTATGGTCTTTTACATTTTCTTCTGACAACACCGTGCATATGGGCCTGTAAATGACATTACTCCGTCACACCGCATTGTATCCCTCTCATTTAAGCCTCCTGATACGATTATTGTAATACATTCTGTTAAATTAGATTGCATATTTTGCAGCAAGATCGATCATTACAATGTGTATATCGAATTCATATTATCGTACTATTATATTTGGGTATTCCAGCGAGAGTGCACACCACATAGAAGCGAATATCATGCTACACGGCGTACCTAGCTTTCATTCACAAACAACAGAAATAAACTGGAAGCAATCGCATTTCCCCTTAGTTTACAACACGAAGTCTTGCCATTTATAATTATGTGAAGCTCTGGTCATTTGTGTTTATTTGTTTTCGCTCATGTTTGCTGATGTGGAACGTTTCATGCGCACAACGGACATGCTGATTTCATACCCTTACTTCTATTTCATAGACAACAACATACATATCCATAGGGAGGCTGCAAATTGCATGTTCGTACAGCATCCAACCTAAATGCATTGTCGAATCTCGCCTACAGAAATAGAACAGGCTCTAGCATCACCAACTGGTAAGAACAACGGCTAAAAGTCCCATGTCATATCACTGTGAAATAGCTGTGATTATATTGCCGATTTTAGGACCTAGTACGGATGAAAATCGTTTCCATCCAAGTGCCGTGGCGTAGCCCCGGTCGGACAGTGATATACATGTGTCAACATGACGTCCAGGAGGGCTAGCCATCGCAAGCATGCTCATTGATAACAATGCCGTTGCTGGAGTTCTGTGGAAAATATATTATTCAAACTCGTGGTCAATGGCTAAATCATACATCACACTTGATATCAACTAATATTGTACAGTCTGACTGAGTTCAGATGAGTTATAAATTCAGCCCTATCACTTTTATTTTGAACAACGATACCGGCTATTATAAACAACGTCGTAGACTAGTTATTTTTTCCCCCTAATTCTGTCGTCTTATTCGGTTATTCTTCCATATTTCATTCAATTATCGGTCAAGTGAACGCAAAATATTATTGTTTGTTGCTCCCGGTAAGAAACAAATTGCTTTCACGATTGTATATGTGTAAAATGATAGCCATTAATCTTTTTTGGCTGCTTGCCTGCACTGAGGTTGCAGAATTGTTTTAAGAATACGGTCCTAGATCGCGGACTCAAGTTGATATGACTCTAGCTCAGATTCTTTATGAAAATGGTTCCTTATGTGTTTCACCATTGTCTAGTGACAGTAATGGGGTCAATGCGAAATTTTGTTTGGTTGTCGTTATTGCCGATCTGACCCATGTGTGAGGGTTGGTGGGTGGCATCTCCCAGCCATTGTCATTATCGAGTATCTAGTTATTTATGTTGCAAATGTCGGGGTAAACTGCGTTTATTATTTTTTTTCATTCAAGGGTTAGATAGATCCGGTCAGACGGTGGTATACACATATACTATTCTGCAACGATCTTAGCCAACGCAATGGCAAAAATTATGTTTTGAGCGGCCATTTCTTTACATCAATGATGATGACTAACGCATCTATATGAATCGATTTAAGATGAACATCCTGTAATCACTGTCTTGTGATTATTTAGCAGTCGTCACTTAAACTTTGTCAGTTGCAACACTCATTTACGAGCAACCTCCATCTTAGAAAATGTGATGTCAGATTATGCAGTTTCAGTTACATTCGCACGGTGTTTGTGTGTATCCAAATGTGTTATCTTTTTATTGTAAAGGCTATGTCGTTGAATACTTACCCGTGTACGATATGTATTGTGAAATAAGAATCATTGACAAAATGGCATATGTACTTACCTAATAAAATTTGGAAAGCAACAGTTCGCTTGCACCGAACCTTGCGCTCACAGGGACCGTCCTTGTCATCCAAAACGGACATGGCATATCAATAAATAACTCTAGTTGCGCGCGTGTACTGTTAAATAAATAACATGTTTTGGTATATGTTGCAACATCAAACTGATACGCTGTCTTAAGCACATATCAGTATCTTATACCTGCAGATACGCCATGCATGCATCTTCTTTTATTTTATTATATATCTTTAAAGTAACGTTTGTCCCTGCATGCCTAATTGCTTCGGAATGTCACAACATTCGTATAGACCACCATGTTGTTCGAATATCTAAGAAAATATTTTACATTCGCAGCATTGTTGCTATGCTTCTAGCATGTGTAGTTTATCATCTTGCATGATTCGTATGTACCCGAATTGGCTACGAAAATGTCCTTTTTGTCGTGCTCAGCTTGTAAGGAATATTTGATACCTAATTCAATTACCACTTATCATTCAAGTGCTTGTTTTAATAGCCAGATGTTCGTATTTAGACAATTTGCGATTAGCTAATTCAATCACCACACATCATATAATTGCTTGTTATAACAGACGATTGTAGACAATTCGCGATTTCGATTCCATAGATCACATATAATTTTAAAAGAAAGTAACAATTGAAAATATTGCTACAGTAAAGATGCCTTGTGAAGGCCATAATACATTCCAGACGGCTTACAATTGCTTACTTTCTAGTGGCATGTATTGTCCGATTTGCATTTGCTAGTTAAGCTAAACTAACATAAAGCTTTACAAATGTTTGCTGCTGTTGTAAATTACCATCAACTGTCAAACTGATTATACAAACTTATTCCATTTACTTGTCCAGAAAAAGACCCACACTGTTCCAAAAGGTGACCTCACACGATATTAACTACAGCCAATAGTTCAGGTAAATTACAGATGGGAAGAATAGCATAAATGGTTTTTTAAATTAATTGTTTGTTTGATTGCGCGCCACAAAGGTACTTACAGGCCACAAATTGGTGATATCGATAGATATTTATGCTCCTGACTACTATTATAACTCCACACTTTCACCTGATGGGAGAGGTACCTCGATGGATGATTAATACAACACGTTCAGTTCAGTGCACGGTCTCTGCCCTCTGTTTGCTTCAACCCCTCTTCGGAGCAGAACAAACAGCGCTGGAGTTTATATAGAATAAGGCGTGCAGCGCAAATGACCTATGTTTTGACTCTTGAGATATTTCGTTATCA
Organism: Urechis unicinctus; assembly: GCA_034190875.2. Lineage (NCBI taxonomy): Eukaryota > Metazoa > Annelida > Polychaeta > Xenopneusta > Urechidae > Urechis > Urechis unicinctus. Next base: position 35,076,159 of record CM067349.1, read on the forward strand.
ATACAATTGATTCTGTCATGGGGGCGCCAATTAACTTGCTCATAGACAAGCACGAACAACGTTAACCTATTACTTTGCTAAGGTTGTGAATAAAAATTCAGAAATTTAAAACCTGGACCTTCAGTCGGCGGTGATATTTGAAATGTACGGAGTGAAAGATGCCCAGGGCTAATCCTGAACAGTTTCTGTGGAAGTGAGCATTCTTACAAAAAGCTCTTTAGATTGACAGAGTGTCGATGATAGCTTATTTACGTAGCAAGTTAACACGTCAAGCTGTTACATTGTTTGTAGCACTACCGGCGTCCACTATATCATGATTTTCTACCGCAGGGAATATCATTGACATCAAACAATGGTCTCAAATGCGATAATTATCCTCTTATCATATTTACGCGGTCAATTATGTCATTTGTAGTGAATATTTAATGACACATTAGGTTGGTAACAAATTACTAAAATATACATTGCTTTGAATACGTTATTTGGAAACTGGCGACGATAATCTAATCAAACACTACATTTATCTCTGGCATTGTCGAATATTTTAGCAAACACCACCTGACTGCTTAACGTGTGCAATCTAACTGTAAATTGTCGATTGCAAGGCCTGATTTAATGAAATTCAATGAATATCATCCAAAATCACTTTATCACTTCCGATAAATATATCACTACCCAAATGGGTAGATTCAAAGAATCTATGCTATATATGCTGTACTGAAAATAATATTGCATTTGCCTATTTATGGTCGTTACTGCACGAATAAAAAATTAATTTTGTATTGGGGGCCAGCCAATTTCTTAAAGTAGGGTCTTGTTACTAGGTTGTATCTTAATTTTGTTTATTTTTCTCGTATAAAAACATTGTTATATGTTACTTAGCATATGATGCAGATATATATATTTTTATATATCTGAACCCCATTGAATTTAATAGTTTAATACTGGTCCCATGCATTATGAATCCGCACGTTTTGGTGAGTGATAACATTAATTAGTAAGGAACTGTGACCATTCAGCGCCCCGTTGATCCATTCAAATGTTATTTGGGATTGCGTTTGGTGACAAAAAATAGGCACAGCGCTGTTTGTACAATCACAGTTTACTTCTAAGATTATCCTTTGGAACTCAGACCCGCAAACTGCCTCTAAGGCTTAATTTCAAATGACGTCGTGTGTTCACACACCTTGGAATAGCATTAAAGTGCATCGGTTTTGTGTTGAACTTCGGCTTGCAGGTAATCAGGGTGAAGGCAGTCTCTATTTCGTAGGGTTTACTAATAATTCGATCGAATCGCAAATCACTATACTGGTGCTGTTTTCGATTGGGGTTATAATTTTGTCAGCACCAGCCAGTAATATCTGACGATCATGATTATTAATAGAAAGTCACTATTTGTAACTGCTAGGACACTAAACAGTCTGATTTCGTCGATGATATCTGATAAGTTATTGCTGATTGATGACAGTCTACGAAACTCTGCCATTTAGAGGCACTCAGCCCGGAGATAGTGAGTGTACAGTCTCTGTCATTCAACGAAGCGCAACGAACTTAACATTGCTTATTTACACGGTTTTCCTCATCCCCATCTACGTCTAAAACAAATTAAACCCTATTAAAGATTATTTTAAATTACCTTACAGTACATAACAATATTTTGCTAACCATTTGAGTGGCGAAATTGTTAATATCCGTTTTTTGGTAATAATTAGCAACTAGCACAATCGGAATATATCGTTAGAAATGATGCAATAAGATGACTGATGTCACCTGCTAGTGTTGCCGCAGGAAAGAATCGTACACATTTAAAAAGGAATCACTGTACCAAACCAATCATTTTGATCCAGGCCGACCGTTTAAATAATCTACTGCTAACACGAGCATCCGGATGACAATATTGATGACAAAAACGGCATACAGTAAATAGGCGCAACACCATCGTGACATTTGTCAACTCCCATGTCGCAAATGATATAGCACTAAATTATACTATAGCACTCTTCGTTTCATTGACTTGACTGGACAGGTTGACATCTCGGGATTTAAACATGGTTATTGGGATAAATATGCTAAGCGATCCTACAAAATTTAAGAGACGGCGCACGTGCTTATGAATATAGAACGTCTGAGGTGGATCGACTGACACTGCATAGCAGCAATCAAATTTTGGGATGCTTCCAGAGGACCTTTAAGAAAGTGAAACAATATTACTCACTATCTCACTCGCAATAGATAGATACATATAAATTAATACACACACACACACACACACACACACACACACACACACACACACACACACACACACACACACACACACACACACACACACACACACACACACACATATATATATATGTATACGTATATATATACATGCATAAACATATATATATATATATATATATATATATATGTATTTATATATATATATATGTATAAATTTATATATATATACATGCATATATATATATATGTATAAATTTATATATATATATATATATATATATATATATATATATATATATATATATATATATATATATATATATATTCATTCATATATATATGTATATATATAAATACATATATACATATGTACATAGTTTAAGTTTTTTTATATACATTATTATATATATATAAATATATATATAATAATAATAATAATTATTTATTTAATATAAATATTGTCATATATAAGGCTAGCAAGCAAAGGATGTAAATCTAATGATGTATGAATCCTTACAATTAATACAGCGTGTAAGTGCACAGAAAAATATATCGACATAGTAGTACCTCTAAACACTCCATATCTAGTAATGGTAATGACAAAGATTGATATTGCGTATGCCAAATATCATTTAACATTTGGTGTGGTTAATTCAACAGCGAAATAATAGAATTTTGGGAATACTATTACAATTTTTCAACAATGTGTTTTCTTAAAATTATTTTGAAAGCATAATACAACATATATGGTTTAATTATATAGCTGATACCATTCCACAATTTCAAGCCTAGATACATAATACTGTTAATAGCTATTTGCGATTTACATTTGGGTACATATAGTAGACATTGTTGCCTAGTTATAACATTGTAGGTATCAGGCTTTCTTTTAAACATTAGGTACACGCTAGATATATACATTAACTAAAACAAATGTAAACATGTATAAATATATATATATATATATTTATGAGCGTGTGTGTTTGTGTATTAATATATATAGATATATATATACACACACACACACAGAGATATATATATATATATATATATATATATATATATATATATATATATATATATATATATATATATATATATATATATATATATATATATATATATATATATATTCATATATATATGTGTGTGTTTGTGTATCAATATATGTAGATATATATCTATACACACACACATATATATATATATATATATATATATCTATATATTTATATATACATACGTATATATATATATAGTATATAGATATATATACATGTATATATAAATGTATATCTATAATATATATATATATATATTTAAATATTTATATTTATAAATGATATTATTTTAAATATTTACGTATATCTCTGCACATATATATATTATATATATATATAGATAAATGTGTACTAAATATACATATTTATATATCTTTATATGATATATTTCATATTTACGTGGCTCTCTGCACATCGATATATATTTATATAATAAGATAAATATCTTATACATATTTATATATCTATATGTATATATATACGCCTATACATTAACCTATAAGCATAATATCAATATACATAAATATATATATATATATATATATATATATATATATATATATATATATATATATATATATATATATATATATATATATATATATATATATATATACATATGGATAGCTCTGAAAACACAATTGTGCGGAGGTAGTCACTCGACGTCAAGGATGATCTGACGAGGCAACTGTAAAGTGCCCCTTTATTGGGATGGTGGTTGCTTCAAACTTACAGTCCATTAGTTGAGCGACGCATTAGAGAAGTTAGAAAGTATATGTTAGTGAGCTTTGACGGGTTTGACGGGTGTTCCTGCAGCTGTTGCATTGACAATATTTATCAACTGTGTGAATTGCAGTGTGAACTGAATCGTTTTTTCTGGACACAGTATTGCCGGATGAGCATCTTATTATTTAATGCATTGCGTTACAATGAGTTTTTAGTCGTATATATATACCGAACAGAAAGTAAAGACGTAATGGTTAGGTAGAAGACGTCATTTTATGAATCACATGCATCTGTTTTGAGTGATACAGAATCTTTTATTAGCTCTAATTAAGTTGAACAGACATGCCGGTGCTATGTTGAGCTTTTACCCAGTTAGCATGCCTTTCTTTTGGTTTTCGGTTGAAGGCTGCAAACGGGTGTTGAAAAACATCGAATAATACAATGTACGACATGTACAGAGGCTAAGAGCGGTAAAGAAATGACAAAGAATCTTAACGTTGGCTATCGCTGGATGAGTAGCGCCGCAGTTGTGTACAAATAGCGCGTTGGGAAGCGGTTTTCTCAGCAACCCTCGAGTATTCATCGGGGGGTGATGCCTACCTTCTATTATATATCATAGTGCTAATGTAGGGAAAACATAATGTCCGAATTCGAATGCCTGTGTTCAATTATCTCCTGAAAAATGACTTACTTTGCTGGGTACGAAAGATGTTTGTTTGATTGCCGAATATTCATTATAATATAAGCGAAATGGGCGATAATCTCATCCTTTAATTTGGCCCATTTCAATTGAGTTTTGTGCTAACATAAACATTTGGCGAATGACCGCCTAACCCTAAATCTTGTATGTCTGCCCTCTCGTCTATTCGAACTAGCTAGTCTCTCACGTAAGAAACGGTGGGATGAAAGTGCCCCTCATAGGGGTTGCCTGTCGAGTACAAAGCCCGTATCGAGTTTTTGATGGAGATTACTCGCAAACAGTAAGAGCAAAGAGCCACATGGTGTCCCATGCGCGACTCATTATTCAACCATTATATCAATGCGTCCTTATCAAGCCAAATAAACTTGGTGTTTGCTCTTGGAAACGACATATGAAGATATTTTCGTGTCCTGAAACAAGCTGCCGTTAGCAACCAGTATATACAAAAAGCGGCAAGTATTCCAATATTAACCCCATACCGAAAATCTTTCCAATCAAAAACATCGCGTGTTGCTCGAATAATGGTCTGCAGACGCGTGATCGTCGGCCAATTAGCATCTTGCTTAGCCGAAATGAACCTCTTTTAATGTCGAGTGACAATAGTATCAGATGAACGAAATTCAAGCTGTTCATACTAGAGTAATTCTGCTTCGGAGTGCAGTTATTCGCAGATTACTTGCCAAGGAATACATATATCGCATGCGTCTTGTATGTTATGAGCAAATTAGCGATGGCAAGGCGCACATAGGTGATGCAGCATTGCTGTCATAACTCTTGGTGCACTTGGAGAAGAACACGTAAAATCCCTATAGGATAGATGTACTATAAAGATGTGAAGTAATCAGTCGAGGTTTACGTGTGGCCTGAGCTGTTGAACATCGTTATTGATTCGTGTAATTGTAAGGGTACAGCGGGTTTTTACGCGCTGTGATAAAGGAAGATGAAATGTGATTGCTTTCAGTTTCTTTATTCCCCATGTGACCATCTTCTTAATACTTGTAGCGGTTTGTGCTCTGTCAGTTATTGACAGGATTGAATTATTTATACAGCAGTCGTATGGGGCAAGAGGTAACTGATAAACTTTAAATGCCATGCAGCATTACATTCGCCGTCATGTGCAGTTCATCTTTACGTCGCGACTGGAGTGCACAAATCAAATGCTGACGAGAAGTGCTATAGTATGAATACGATATATTCTTCGTGGTTTTTATGTGGGACAGGGAGCTCGGTAGATGTTGTATGGTTTAATCCGTTTATTTTTAAACTCTACATCATGCCCTTAAATGTTTACTCCACTGTGACATAATATGTATGGGCCTCGTTGTAATCGGTCAGTATAGTGGCCGCCTGTGATTGGTCAGCCAATTACAGGTAGAGCTGGTCTCAACCGGGGAAATGGGATTGGGTATATATTGAAGGAGCGTCCAAGTTTCGGGAGCTTACCCCCAGGATCCGAAGCGGGTGGACGCGACTCCAATATATACAACATAAGACCGGTTATAACGCTGTGTTGGTTTCGTAGTCAATAAATATATCTCGTACGCAGTGAAGTCTTGATATATCTGAGTATACTGCTCAGGCCACTACATAAGAGAAACAAGAAATACCCTCACAACATAGAACTTAAGTTATCATATATGTCAAAATAAAGTAACTTACTGCTGGGATACACCTTCAAAATATCACGCCTTGCTTCCTAAAAAACCATTACAGCCATCGTTCATAAATGCTACTTTAGATGACGATCGGTAGTTTTTATATGATGTAGTAAAAAACTTGACGACGATGTTTTCGTGTGACCTTGATAATTCCGACTGAGCCACGTCAATTTAATAAGGTGTGACTGTATAAAGGCGAAGATTACAGGGTGTTGTTTATTGCAATGTATTCGCACTGCCATGTCAGAAACAAGTGTTTTATTATGTTTTACAAGGGGCCTGATCACGGACATAGACGCATATATGAATAACACCCGTTCCTCATGTTTGATCAATGCATTTGCATAGCCGTCTGTGCTGCACATGTAATGAACAAGGCTAAAAAGCGGCTCTTCAAATTATGTTAATCAATGTTCTTTCAGGTTCCACGAACCGTTGATTAATGCTATTATTCGGTCTTTTCTAGGATTTGGTATGTTATAGGTGGATGAAACTGTTACTTTTGAAAGCCGCTTCATTGTGGACGTCATGTCACGATAGTGACGTAGTTCCCTGGAAGCGTATTGATGAGTAATAACGCGGCAGTCATATGCTACGGAATTCGAATTAAAAAGCCGGAATTTAACTTCAGGTTTGCAGCGTTGTTTTTATTGATATCATGTTTATAGATTATCAAAGATCTTGCTACCTATTTTTACCAGATGGACTTACTTTTTTTCCCTATTATAATTCCTAAGCTCATATTGAGTATTTGACGGAAAGTTCAATCATCGTTTATCACGATGTCGCATCACATTCATTCATATCTTCTTGCTTCATGGATCACATCTGACCTAATGGTAGAGAGACAGCACTGGCCCGTTAATTGTTTGAGCTGCTTTAATTTTAACTGGTGAATTACAACGCTAAATGGCTGATTTCCGTCGGCCAGTTGCACGTCCATCGCTGCGATTCTCGCCAAACAACCCTGTGATGTTAGTTATTTCGTTGGATGGTGATACTATAAGAGAGCGCAAAGAATTAATACCAGCGATCACTAGGAGCTGACATTGCAAAATATAGTGATTTGCAATGTTCTCAGAGATGAATTGGAAACAGAGCCCTCAAAATCTTGGGTCAACGAACTGTTCCTCAGCAAAATAACTAACGAAATTTGTAATGTATCTCCCTGGCGTTTTACATGGACGAATGATATACTGCAATGAAAAGCTGATAACAAATCTAGCCTGAACAGGAGCATCATTTGTCGCTTGTTATCATGTAACACCCAAGTTGATTGATGTCCTGTGTGCTGAATGGCGACGAAGGTTTATGATTGATGAACAGAACACGAAACGTTGGTAAGTGGCCGTTTGTGAGAAAATTTATTCAGGAAGGGTAGTTTAGGTGCTAACGAACGAACAAAAACCATTATATAAATATATTAATTTAGTATGGACCTATATACATGCACACATTTATATTTATAAATGTACATAAACATATCTAGACATATAACATATATTTATATATATATAAATGTGTTCATATATGCATATGCAGATGTATATTTAAAGATATATATAATATATATATATATTTATATATATATATATATATACACATATATATATACATATATATGTATGTATGTATGTATGTATGTATATATATATGGATATATATATATTTATATAAGTGTATTTATATATGGCTGTTTATAATATATATAGAGATATCTGCATATTTGTATATTTATGCATATACGTCATTTACCCTTAATAATACAACTGCACGCTCATGCTATGGTCGGATAATATATTAACAAATAAATGTTAACCAGTGAAAAGTTCAAGGTATCCCTAACTGCAGTATGGGTGGGCAAGGGTGATTGGTTCCATTATCTGAAGTGCAATGCTCTATCGGATATAGATAATGCTTATTGACCTAACACAATAATTATAAACATGGACTTTGATATTCCAATATCTACCATTGCTACTCTTCAAGTAATCGTATTATATTATGAGTAATACTTCGCATCGTGAAATTTTTACGCCAACAATAGCCATATTATGTTTGTTGCCTATTTGTTTAGAACTTCTAATGGTTTCGTCATCTAATCTTATAATTAAGTAATCTTATTATGTTATGAGTAATACTTTGCATCTTGGAATTTTTACGCCAACGATAGATGAGAGCAGCCGCATTAAGCTTTCTACGCATTGCATAAATATGGATGATCCGAGCATAATATAATTTTATGAATGAACCGAAACCTAAATGAGGTTTCTCACTGAGTTTTATGAGCAATGAAAAAACAGGTCCGCCGAAGAAAGTGCCAACAGGTTATGATAAAGTTTGATATTAGTATTATATAGTCATATAGTTCAATGATATCAGTTTGGCTATCCATGGACGGGCAATGCTTGATCAACTTGTAAGGAATATTTTGCGCTATGTTCGACACTTGGCGTGGGCCTGACATGGTGATGAGCACGTACGAGTACAAGGTTCGATGAAAATCTTATTCTTCAGCAGGATCGGATTTCATAGGGTGTAATAGTGCTGGCCGGGTATCTGATAAACTACATTTCCGTTTCGATTATATACTCTGGGGTTTAACACACTATTTAGTTGTTCTCAGCTAAGCTCGAAGATATCATACTCTCTCTGATTACGGTGGTAATATCCGAACTGCTTGTTTGTAAGGCACACAAAAAAGGAATCATATTGTTCGTGAGGATATCACGTATGTAAAGATCTGTTGCAATTTTTAAGTATAGGCAAAATATCGTTTCTGCTATAACTTCATCACTCGTATTGACATCAATTGATAGCGGTTATTGCTATTCGATGGGTATCATAAGAATTATTAAGTATCTACGGATCTTTGCATACGCAGTTTGACACATGAATGAGACGCAGCAATTGCTCACTCAATGATACGGAATACTGTACCAGACCGGTCTCCTAATTAGCATCACTGCCGCGATCCTCATAACAGGGCCTGTGCATAAGATCTCATGCGGATTGGTTGTAAGTTCAATGACCGTTACCTTCATCTCCATGTTTGACCTCTCATCGGAGTTAAATCATATATCAGACAGGCCTATGAGGCAAACTGTCACACAGCCATTCTTAAACTTAACAGCAAAGACAGGTTATCTGCGGAATTCAACCATTCAGTTGCTAAATGTGATATCTCTTCTTTGACTCACTGTCGGGATTCAATTATGTAGAGTAATGCCTTTCTCTTGTCCTGTTACTGAAATTAAATACGAACGCAGTACATTTAATCAATGATAACTTGATACATTATATCCGTCACTCCAAAAGCGTTTCCATAGGGGATGATCAATATAAACAACAATATGAGCATACACGGATTTTTTTAAAATATAATGAATATAACTGTTACATGCAAAATTATCCAAACTATGTTTTAGCAGACATTAAATGGTTATCTGGTAGAAGATATTGAGATAATACAATAATCGGTAACAGATATGCCTATATCGGTAGGATTTTAGACACTAAGGCAATAGAAAGCACAGCCAATATAATCGAAATACAAGGGATTCCTGATAAAATTTCTCCTAGGTAAACAATGGTCGGGAAAGGCCGTCAGATTTCTCTATCTACCCGATGCACAATATCTTAAATCGAAGTGCACGCGTGAACTGCTAAATAAATAGAATGCTTACGTAAATGAGGCAACGACAAACCGATGCGCTGTCGTGAGCAAATATCAGTGCTTCTTACGCTATGCATGCACACTATTCTATTAGATTAGTTCAGCTCCTTTCTGCACCAACCATGGAAGGCTTTAACGTTGCGCATGCATTGACATTCTGAATCGACCCTCAATGCCTGTGATCACAAGATAATGTTATATAGCTTATATACGCTTGTAATGTTTAGATAGCGGTGCAATGTTGCTTAGCTGTTAATGTTTGCATCCTTTACATGGATCAAGCAACTGGCGCAAATTGCTTAGCCCATAAATAAAATGAAGCCTACCATTGGACCAAATATACCTCCTTTTACTACAGTAGAACTTTATATGAGCTCCGGTGAGCGATGAAAGCATTCCTTACGTAAAGAAGCAAGCACAATTGGTGGCAAAATGGGATCCGTTATAAAGCTGCAGGCGACAAATATCGTGGCAGTAACAGGCGCATAACTAACAGCCAATTAGGCACAATTGCTTTGATATTGTCCCTTCAACTGGCGAGAAAGTTTTACGGAATAAACCTTTTTGTCTGGTTAATAAAATGATCACCATTGTAACCAAAGCTTCTATCCATAGTAGAACACTATTGTATTGTTGCAAAATGGCTCTCCGTGTCAACGCTTTTAGTTAATAAAGCTCGTTCTGCATACGTTTGGAAACGAATAAAAGTTAATCTCAGAAAAAAAGGGTTGGGATCGAAAAACGTTTATTCATTAAAAACGAGTACATTGGTGCCAACAAAGAAGGTCGCATATATTTCGTGATTTTCGACAGTATAAACGTCGTTGTGTCGCACGCCACTATGCGGCTACGCTGCTGGAAATTAAATAAGTACTGGAAAGTAGGTTTTATTACTGGGTGAAATACATCAGGTCATCGTTATTTGTCCCTCATTGTACAATATTTGTAAATCTCTTGTTGAAAGGATTAGTATATTGTTACTCGTCTATAATCACGTCTCAGTGCAGTAATGCGCTTGATGAGAGAATTAAAAAAACCCTACGCCTACAATCGCCGTGATAATAGAACTCAAGCTTTAATGGCTTGCACACTATTATCATAGTTACTACTCTGACTTTTCAATTAAAACGAGCGCCTTTCTTAACTATTGCCGCCACCCTTAAGTCATAAATTCTGAAAAAAAATCCACCGCTTATCTCACATTGTGACAAATCGTCCAGAAAGCTTTCCAGAAAGCTTGCGTGAATAAAAACAACGACACACTCCATTGATAATGAATGATTGGAAGCCATTGTGCGTTTGTGGTTAAGCGCCGCATAAAGTGGAAGAGTTTATGGCAAATCAGGCCATCTGCATCAGCGTGAGTTACTAATGGAAAATGCAGCAGTTAATATTGTTATCGCGCACAAAACCGCAATATGTCCTCAGACTCCATGAAGACCTACGCTAGCACCTGTTATCGTTCAGAGGCAAAAACAGCCTCATTAATATAATTGGCGTTGTTGAGATACGTGTAAGCGTTACTTCAAAAGCAAAAGAGTGGCCACTGATGCAAAAGAAAACTATCGAGGAAGTATATTTATAAGGTATAATTTCATGCGCTTGACGTTTAGCTAGTTTTGTAAAGGTCAAATGAAATAAGTCCTATCTATGCCGATGTTCCGAATGTATGTGTATCAGTGTGCAAACAAACAACATATAAATATATATATATATATATATATATATATATATATATATATATATATATATATATATATATATATATATATATATATATATATAAAATATAAATATATATATATACATATATATATATATATACATATATATGCATATATATATATATATATAAATATATATATATATTCATTCATATATATATATGTATAAATAAGTATATATACATATATATATACATATGTATATATCAATATATGTATATATATCAATATATATATATATATCATATCAATATCAATATATGTATATATCAATATATATGCATTGATATATTTATATGTATATATATATACATGCATATATATACATGTATATGTATATATTAATATATATATATATATATATATAAATGTATATAAATATATATATATATATATATGTGTATTTAAATATATATATACTTAATATGTATATATATAAATATATATATATATAGTTTATATATATATATGTATAAATATATATATATTTATATTTATTTTCATATATATATATATATATATATATATATCTATATATATATATATATATATATATATATATATATATATATATATATATATATATATATATATATATATATATATACATATATATATATACGATGTACAGATGATGCCAAATGTGCTATCTATTTAATTGTGGAAAATAAACCATGTGCCCTGTTTTTCTATTGGCCAGGAATTGATATGTAAATGCGAAATAATTATCTCTGAACCGATTCAGCTGTTCGGTAAATTACCACATTAAGGAGCTCTCTATTGGTGTACACGAATCTCATTATAAAAATGGAGTTGCAAGGGAAGATGTGAAGCCAACCGTTCGCATGCATGGTAACTCAACGATATCCATACAACATTATCGTTGCTAAACATGACATGACGTCATTTAGTGGTTTACTGCGTCGACTTTAGGCCCATAGATTCGGGTTCGGTCCAATGTGTGAGAACCTGACTGGTTATATCTTGACGCTAATGTTCACATTAATTGACGGATACATCTTTGATAGTTCCAGCTTAGCACCTGAGCCATTGGTTTCATTATCGGTCTCATCCAGTAGAAGAGATTGTTCTTGTATTATTGCACAAATATCTGATGACGATTAGGTTTTTCAAACGTGATGAGGCTTGGACAAGTGAGCAGCAGTCAATTAGCGTCACTAGTGTTCGTCGTTATGTTTGCCTTTATAACCAAGACCGTATGCGAGTATCATTTGCACTAGATTTGTCTCACCGGACAAATGCACTGGTTCAAAAGGAGTAACGTAAACAAATGAGGTGTGCTTCTAAACTGATGTGCAGGTATATTTTTAAAACGAATTATTATCGCGACTGACATGAGCCGCGCATATATCAACACCGTGCAAGATTAAAAAGCCATGATAATATGGCCAAGATGATATGGAGTTAAAAACGCATCGTTAAATTGGCGTCCCAGTGTGTAAGCTATGAACGCCGTTGGTAAAGAAAATATCTTTGTGGGGCACAATGTAATGTGAGCAACTTAGTAGTTGCTTTGTTCAAAGTCAGGTATTTTCCATCCCTGTCGCCAATACAAATCTGCCAAAAACGAATGAGCGTACGCTAATTTGTTTATCAGTTGAGCTCATGCTCAAGTAATAATGTGTAAGTAGCCGAATGTGTGATGCCGTTAAATCAAAGGACGAATACATCAAGCACACATATCTTATCCGCCTGTCACTATTCGGTCGGGAATGTTTGGCTTATCTTCACAGTTCAACGGTTAGTTATTAAGCTGAACCCTATCGACCCACCTAATCTCTTTTATTAAGGGCAACACTTCGTGTGTTGCTATCCATCCTGAAGATGCCATTATCGCGTATGCCATTATCGCGTAACAATCCGATAGTAGTAATGCGCGCCGTTTAGTATTGGGTAGGAATAGTGACCTTCAGACGAATAGCTAGTGATCATACCTAATATCAGAGTCCGGGACATCAAGGGGTTCAGCAATTTTCTAGTCCAGTCCTGCTGTATTGAAGCGACGAATTATGGACTAGGAAGCGCCAAGGTAACTGCTATCAAAATAGCATTCTGGCCTGAACTTCACATCGGCAGTTGCACTAAACAATTACAGCTGAACATTATGGCGGCCAGAAAATTCCAGTTCGTCAGAGAGAAACGTGCTCGCAAACCACAATACAAGCTCAGCTAAGCACTATGTCATTTGACGGCGAATCGATCGCTTATCACTATTCGGTCGGTAATTTTGTGGCTTATCTTCACAGTCATTTCGCAAGTTTCAATAAAATATCATATGTACATATATACAGGTGCAATGGTATCTTATTTAAAGCATAATGTGTATGAATCAATCCATAACAAAATGCCAAAATAACTTAATGGAACGCAATTACACATGACAGAACAACCATTCAGGATTTGAATCTCGTGCATATGTTACAGTCATCTGCTTTACAGTGACTCCCCTAAATGTATGATTCGCAATAGATGACCTTCTGCTCGAGGGGCGTTTCTATTGTCTGTCCAAGTAGCTGTTATTACACACAGAGAGTGTGCTGTGCGATGTACGATTAGCACTGGCAACGTAGTCTCCTCTCTAAATTTGGCTGACATATACGAACCTATAGAGTGTCTTGCGGTGCTATTTAAATCTCCTTAAAACCACCACATGGCGCCCGACTAGACCTACCGCATTATTGTCCATCAGACAGTGTATTAAAAGACCATGTCAGTTGTCAACCTGCATAATGAAACTTTGATAACATACATAAGTTGACACACTTGTCATCAACGGCACACGAGATGGAAGCAAACAATAGTGTCACCCAAATTTATCAGTCGAACTAGAAGTGAATAGGGGATAAGGAATTTAGTTCTACTTTAAGATTGATAGAATCAATAGCTGAATGAATAGTGGTCCCTGATGCATAAATACACGCCTAAGGAGTTCACCCAACTAGCTTTATAGCTGATTCTATATGTGCGTGTATAAGATAACCCCGACATAGCATAACGAAGCAGTCTAATAACATGGAATATAACCAATCTATATAAATGACCAAACAGCATGCGGAGCTCATTAACGCAAGAGCTGCTAGCATGCCTACCACATGGTGTGCTTTACATGAACAATTAAATGGTAAAATGCTTCTGATATATTCAAGCTGACCGTTGTGAATAGCGCTCTCTGAGGCATGATTATGCACAGCAAACACAATTACAGGAACCATTGAATGTTGTATCCAACCTTTAGATATTTTTCCGTCTTAGATGCTACGCGGTGCCTTCACATAATTAGTCATACAGTAACTATCTAGAACAGTGCTGAAGTGTATCTTCGTATTGACAACAGGAATGACTGTCTTGCGCTTCGCTAGTGTAATTGCCCTATAAAGGTCAAATACTAGCGCCAGCAAATTTCGTCCATTGTATAAGAACGATGTCTGTAGAGAAATATACTAGCAATTCATGCTATTTCTATACCAGTCTCAATGGAACAACAGAGCACTTACCAAATATTTTGTATGATGACTGTCATTGTAAACAGATCCAATTTGCATTGCCTTTCACTTTTTAGACAGGTTAATGCCAACTGGAATGCTTTTTCGAGTTATTCCGAATGCTGTCAATTGATATAAATGTCTACACAGCCCTACAAGCTGGCTTGTGTACATGAGAAACAAGATTCGTAAGTGCATGTCCGGAATAAAGCATTGGTCGGCTGAAATCACACAGCCGAAGTAGTGGTCAAATTTATTGCCGTACAAGTTGTAAGGGCAATAGTAAGCATATTATGGTTTTATAGATGATTCTCGAGTGCAATGTTTTGCGTCTACTTCTCGAGTTTAGCTGCGCCTCAGTTTAATATGTGATGATAACCATCGTCAGATGAAAATAAGGAATGGGCGACGTTAATCGCTACAAAGGTCAGACACCAGTCTACCGGTTTTACTTATGGACATTATATTCTTTAGTTAGCTTTATACAGAACTCAAGCTTCGCCTTACGAAGTAACTGCACACGATAAGGGTCGTATGCTTGTCTGAAACAACATCCTACAGGCGGTAGTTATTACGCAGGTTTACTCGCACGTTATACAATGGTACAATCGCTGACCAAAGTCACTCGACTTAGGTAACCTAGCAGCACACTATTGCTCACTCAATGCCAGTAAAAAATTAAGGAAAACATACAAGATACCACTTCTCTGGCAATCTATAGCAAGCATTTAAATGACACCCAACCCGGCAGATGAGGTGAGAGGGGGGCATGGTATGGTGTATGCCACGATATCAAGTGTCAACGCAAGACTGAAAAGGTACTTCACTCAGCAGTAATATCGTTAAATCAATCCACCAATCATCATTCGATTCAATTACATCTGCAAGTATGCTTTATCAGGTCAAGTTAAAAGTACATTTTGCTCCGTGTTTCCAAGCGTTGTGTTACTTAGGCTACGCGATGCCGACTCGGAAATTAAAGGAGTCCACATAAGTAGGGCACATGAGCTAGACTATACTAAGGTTGGGAAGCAAATCGACCTGTTAAACACCACACCTTGGGGATGGATTAGATTTGTGATATGTTAACGACAGTTAACGACTGCCCAGATCAGAATACAATATGCGGCGGGGGATAGAATAGGTTGACTGAGTAAGGTGTAGGTATTCCGCAGGGCCCCTATTAATCAGCCAGTGCGGTAACACTTGGCATTCACCAAACCATTCGGTGAGTGACGAATTGCAGGAAGTTAATATCGGAATTAACACTTTACACACTGTGTTTAAGGCGATTGAAACGCTGGAAATATAATTTTCCGTTGCCATATGAACTGCCATTTGGTGTCTAGTGTACAATTCCACATTTTGGATTGCACAAGACAACAGTGGAGGCATGCTGCTTCGTCATTCTCTATCATTTTCGTACAACACCAAACGCTGATATATTTTGCAACATTGTTTAGCAATAAACGCGGTTATTTGACGATGTTTTACGCCTCAATAAAGACGCTTCTCATCGCGATTAGCATAAGACATAAATGTATTGGCTGTAAGCTGTCATGAATCGTCGATTTTTGATCCGATATGATTGGAGAAGTACTTTCTAGTGGTTGCTGGCAAATTGTGCCTCACTATGTGCAAGTTAAGGCTGGCATCCGATAATACCAGCCATTTATATAATATAAAGTCTATTATTCCCATATCATGTTCTTTTATACGACAACTGGATGGAAATGTTTAAATGGCAACCACTAATTTGTATTTAAGTTTCAGCGTATTTTTTTCGGTTTATCAATATTTAAACTGTCATGTATTTTGATGCAATGCAATAAAACTAACCAGTATCTCAAATAAACTCGTTTTCAATTAGTCGAATTATATGAATGTAGCTACGCATCAAATACACGAGCGGCATATGCTATATATCATGTATTTACCATGAAAGCTTGCGATTTCTAATAATGTTAATTGTGTATTGAGAGATTATATAACATATAACTGTCACATAGGAATGTTTTAGGCAATTCTAATATATAATTGAATGTTTATCCAGTTTGGGCTAATTAAAGCATATCTTGCACGAATAGATTCGTCAGTGATGCTAACCATTCCGTTGATATAAATGAGCGATACAATCTGTGTTATCATCGCTCCCACATTATGGGATCCAACAATGCACCAACCAACTTCCGCACAATTTTAATATGATGACTGCAACACTTGCAATTCTAGTGGAAGCCAAACCGCATTGGGTGACTGCAATTCCTTTCAAATCCTAATTGGTATTTACATAGCCCTCCACTTCAAAGCCAAATTTATGCATGATGTAATGGTCTCCATGATTATGATTGATGGCTCTAAATTGATGAACAGGCTGGTTTTGCCGTTACGTGTGATATTTATACCAAGAAGCAAGATACTGAGATATATGTGTGAAATAATGAATCATTGCCCAAAAGACAAAATGAAAAACATATATATATATTGTAACATGTAATAGGTACCCTGCAATACTTGTCAAATCCTAATTGGAATTTTCATTGCATTCCACTCAAAAACCTAGTTTATGCATCAATATACAGCATTGTATTGCCTCAAACCGTAGTGACGTATATTGCATTAAACCAAGTTTGCTGTTATCCATCAAACCATGGGTATCATTTGACCATGCATGGCAATAATTTTAACATAGTAAATATCACCAATGTTTCACTTCGCAAGCGGACAACTGACATAGTCTCTGCGACTGCAGTCAGATCAACAAAAAAATGCTGCTGCAATAGTCGGGGATATGTGTCATGCTAACAGATAATAACTTTACCTCCAAACATTTGTCTTGTTACTGCTTGCTATGTGCATTTGCAGTCGAACGGGGGAACTAACTTGCCGATGCTGGTGATATCGTGGTCTAACACATAGTCAACCATGTTCGTTTGTAAGGAATTAAGTAAGTATGGCTTATTTTCACTTCGTTCATTTTGAGCGGTGTGCCCTGTTTACGCATATGAACGAGTCGGCGGTTGAACCTACTGACACTGACATTGACCAAAGCGACAGGAATTTATATTTATATTACACAGATGACGTAAGAGTTACTTTGACAATAAGCAGCTTAATATGAAGGTTTGAACAAAGAATTAGTAAAACATAAACTCAAAAAGCGAACTAATCCATTCTGACTAAAACAATGGCATCGCTGTGAGCGTATTCTGAGGGGGTTATACATATGTAAGTTTGCCCCCAGATCTCGTATAATATGTGTGTCATGCCCTGTAGATTGCTGGTTATTGTGCAAAATTTAGTCAGTTCGATCTCAAATAGCGTATATCCACCCTGTTTGTGCATGCGCATTTAATTGCCTCACCATATTGATGCACATTGCAAAACTGATTTGAAAATGTATGAGCAATATGCTACTCTTTCAAAATACATATACACCGGCATCATAATATAATGACAGACAATGGAGTCCAATTTGCCTTTTATACTTCGTGCTACCTATCAATTTGGTAGCATGCGGCCATTGGGAGGAGTATGTGGTGATGTAATTCAACATGGATAACTTAACAATAGCTACTTTTGCGGCCTTCAAATGACATTCGTTGCCAAGCAAAACGGATAAACTACAGCCGCAGCGAAAATCCATTTGCGGCCCTTGCTGTTCTCAAAAGTATGCAAAAGCCCATTGTTAAATTCTTTAATGTGCATGTGGTCAAATCATACACGAATATGTACACATCAAGTTGTTCTTTGCGCACTATGATACACAGTTTCTGACTTCATTAAGCACACAGGTTCCAGGAGGAGAAATGTTTATCTGCACTGCCGTCATAAGAGCCACAGTACGAATGTCAACAGCATATATAAGTTATATTGCCGATATGAATGAGGGTGTTAGATAGTTCAGTTCAATGTATAAAAGCCAGCTGTTGCCAATCACTTCACACCATGCATTTTGTAATCACACTTCCGCTATTCTCAGAAAATTTAACCTATAGGCTCAGATTATCCAAGTGGCACATTTCCAGTACATATATAGCCGTTCGTTTGTTGGAAATGGCAATTATACAGCACAACTCCCGAATGCAAAACAATTTACATGCAAGCTCTCCTAAGTCAAAAGATCAAATTAACTGGACATGTCGTGCGAATATCAATGAACATATGTTCGTTTAATACATGTTTCGTTTAATGTATTGATGTGAATGAAAATGTATGCATTCCCTGTTATTCAATGAGGTATTCAATGCTGGTGCTAAATAATCCGTTCTGTATGTGTATGGACAACAAACGCCGCCACAGAAGCAAGGATATTATGGTCGCAATGAATCAATCAGCAAAATGTGGGTCAAATCTTTAACAAAATAACAAATTATTAACATTACAACCATTGCGTCCACTTTTCTTTGGCTGCACTTGCGGAACGACTTCAGAAAGTCGTGCTATATGATATTGCCACAGGGCTTGTGTGCAACATGATTAACTTTTCTAAATTAATTTTTTTTTTGTAAATTTCTAGACGAATATGGTTAATTGAATATATTGTTGTCTGTGGACAAAAATAACTTTGAATGAATACAGGCTGGTGCTTTATCGGCTCTCACATGTGGTCGCACTTTGCCTTTATAAATAGAATCTTTGTTGTGTGAGGGTTACCTGTAATGTTTCCAATAAGGTAACGCGCTGCTTTAATCGATATCCGTGAATTTCTTATGGATGAATAAATTGTCAGAATCAGAAGCATAAGCCTCCATTTCTTCTGAAGTGATATATGCTCCCTTACATGGGTTCATTAAACGCAGAACATGGAGTCATATCAGGGTCAGTAACACAAAGTAACACGAAGTTATCGGTTACTGAACTCAACACATTCATCGTTTTGAGTCGCTACTACACCACATTAAACAGGCAAAGCCCGCCTAGTCCTGTACAAGACAGTATTATGCGATACATTTGGAGGAGCACCTTGTTTGTCGTAGCAAGCAGTTCATGGAACATTTCATTTCACACTGATTAGGTTGATTTCATGAAGATAACATAATCAAAATGCAACGGATTTCGATACATACAAACATAAGCACATGCATACATTCATATATTTTGCACACACATTTGCCATAAGCATGCATCAATAGCATAATGAAGGAACTGGAGCAAACAATTGTTTGACAACAACCATGCACTGTAAACTTGATAGACTCCAAACAGGTTACAGGTTTGTGAAATTCCACTTGTAATAAAATATACAAGTAGTATTCTTGTGTTGCTCATTACCATATCATCATCGATTCTATAGCAACATTAATGATAAAGGCAGATCGCGTGTTCTGTAAATTAATCTTGCGTTTGATTGCCTAACCATTGTCAAAGGATTTGAAACTATATTAGCAGTATGTCTAGCTGTACGTTCTTTGGTACTGAGCCTTACGTATGCTTCGAATTTAAACATGATTACAAATATATATATATATATATATATATATATATATATATATATATATATATATATATATATATATATATATATATATATATATATATATATATATATAAATTCACATATGGTGCGTCAATTACAATTAAATATGATGTACACAGTTAGGGGCTAATTGTCATTTTACGATACATTCAAATGGGTTCAAATGACTGCATCAGTCGTTTTAAAAAAATTATCTCATTTAACATGGATGGCAAGAAAAATTACTTCCTTGTCGACCAGCTTCTTTGCCTGGCATTACGGATAATATAGATTGGCAGAAAGTCCTGGTTTTGAATAAATCCACCCATGCTGTTTTTAAAATTTTCAATAGTATGCGCAATATCACAATCCCTGTTATGTACGTGTGGATGCTTGAACGTTGCATCAGCAATTAGAAAATTGTTGTCAATAGCGCCATCCCCGGACTATCATATTTTATCTTTATAGCTTAGCTTACAATAGGTCTGAACGTCGCTGTTTCTTCAATACCATACGCTTTGTACGAGTAATTACGCGGTAATCGCACTGTCGTGTCGGATGGAAACGTACAAAGCGTTCTGCAAAAAGCTAAACGAGGAGGTAGCGTTGATCAAAAGCGTTTAATTCAATGTACCCTTAGACAGGAGAGCGTCGTATTGCGATATCACAGTATGCTACTGATATAATGTTTATTATCGGCCAAGCAAAAAGTTCATCGCTTTGTAGTCGTATTCATCGTTACCTTATATAGTTTGTCTATATAATTATGTAATGGGTCAGCTGGAGATTTCATTAAGAGTTTAATGACCAATTATTTTGAATTTTCTTTGGTAATTGCTTAAAAAGCCTGGAATTATATGAGGGAATGGGTGGTGGTAATATGGAAGCATTGTTTCGCCATTCAGGCTTAAACTGCTTTAGACACCTTTGGTAAATCATCCCATTCTGCTTACCATGGTAAACAGGTGGTAAGACTATAAACAACCCAGCGTCTATATAGTACTCTAACGTTGCTAGTCATACGTTGCTCGCTTATACTGTAGCGGGCAACGTCCTATCGTATTAAGCTATGGATAATATCACCCTTGCGACTTAAAATCTTTCTTGGCGACATTTCTCACGATTCTTCAATATTTCGGATCTTCGCATTCCCAGCACCTTGTAACTTAAACATTTGTTAATATCTTACCATAAGCTGATTTCCTGGTTGCATCAACAGGGTGTTCCCTGAACAATAATCGTGCATTAAAATGTCTCGTAAAAATTATTAAAATTGATTTATACACCATGTGATTCGAACATTTTACGCAAGCACAGGCCGGACATGCCAGCTTTAAATAAAAACTTGAGTCATGGTTGCATTTAACAGACGCGCATACAAGTCCGGTTCTGTCGGAATCCCTGAACTTGTATTGCTTCAGTATTACGGACATTCGACGATGCCTTCTGGCTTGTAGCTTATTTTACGGACCACATTAATGTTATAGTTGTACCACGATTAACCATTTTTATGGTTGGGGCAGTGTGATTAATGAGTGTCACTGATGCGAAACATGATAAAATCATAACAGGCGTAGAGACAGCTTCATGATGTGATAGTGAGTACATTGTACGGGGGAAACGTGTACGCAAGGCAAACATATGCTCTTTAACTGGGTAGTGGCTGGAATGTTTGAAAAAGAAAACGGCTTACGGAGTGTAAAAGTTAATCATTAGACGAGCAAGGAGTTATCTAGGTAAATATAATAAGCTTTGTTTAGACACGTGCAAGCGTTACCGCACAACTTCGACTTTTGGAAGCCTAACCTCATCTTTAATAATTACCGCTTGATGCGTCTGATGCCAGGAACAAAATATAAATATGCAATAAACATGCTCTCTTCAATTGAAGCTGTCAATAATTGCTGTAGTTGCAGCTGCATCAGCCGTATATGATGAATATATATATATATATATATATATATATGTATATATATATATATATATATATATATATATATATATATATATATATATATATATATTTATATATTTATCTATATATATATATATGTATATATATATATATATGTATATATATATATGTATATATACATATGTATATATATATATATGTTACATTTATATATATATTTATGTATATATATATATGTATATATATATATATATAAATATATTTATATATATAAAAAATTATAGTTGGTTTTCCAACTGAACGGATTTCCGATGCTTTGTGGTTAACTGCGGCGCCTTTCGAGCGCAACATGTGGATTCGGTTCAATGTGTGAGAACCTGACTGGTTACCTCTTTACTCGAATGATCACATTGATTGACGGATGCATCTTTTAAAGGATATACACCCGAAGAGAGCTGCCAAAAGTATCGCCATCCTCTACATCCATCACCTCCACGAAAACTCCTCGTTGTTTGATATTACGGATACCCGCAATAATACTTTAATGTTCCGTTATGCCATATTTGGCGGCTTTAAAAAAAGATCAGATTTTTCTATGCTAAGATATAAACACACGTAACAGTGTCAGTGTGCTTATTGCCAGGGCGCCGGAATAGAGTACGTCATTTCCAAGGGACATAAATGAGACAAATATCTGTATTATTGATTCACCCAATAATTCAATATAATCGAACGTTGCCCAATACCACTGAAGTGGAGCGCTGTTTACTATCTAGCTAAGCGCCATATCAGAGCCGAGTAGGATTTAGTCTCACTGACTGTACGATATTGTGACACAGGGCAATTTGTATGACTCTGAAGACGAAATTTTGCTTCCGCTAATAATCGCAGATGCCGAAAGCGTTACCCGTCCCTTCTCATGCAACCATAATTGCAAAGTGCATTCCATTAACTGGGTGGGTACGGTTCCAGTTGGCCCTCTACCGACGCAAATTATGTTTCTGCAGCTATATATTAATGTTTAGAGAAAACTTAATAACGTTATATATTACTTGTTGCAACATCCAGCTAGAAGAACGCGACTCAAGAAGAAGAGCTGTCCATCACGAAGATGCCATTATTGCGTATTGACTCTTTTAACAATCCGAAAGTAATTATGCACGGCGTTTTGTATTGGGTAGGAAAAGTGACCTTCAGACGTATAGCTAGTGATTATACCCAATCTGAGAGTCCGAAAAATCACGGGGTTAAATAATTTTCAAAAACTGTCCTGCAGTATTGAAGCAACGACTTGTGGACTAAGAAGCGTCAAGGTAGCTGCTTTCAAAGGAGCAATCTGGCCTGTTTTCGTCAAATAGCTAAGTTTAAGTTTCGGCTTACACTGTTACCTTTTCAAAAGTTATTAATTCAAATCAAATATTACACAGAGCTCTGTTGGGCAGAATGTTATGTGAGCAATTTTGTAGCTGCTTTGTTAAAAGTTAGGTACATTCCATCCCTGTCGCCAAAACGAATGAGCGTAAGCTACTTAGTTTATCAGTTGAGCTGACACGGAGACTTAAATTGTACTTCTGATGCTCAAGTAACAATGTTAAGGGAGCCGAATGTGTGATTTCGTTAGTTTGGTCGATAATTTCTAGCTTATCTTTACAGTTTGATATGAAATATCATATGTATATATACAAGGGCAATTTTATCTTATTTAAGGCCGAAAATTGCGCAGATATGTTGTTGTCTATATATGTGTACGAATCGATCTATGAAAAAACTTAATGGAACGCAATGAAACATAAAAGCATATCTGCTAGATGACCTTCTGCTCGAATAACGTTTTTATAGCCTGTCCCATTATCTGTAATTACACAGAGATAGTGGTTGTGCGATGTGCGATTAGCACTGGCAGCGTAGTCTCCTCTCTTAATTTGGCTGACATATACGAACCTATAGAGCATCTTGCGGTGCTATTAAAATCTTACAATAACCACCGCATGTAGCCCGACTAGAACTACGCATTATTATCCATCTGACAGCGTTTTAAAAGACCATGTCAGTTGTCAACCTGCATAATGAAAGTTCCATAACGGTTATAAGTGGACACAATAGTCATCAACGGCGTACGAGATGAAAGAGAAAAAAAGCGTAACCCAAATTTATCAGTCGAACTAGAAATGAATAGGGGATAAGAAATTTAGTTTAACTTGAAGATTAATAGAACCAATAGCTGCATAAATACACGCCTAAAGAGTTCACTCAAGTAGCTTCATAGCTGATTCTCTATGTGAGTGTCTTAGAGAACCCCGACACAGCATAACCAAGTGTCATATGTTATCTAATAACATGGAATATATCCAAACTATATAAATGTCCAAACAGCATACAGAGCTTATTAACGCAAGGGCTGCTAGCATGCTTATCACATAGTGAGCTTCACATGAACAATTAAATGGTAAAGCGCTCCAGATATATTATAGCTGTCCGATGTGAATAGCGCTCGCTCTTTTGATGATTGCGAAAAAAGAAGGATGTCTAAATGGCATTCGATGATATTTGTTAGAGGCGCCAGCTGCATGCTGCACCATATATGAATGTCGACTGTGGTAACTGTCTCGAAACCTTCATATTGGCTTTCGTAATGATGCCTTTGTCAGGAGTACGGCATAAACTATTACCAAGGCACGAATTAGTGTATTTCTCGTCCACTTGTTTCAAAATTACCCACACCAGCAGTATCAGAGGCCATGTCACAATATGCAAAGGTACACAAATCGCGCTATTGCTTGCCAAGCCACAAGTTATGGATGTGCAGTATTGGATGATGTTCATTAGTGTATTGATACACAAAAATCCGTTCACAGAAAATTGCATATCTATATTATATTACATTTTAGAGCTTTATGTCATGAAATTAAGTTTTCGAGTTTTGAATGCAGCTCATGCGCTCTCTACAGGCTGAGGCTTGATTATACATTGCCAACAAGAATTACAGGATCCATTGAATGTTGTATCTAACCTTTAAGTTATTTCTCCGTCTTAGATGCTACGCGGTGCCTTCACATAATTGGTTATACATTAACTAATTAACTATCTAAAACAGTGCTGAAGTTTATCTTCGTATCGACAACAGGAATGACTGTCTTGCGCTTCTCTAGTGTAATTGCCCTATAAAGGTCAAGTTCTAGCGACACAAAATTTTGTCCATGGTATAAGAACAATGAAATATACTAGTCATCATCATATCCATATTAGTATTTAGGGTGCTGCACTTGTCCCATTCAATGGGGTTGGCAACCCCAGTAGTAATTCCGGCTATTTCTATACCAGTCTCAATTGAACAACAGAACACTCGCGAAATATTTTGTGGCTGTCATTGTAATCGCATCCAATTTGCATTGCCTTTCACTTTCTTAACAGATTAATGCTAACTGGAATGCGTTTTCGAGTCATTCCAAATGCTGTCTATTGATATATATATGCCGTTTGACCTAAACAGCCTTAAAAGCTTGCTTGCGTACACAAGAAGCGAGATTCGTAAGTGCATGTCTGGATAAAGGCATTGGTCGGTTGAAATCACACGGCCGAAGTAATGGTCAATCTTATTACCATACAAGTTGTAAATGCTAGAGTAAACATTTATGGCTATAGAGTTAATTCTTGAGTGTACGTTTTTGCGTCTACTTTTTGGGTTTAGCTGCGCCTCAATTTGATATATGATGAAAACCATGGTCAGTTAAAAGCAACGATTGGGCGCCGTGAATCGCTAAAAAGGTCAGACACCAGTCTACCGGTTTTACTTATGGCGTTTTATTGGCGATCTATCTTGATTGTCGGCTTGTCATCCTTCAACTGTTTTGCTCTACTCATCTTGGGGAACGAGTCGTTTTGCATTTTGTGGATTTCTGAACAGTAATATCATTGATAAGGACAAAGACATTCCTGCATCTACTTTGGTCAGATACATGCAAAACATGAATCATTGATGTGGTCTATAAGAGTTGCACCTAGCAGACAGAAGTTGTTATCGGAAAAGCCATTGCGTGTCTACTCTATATTAAACATTCGCGAACATACACAAAACTCAAGATTCCATGTTTTTTCGCATTCTCTAAATGCATTGCATGGAATGGAGCTAGCAATTAACTTAAGTTATAAAATCGCAGTGAATGTAACTTCATCTATCCAAGAAAACATACTGCTGCCTCTGCCTCTTCTATATCATCAACAATTTCCCGCCCGCATAGTCGTGAAGAAGACCAACAAAAACAAGAGATATGCATATTGAAACAATATCAGCGTGTGAATATTCTTCCGCCAGTGCTTTTGCACCCCTTGTGTCCAGCATGTTCTACAACACCGAAATGTAGCGCCTGGCGTAACTATCTCTTTATAATGAATTACACGTCCACCAATACCTTCTACTACAAGGGACAATGCTCTGCCCCGGTTTAGCAGATTTCGGCTTAGTTTCTTGAATAATCTAGATTAAAAGGGGCCCGTTACCTACACCTTACTCAGTCAACCAATTCCATCCCCCGCCGCATATTGTATTCTGATCTGGGCAGTCGTTAACTGCATTTGGACCATAAGCTCCCGTCATTAGCGCATGGTTGTTGCACTGGATTACTTGCTGCCCGTCCACAAATAGATACAACACGTCTCGAGGAATTATATTCATTAGGATACGTCATTAGGAGTGTCTTGTAAGCTGTGCTTCCTTCTAACATATCACAAATCTAATCTATCCTCAAGGTGTGGTGTTTAACAGGTCGATTTGCTTCCCACCCTTAGTATAGTCTAGCTCATGTGACCTACTTATGTGGACTTTTTAAATTTCTACAAAAGTTCAGTGCCACTAAGCTGGCGAGTCGGCATCTCTGTTTTAGCCTAAGTAACAGAACGCTTATAAACACGGAGCAAAATGTACTTTTAACTTGACCTTGTAATGCATACTTGCAGATGTTATTGAATTGAATGATGATTGACGGATTGATTTAACGATATTACTGCTGAATGAGTACCTTTTCAGTCTTGCGGTAACACTTGGCATTCACCAAACCATTCGGTGAGTGATGAATTGTAGAAAGTTAATATCGGAATTAACACTTTACACACCGTGCATAAGGCGATTGAAACGCTGGAAACATCACAAAACGGGGAAGATGATTGCCAACAACAACTTTATTTATTTTACGAAGCTGACTCCTGTCAAAAACATGGCGCTATTGCCAAGTTAAAGTAATAAAAACGATATGTACTTTGAGGCTTCAATCTTAAGAAACGACCGCTAAAAGCCACATTGCGAGGCATGATCGCCGCGCCTCGCCCAAGAATTGATATTCGCAAAAAAGAGACTCGTTCTGACGGCCTAAAAGCTATTTTTGTATTTGTGTTCGTGACACCAAGTAAATATCCTATTGTGTGAAGTCGGTCTATTTATGTTGCAACAAAGCTTGTATTGCTTTCCTAAAGTGTAAATGAGCGCATTGTAATGCCATCTATGGCATGGCTATAACAGACAAAAGGCGAATAGCAAGCAATTCATTCGGTTGTCCGCAATACCTTTCAACAGCTACCTACTTAAGCTAAGCAGTTTCTGTTGATAGAGTATTGTTGCAACAATAACATGGGAAAAGTAGAGGGCAGCCCAAATTATATATGTGAGTGTATACGTGTTTGCTTGTAGGCTCAATCAACCGAGTGTGCGATATGTCAATTAAGCCACTGTATTAGCATTAAATCAGGCTAAGCAACCATAATCATTCTTGTGGGAACTTAGCAAGGACAATGAACTGCGTGATTGGATACATGGCTCGTTATACATAACTTTCATCAAATTGTGCATCGCATTCTACGCTTTTACCAATGGTCTTTTCTTACCATGTGCTATAGTGTCCACCCTGAAATGGTATGATAGTCCATTGGGGCTTGAAACTCTGAACAATCGATCTGAATATTCAAACTTTGTATGCTCATGATATGGCTTCAACCATGCAAGCAGTAACAACTTCATCTCTCTACGGTTATGTTATAGGTATACATTCAAGGATATTGTTGTAACCCTGTGTTACAGTGCCCCAATGGCAAGGAGTCAACTTACCGATATCAACCACATCATGTCAATTATTCTAGTTCGAGAGTACGCCGTATGCTACACATACTCGCAATATGGGTTCCATAAACTGTACCGATCAATCACACATTCAGCATCCTCTTCTCGCCGCCATTGTATGTACTGTGTTTGCAACGCCTTAACATTTTGTATATGTTTTATGAACCTGCTGAACAAAAATTATTCATTTCACGTTTTACACATTACGCTGTTAGAAAATAGGAAATTGGGTTGCTGTATTATGAGGCACTAAATGCTATGATCTTAAGAATAAAGTAGTTGCACTGCCTCATTAATTTCAAGACTACATAGAGTCGGGATGTATCTTTACCAACAGTAATATTACTATGCGAACCCTCTAGTTACAAGTTAAGTTAAAATAATACAACTGCGGGCATCATATTGACTGTTCTGGATATCGCATCATTCCAAGTTGGGAACAATAACACCGGGCCTTTAATTACCTTAGAAACAGACGAATCGGGTTATATTAAATATGCTACAGGGACTATGACGCGTGCATTATGTTAAGTGATAGGCCCAAAAAAACGGGTTTTATGTTTTATACTTAGCTTATCGACTGCAAAATATAGATTTAACACTGCTACGTATCGCACCATGACTCAATTCCCCAAACGTTTTAACATTCCACGTAACTATCGTCAACATTATCTAGAATATTGTTTAACTGAACTGAGAATGTGCAAACATCCAAAATAACTATAGTACAAAAACACTAAAAGTTCACATGCTGAGGCAGTGAATCAGCACAAAGGGGTACCGAGCTTGGCAAGAGGATCGGATATTGTGGAAATACATCGACATATATATATATATATATATATATATATATATATATATATATATATATATATATATATATATATATATATATATATATATATATATATATATATATATATATATATATATATATATATATATCTATATATATATATATATATATATATATATATTGCTCGTAATGTGGCCAAAGCGGTGGGTAGCTTTGCTGTAAATAAAGATTAATAGGTGAGGAAAGAGAGTCATTTCTCTTCAGTTTCTCCATTAGCGAAATCGATTCCGTCGAGAATTACCGATAATATTTCAACCACGATCTGCTGACATTTCACCTTGCGTTTCAGTTATACTTAAGCAGACTGTGGCCGTCAACAGATTGTAGCAGGCGTTTGCTTCTATATGCTTTTATTTTTATATTGGCTATCAGTGATGCCATATGTACACAACCATGATGACACGTGATATGTCACCAGAACACATGATTCTGGCTGGTCACTCACTTGCATATATGTTCCATGGTGCATTGGTTTCCAGCTCAGCCACGACCACCAATATCAATATAAACTCCCCTGCAAGAGCAGCAAGTTTGTCTAAATTGTAGGTAGCAATTAGTGCAAGAGGTACTGTGTACTGAATTCGTAACGCATGTCACTTACACGTGGTGTAATTTGAGAAACATTAAAAAACGATATAGCCACATCCATAACTAACTTCATCGCTGAGCTGAACATATAGGAGAAAGACTTGCTGTCAGCTGATAATATGAAACGGGCCTCTTATGACGTTGCTACTAGGTAATGGCTTAGTCTAGTAAATAAACGATAAACCCCCTAGCTATGCATACTGTTCCTCTTACAGTTAAACAACATGCGCTGTCGAAGTGAGCTGCTGTACAGCTTCATTACTCATTATAATCACTAGATGATGACGTGCTGAAAGGGTTTGAGGTCGCTTTGTATCTTCAAAACCGTCCGGTGTCTCTTTATTCCAATTAATATGTTAATCATATGGTATGAAAGTAACGTGATAACAGAAGTTTACCATGCAAATGACGAGCTTAGTGTTTCTTTGTAAAAAAAACCCTGAAAATGAATTTATTGATATTCCATTGCGTTTGCAAAATCTACTTAATTAGTGTAATCGAGTTATACTTTAAATGTCTCTCCTTTGTGTGCCAACTCTGTCGACATAAGCGATCTCCCCATTTCGCTCATTACATTTTGGGTCACGCCACTTGAGAATGGTGTAATCGTTTGGGATCACAATGAACTTGGGAAGACGTGTTTGAACATGTTAGTAAAGATGAAAGGGGTGGTGGTGTGTGAAAGTGAACCATGTGACATGATGTAAGGCGTTGCTGAATGCTTTATAAAGAGCTGGAAATCAGACCGTTTTTCAATCACTATGGAGTCACCAATACCACTGAGCTCTCGCGTGACCATTCGCGTGTTGAAATGTAAGAATGGAGCTCCATATGTGAGGTTGGAGGTGGAGCGAGTGAGTAGAAAGCGTTTAATCCCGATTTTCGCCCTGTTATTTGGCCGCCTTGTAAGTGAGGCACCTCGTCTGAAAGATGCAAACAAAGTATATTTAGCGGGCGATCAGTACTTGGTCAAGCGTTATTTTGCTGGTCGTCATTTGATTGGCGTTCAGCATTTCAGAGGGGAGGAACGAATACCTGGTGGTTGGCTAATCACAGAGGCAGAGTTTAATAAGCTATTGAGTGAAGACGTATTGCCCCATATCTGTGAGGCTTTACAGCTACAGGATATATAACTGTGAGGTGACAAGTTTTGTGCATCTGCCCACTGGTTGACCACAAGGTGAAAGAAAAGAAAAATGGCGAAGACAACTGAAACGATGGTGATTCCAGTCTACACTCGCGACTTCTGTCAATTTTCGCTGACCTTGTGGAATAAGGACAGAGTTATACTTCTAGACACGGATCGGAAATTACAGATAGATTTGGATTTGAGAGACTTTTTGTACGGTGGCTATGAGTTATCAGCCATAACAGAGACCCTAAACGCGGTAGAAGCGGGGACTCATCAAGAACGGGAGGTTTCCATGGGAGTAGAAGTTTCTATTAGTGTTCAACACCCGTCCCCGCTGGTGATAATAAAACATGACCAGGTAAAACTGCGTTTAGATAGATTTGCTTGGCGCATGCTGGTTGCCA
>CM067349.1:35115086-35117586 GCA_034190875.2 Urechis unicinctus
TGCTTCTTACTTGCATGCACACTATTCTATCTGATTAGTTCAGCTGCATTAACTAACTACTGGCGTACGCACTTTGGTTCAAATGATATGAAAGGTAAGGTAGTTCGTCTTGTAGCAGTTGGCTATATTCCATATATTGATAATAACGCTCATCCCTAGACGCCTATTTGCTTAGAAATGTCACACCATTCGTATGGCACTGAATGCATATCGAATATCTACAAATATATTTTACATTCGCAGCATCGTTGCTATATATCTTGTATATGTAGTTTATCCCCGTCATGCTTAGTTCGTATTGTACCCGGATTGGCTAAGACGATATGACATAAAACATTGTTGAATGAGGGAACTGAAAGATGTAGTAGCTTTGTTGTGGTCGTGGCTGGACATATCCAAGTGCGAGGCAAATGATTCATATGACGTAACGCGAGTGCAAAGACAGTGCAAAGATGATTTCAGTGGATTAAAGGTGTCGCTTGGAGTGGGTGTAATAATTGCAGGTTATATGTGTAAAGATACTTTAACATGTTAACAATACCACAAACTTTCGAGTCTGCTGCGCTTCCTTTTCACCTATAATAATCGGATATCAAACAATAACTTGCATCTGTTCTAATCTACATATTTGGAGTAGGATATTAAACAGACCGGTTTGATCTAGCTAATATGCACTGATTTTTTATCTCCGGTAAAAGTTAGGTAACACTACGATGGTGACGCTTGTATTCTGCATCATAATTTGGACTCGAGAATCCAATTGCCAGTGGTATATATTCAAGCAGTGTCTTCAACTATTGCTGGACATAGCAAAATGGAATCGTTGGCTTCAAAATATTAGGTAATAATTGGTGAAGGTAAAAAAATCGATCATTAGCAAAATTTCTCCTTGCAGATATGAAAGGGCAGATATCAGATTTATGGAAAGATTCCCCTGAGACATACACCTGTAGTAAGAAATTGTCAATTATAACGCCAGGGTAATGGGGAATGAGGTCAAATCATTACGTGGTCAATACCTCGGATCATTTTTAATGCAAGGTATTTGTTGTACTCCAGGTCATTTATGCTGAGTGCATTTAGTCCGTCAGTCTAAATAGGCTGCACTGGTACTAGCGGCCCGTTAACATTCAACGACAAACCAATCACATGACGTCATGATGCCACCATAGAAACACAGCTACATACGGTCATGTTCATGTTTGGTTGCACAGTGACGGCACCATCTTCTGGAATCTGTTATTTGCCGTAATATGCCAATTAAGCCACAGTGGGTGCTAAATGAATGCACACGTGGCCTCATATAATTTACTGCTAACTGCTGTTATTAAACTGTTATAACTGTCGGCATAGATATAATCCCAGCTTAGTTAATAATAAAACAAATCGACAGCTAAGTCTATGATAAGTTATCCTTCATTCAGTAAAGAGCAATAGTCATGACGGAAATAAGAGGAACGAATCTCTTGACGCATTTATACGCGTTCTTAAAATATAACATATCACCTGTGTTGCATTACTTGTTATTTGTCTTAAGCGTCGCCTTCGTAATGCATAATTATATTTGTGGCTATATCCCTATTCGCAATGGTGGATTGTGTACAGTCAACATAATTCATGGCAATGTATAAAACCAACGCAATCTAGTTGCTTTAGTCCATCTGGGATGGGATTTGTTACGGCTGGGGCAGATGGTTGTCTTGCACACGGAGCTACGTGCTCAATGGGAACGATGTCAAGTATATCATTGGGTACCGTACTACAGTTAATCCGACGCCAATGTAAATGAATGTATGAAGGAAATTCTGACGAACTCCTACCTGTCAAGTAGTGTGAGACTTGTGAAGCATTAGGTGGATTATATTGTTAACTCAGTACGATAAGCCCGATGTAAATGGCATAGTCCCTTTCAAAATGCCTCGTTAGCTTAGCATCGTATTGATGATATATGACACAGATTGGTTGACCCCTTTGATAACGACATTGGCTGTTATGATGTTCACACACTTTGCAATGTCTGTATGCTAAATAAATATTAACTTGCTTTCGATCAGCTGCCGTACATGGGTGGGAATATGTTATGAATCGGAAATACTAGGGATACTATTCATCTCATTATTCAATTGTTGATTGGTATTAAATAAAGTTTCAACCTATTAACCTGATCATAATAGTACTAATGACCATTGACGAACTGAATTACCGCTAACGGGATGTTCGCAACATGTCTAGGCAAACTTGACGATTATGTCAAACTACGGACATTTCATTGATTATTTATTTGTAGACCGATCAACCGTCTAAAAAGAGATTCACATATTCAAAATTTGCCATTCATAACTAAATGGTACATTATCGCTAATCGATTTACATTGTTTATCAAAAATAAGCTGAGCCGTTAGAGTCATGAAATATTGCCCGCCCATGAATACATATAAAACAGTCAGAATCGTTCGGCGATCATCATCCTTAGCTGAATCAGATACATTTGACCATTTAA
>CM067349.1:35122586-35272586 GCA_034190875.2 Urechis unicinctus
TCAAGAAGAAGAGCTGTCCATCACGAAGATGCCATTATTGCGTATTGACTCTTGTAACAATCCGAAAGTAATTATGCACGGCGTTTTGTATTGGGTAGGAAAAGTGACCTTCAGACGTATAGCTAGTGATTATAACCAATCTGAGAGTCCGAAACATCACGGGGTTAAACAATTTCAGAAACTGTCCTGCAGTATTGAAGCAACGATTTGTGGACTAAGAAGCGTCAAGGTAACTGCTTTCAAAGGAGCATTCTTGCCGGAACTTAACATCGGCAGTTGTATTTAACAATTACAGCTGGACATGACGGTGGTCAGAAAATTCCGGTTCTTAAGAGAGGAACGTGCTCGCAAACCACTATACAAGCTTAACTAAGCACTGTGTCATTTAATTGCGAATCGATCCTTGGTTAATAGACTACCTACCGTTTGTTTTCGTCAAATGGCAAGGTTTAAGTTTCGGCTTACACTGTAACCTTTTCAAACGTTATTAATGCAAATTAAATATGAAACATAGCTCTGTTCGGTAGAATGTTATGTAAGCAATTTAGCACCTGCTTTGTTAAAAGTTAGGTACTTTCAATCCCTGTCTCCAATACAAATCTGCCAAAACGAATGAGCGTAAGTTACTTTGTTTATCAGTTGAGCTGACACGGAGACTAAATTGTACTTCTGATGCTCAAGTAATAATGTTTAGGGAGCCGAATGTGTGATTTCGTTAGTTCGGTCGATAATTTCTAGCTTATCTTTACAGTCATGTACTCGCAAGTTTCATATAAAATATCATATGTATATATACAAGTGCAATTTTATCTTATTTAAGGCCGAAAATTGCGCACTTATGTTGTTGTCTATATATGTGTACGAATCGATCTATGAAAAAATGCCTGAATAACTTAATGGAACGCAAAGAAACATAAAAGCACAACCATTCAGGATTAGAATATCGTGCATATCTGCTACAGTCATCCGCTTTACTGTGGCTCCCCTAAATGTATGATTCGCAATAGATGACCTTCTGCTCGAATAACGTTTCTATAGCCTGTCCCATTATCTGTAATTACACAGAGAGAGTGGTTTGTGCGATGTGCGATTAGCACTGGCAACGTAGTCTCCTCTCTTAATTTGGCTGACATATACGAACCTATAGAGCATCTTGCGATGCTATTAAAATCTTCCAATAACCACCGCATGTAGCCCGACTAGAGCTACGCATTATTGTCCATCTGACAGCGGTTTAAAAGACCATGTCAGTTGTCAACCTGCATAATGAAAGTTCCATAACGGTTATAAGTGGACATAATTGTCATCAACGCGTACGAGATGGAAGCGAAAAATAGTGTAACCCAAATTTATCAGTCGAACTAGAAATGAATAGGGGATAAGAAATTTAGTTCCACTTGAAGATTAATAGAACCAATAGCTGCATAAATACACGCCTAAAGAGTTCACTCAATTAGCTTCATAGCTGATTCTCTATGTGAGTGTCTTAGAGAACCCCGACATAGCATAACCAAGCGCATATGTTATCTAATAACATGGAATATATCCAAACTATATAAATGTCCAAACAGCATACAGAGCTTATTAACGCAAGGGCTGCTAGCATGCTTATCACATAGTGAGCTTCACATGAACAATTAAATGGTAAAGCGCTCCAGATATATTAACAGCTGTCCGATGTGAATAGCGCTCGCTCTTTTGATGATTGCGAAAAAAGAAAGATGTCTAAATGGCATTCGATGATATTTGTTAGATGCGCCAGCTGCATGCTGCACCATTTATGAATGTCGACTGTGGTTACTGTCTCGAAACCGTCATATTGGCTTTCGTAATGATGCCTTTGTCAGGAGTACGGCATCAACTAGTACCAAGGCACGAATTAGTGTATTTCTCGTCCACTTGTTTCAAAATTACCCACACCAGCAGTATCAGAGGCCATGTCACAATATGCAAAAGTACACAAATCCCGCTATTGCTTGCCAAGCCACAAGTTATGGATGTGCAGTATTGGATGCTGTTCATTAGTGTATTGATACACAAAAACCCGTTAACAGAAAATTGCATATCTATATTATATTACATATTAGAGCTTAATGTCATGAAATTAAGTTTTCGGGGTTTGAATGCAGCTCATGCGCTCTCTACAGGCTGAGGCATGATTATACATTGCCAACAATAATTACATTGGTTTTTTCACCTTCTTAGATGCTACGCGGTGCCTTCACATAATTGGTTATACATTAACTATCTAAAACAGTGCTGAAGTTTATCTTCGTATCGACAACAGGAATGACTGTCTTGCGCTTCTCTAGTGTAATTGCCCTATAAAGGTCGAGTACTAGCGACACAAAATTTATTCCATTGTATAAGAACGATGTAATATACTAGTCATTATCATATCCATATTAGTATTTAGGGTGCTGCACTTGTCCCATTTAATGGGGTTGGCAACCCCAGTAGTAATTCCGGCTATTTCTATACCAGACTCAATTGAACAACAGAAACGCTCGCGAAATATTTTGTGACTGTCATTGTAATCGTATCCAATTTGCATTGCCTTTCACTTTCTAACCAGATTAATGCTAACTGGAATTCGTTTTCGAGTCATTCCGAATGCTGTCTATTGATATATATATGCCGTTTGACCTAAACAGCCCTAAAAGCTTGCTTGCGTACACAAGAAGCGAGATTCGTAAGTGCATGTCTGGATAAAGGCATTGGTCGGTTGAAATCACACGGCCGAAGTAATGGTCAATCTTATTGCCATACAAGTTGTAAATGCTAGAGTAAGCATTTATGGCTATAGAGTTAATTCTTGAGTGTACTTTTTTGCGTCTACTTTTTGGGTTTAGCTGCGCCTCAATTTGATATATGATGAAAACCATGGTCAGTTAAAAGCAACGATTGAGCGCCGTGAATTACTAAAAGGTCAGATACCAGTCTACCGGTTTTACTTATAGCGTTTTATTGGCGATCTATCTTGATTGTCGGCATGTCATCCTTCAACTGTTTTGCTCTATTCATCTTGGGGAACGAGTCGTTTTGCATTTTGTGGATTTCTGAACAGTAATATCATTGATAAGGACAAGGACATTCCTGCATCTACTTTGGTCAGATACATGCAAAACATGAATCATTGATGTGGTCTATAAGAGTTGCACCTACTAGACAGAAGTTGTTATCGGAAAAGCCATGGCGTGTCTACTCTATATTGAACATTCGCGAACATACACAAAACTCAAGATTCCATGTTTTTTCGCATTCTCTAAATGCATTGCATGGAATGGAGCTAGCAATTAACTTAAGTTATAAAATCGCAGTGAATGTAACTTCATCTATCCAAGAAAACATACTGCTGCCTCTGCCTCCTCTATATCATCAACAATTTCCCGCCCGCATAGTCGTGAAGAAGCCCAACAAAAACAAGAGATATGCATATTTAAGCAATATCAGCGTGTGAATATTCTTCCGCCAGTGCTTTTGCACCTCTTGTGGCCAGCATGTTCTACAACACCGATTTGTAGCGCCTGGCGTAACTATCTCTTTATAATGAATCACTCGTCCACCAATACTTTCAACTACAGGGGACAATGCTCTGCCCCGGTTTAGCTGTCGAGTCTGATTTCGGCTTAGTTTCTTGAATAATCTAGATTAAAAGGGGCGCGTTACCTACACCTTACTGAGTCTACCAATTCCATCCCCCGCCGCATATTGTATTCTGATCTGGGCAGTCGTTAACCGCATTTGGACCATAAGCTCCCGTCATTAGCTCATGGTTGTTGCACTGGATTACTTGCTGCCCGTCCACAAATAGATACAACACGTCTCGAGGAATTATATTCATTAGGATACGTCATTAGGAGTGTCTTGTAAGCTGTGCTTCCTTCTAACATATCACAAATCTAATCCATCCTCAAGGTGTGGTATTTAACAGGCTGATTTGCTTCCCACCCTTAGTATAGTCTAGCTCATGTGACCTACTTATGTGGACTTTTTAAATTTCTACAAAAGTTCAGTGCCACTAAGCTGGCGAGTCGGCATCTCTGTTTTAGCCTAAGTAACAGAACGCTTATAAACATGGAGCAAAATGTACTTTTAACTTGACCTTGTAATGCATACTTGCAGATGTTATTGAATTGAATGATGATTGACGGATTGATTTAACGATATTACTGCTGAATGCAGTACCTTTTCAGTCTTGCGGTAACACTTGGCATTCACCAAACCATTCGGTGAGTGATGAATTGTAGGAAGTTAATATCGGAATTAACACTTTACACACCGTGCATAAGGCGATTGAAACGCTGGAAACATCACAAAACGGGGAAGATGATTGCCAACAACAACTTTATCTATTTTACGAAGCTGACTCCTGTCAAAAACATGGCGCTATTGCCAAGTTAAAGTAATAAAAACGATATGTACTTTGAGGCTTCAATCTTAAGAAACGACCGCTAAAAGCCAAATTGCGAGGCATGATCGCCGCGCCTCGCCCAAGAATTGATATTCGCAAAAAAGAGACTCGTTCTGACGGCCTAAAAGCTAATTTTGTATTTGTGTTCGTGACACCAAGTAAATATCCTGTTGTGTGAAGTCGGTCTATTTATGTTGCAACAAAGCTTGTATTGCTTTCCAAAAGTGTAAATGAGCGCATTGTAATGCCATCTATGGCATGGCTATAACAGACAAAAGGCGAATAGCAAGCAATTCATTCGGTTGTCCGCAATACCTT
The DNA here is from genome assembly GCA_034190875.2 of Urechis unicinctus. Taxonomy (NCBI): domain Eukaryota; kingdom Metazoa; phylum Annelida; class Polychaeta; order Xenopneusta; family Urechidae; genus Urechis; species Urechis unicinctus. The sequence goes on from CM067349.1 coordinate 35,127,319, forward strand.
TCAACAGCTACCTACTTAAGCTAAGCAGTGTCAGTTGATAGAGTATTGTTGCAACAATAACATGGGAAAAGTAGAGGGCAGCCCAAATAATATATATGAGTGTATACGTGTTTGCTTGTAGGCTCAATCAACCGAGTGTGCGATATGTCAATTAAGCCACTGTATTAGCATTAAATCAGGCTAAGCAACCATAATCATTCGTGTGGGAACTTAGCAAGGACAATGAACTGCGTGATTGGATACAGGGCTCGTTATACATAACTTTCATCAAATTGTGCATCGCATTCTACGCTTTTACCAATGGTCTTTTCTTACCATCTGCTATAGTGTCCACCCTGAAATGGTATGATAATCCATTGGGGCTTGATACTCCGAACAATCGATTTGAATATTCAAACTTTGTATGCTCGTGATATGGCTTCAACCATGCAAGCAGTAACAACTTAATCTCTCTACGGTTATGTTGTAGGTACACATTCAAGGATATTGTTGTAACCCTGTGTTACAGTGCCCCAATGGCAAGGAGTCAACTTACCGATATCAACCACATCATGTCAATTATTCTAGTTCGAGAGTACGCCGTATGCTACACATACTCGCATTATGGGTTCCATAAACTGTACCGATCAATCACACATTCAGCATCCTCTTCTCGCCGCCATTGTATGTACTGTGTTTGCAACGCCTTAACATTTTGTATATGTTTTATGAACCTGCTGAACAAAAATTAGTCATTTCACGTTTTAAACATTACGCTGTTAGAAAATAGGAAAGTGGGCAGCTGTATTATGAGGCACTAAATGCTATGATCTTAAGAATAAAGTAGTTGCACTGACTCATTAATTTCAAGACTACATAGAGTCGGGATGTATCTTTGCCAACAGTAATATTACTATGCGAACCCTCTAGTTACAAGTTAAGCTGTTCATTATCAACAAAATCCCTGGCCATATCAAGCAAGGAAAAGAGTCCAATGAAGGGAAGCGTGCCAAACATTAGTAACAATTGCGAATTTCTGCTAGGTTGAATCATTTAATAGCAATCTAGACCAAAATCCCTCACGCAATCTGCGAACGTTCCGAAGCTTCAAGGTAAATGATAGATCAATAAATATATCAAAATATCGATCATTCGATGGGCGAATATCGTATTTGTTGTATAACTAATATTAATCCGACTGTCGCCAATTCTAATCTCACACCATAAACTTAATACTTTCTGCTCTTTATGCCTATACTTATAAACAATAAGCAAGATCGGCTAAATGTGAGATAGATTGAGTATTCTGCCTATGGCGATGTGCATTCTTATAGACGGTGCCGAATGCGGTGTTTATTCCTACAAGCATTGCAGCGTGGTATGGCAGAAAACGACACCCAATCAATTGATGTGCATATTGCTTTCATGTGTGTTGATTTCGCCATTCGTAATTCCGATTATCAACCCAATGTGTTATAGATGATTATTGTTGCCTGTGTTTTTAACTTATACTGGGTCCATTGAACATCGAAAATGAAGACGAACAACACAACCTTGCATATGTAAACGGTGATTAGTTCCAACATAGGGTTTGACTGGTAGTCCATTCCTTACGGTACATAATGACTCAAGCTTACATGAAGAAGATATGAAGTAGCATATAATCCATTCTTACGCAGCAGTCGCGCGATTCGCCAGTGAAGGCTTCTGGAAAGATGTAATAGTTCTGAACTTGTGTACATAAAATAATACAACTGCGGGCATCATATTGACTGTTCGGGATATCGCATCATTCCAGGTCGGGAACAATAACACCGGGCCTTTAATTACCTTAGAAACAGACGAATCGGGTGATATTAAATATGCTACAGGGACTATGACGCGTGCATTATGTTAGGTGATAGGCCGAAAAAACGGGTTTTATGATTTATACTTAGCTTATCGACTGCAAAATATAGATTTAACACTGCTACGTATCGCACCATGACTCAATTCCCCAAACGTTTTAACATCCCACGTAACTATCGTCAACATTATCTAGAACATTGTTTAACTGTACTGAGAATGTGCAAACATCCTAAATAACTATAGTACAACAACACTAAAAGTTCACATGCTGAGGCAGTGAATCAGAACAAAGGGGTACCGAGCTTGGCAAGCGGATCGGATATTTTGGAGATAATCGACATATGACATAATGATATCAGTGATGCCATATATAGATGATGACATATATGATATATATATATATATATATATATATATAGATATATATATATATAGATATATATATATATATATATATATATATATATATATATATATTATATATATATATAACTATATATATATATATATATATGATAGGTAATGGCTTATATATATATATATATATATATATCATTATATAGTTTATATATATATATATATATATATAGTTCGATAATACTTAAGCAGACTATATATACTATGCGTTTGCTTCGATGCTTAGCTTTTTATATTATATACCATATATATATATCATATATATAGCTATATATATATATTATATATTATATGAATATTGTTGTCACTTACGTAATTTGTAAAAAACGGCCAAAGCGTTGCCTATTTAGCTTTTGCTGTAAATAAAGATTAATAGGTGAGGAAAGAGAGTCATTTCTCTTCAGTTTCTCCATTAGCGAAATCGATTCCGTCGAGAAATTACCGATAATATTTCAACCACGATCTGCTGACATTTCACCTTGCGTTTCAGTTATACTTAAGCAGACTGTGGCCGTCAACAGATTGTAGCAGGCGTTTGCTTCTATATGCTTTTATTTTTATATTGGCTATCATTAGTGATGCCATATGTACACAACCATGATGACACGTGATGTCACCAGAACACATGATTCTGGCTGGTCACTCACTTGCATATATGTTCCATGGTGCATTTGTTTCCAGCTCAGCCACGACCACCAATATCAATATACACACGAACTACCCTGCAAGAGCAGCAAGTTTGTCTAAATTGTACTGTGTAGCAACGCCAGTGCATGGCCATGTGGTACTGAATACTGGAATAGGTATGTTCGTAAGTTCAGGGGCATGTTAATTTATTATTTGTTCCATGTCTCTTCATTAACTTAAGTATGTACGCGCTCTGCATTTATATCTACGTAATAAGACAAATGAAAGGCTCTTAATACCAGTTTGCTTTGCGCATTCACCATGATGTACCCCCTTATTTTAGTTCGCATGAGACAACACTTGTTTGTTTGTTTGTTTGCTCGAATTATAGTTGTTTTTAGCAACGTAGGCTATGCACGACAAGCAGTGAATCTCTGATGGTGGTCACTGCCAGGGAGCACGTCGTCCTCAGAGGATCTTGTACATCGCCTTTCAGAGATCCTGGATACCGTTTGAATGCCCAGATCTGTTTACGTCGGATTTGAATCTATCTTTTCGTTGCCAGCAGCAGGCCATGTCGTGAGATGCAATATGCAGTAAATGGTAAATCAATCCACGCTAAATAACAATGAATCTGCATGTTTCTTATATGACCCAATGAGAGCCTGGCTTATCTTAACCTTGGTATCTGAGAACAGTAAAGACATTCGTAAGAATATGTTTATATAACTTTTTTTTGTGACGTAGCCGGTGATGACGCAGCTATTTTCATTGCATGTGGCACTACTTATCAATTGCATTCGAGCATTATGCAGAGTATACAAGTTCATATGATTAGCATCCGGTCGTTAACCTTAGAAGAAATGTGTTCGCCTCATTTATTAACCATTAGTGGCATCGAACTAGGCACATTGCATCATGCTCCCAGTGTAATGCGGAAAACTGACCCTATTGTTTAAGATTCACTGCAAGTAGATAATATATGTAGACAGGGTCGTCTTTACCCTACAAAGTTTTATTGTCCTTGTGCGAAATATATGATTGTTCGCATTGTTTTCAGTGGTTGGATATAGAACAAAACACCGCCGATTCTTATCGAAGACAAGTGCCAAACATGTGAAAAACTGCTTCAGTAGCGTTGTCGATTTTTTTCATCAGACAGCCTCACACATTTCAATCAATGTTCGCGCAGGTCTAGCGATATTCATTCAAGAAATACACCTTCTATTCAGGTCACTGCTTTGTTTTTTAGACCATATATTTTCGGCGGATCATATCATGTCGAGTGAGTCGTCAACCCAATTATATTTTGCTAACATATTATTTGAGATAAACACAAAGGGACAGTAAACATATTTGTTAAATTGCTTTTCAGTGGTTATTGTGGTTTAGCACACTCCTCAATGATGTATCTTTTGCTGCCGTAACGGTTCTGCTCCTGCGACAATTCCATGTTGGTGATTTACGGCGAGAGCGTGTTGTGTAGTATGACATTAGCACCGGCGTCGTGATATACCCTCCCCTTGGACTGGCAAATATACAGGAAAGAACTAGTAAATTATTTGGCGGCGATATTAACGTGTTCTGACGACCATCGCACAAAACCCCTATTATCAGTTATCACGATGTATCATCTGAAAACGTTCGAAGGGACAATGCCAGTTTTAAGCATGTAACATTAAAAATACTGTATGCGTAAACCAGCTTCTAGACCAGCCAAGCATGGTAAAAAGACATCCACCAATAATTGTATGACGGCTTGAAATTGTTTAATGCCAAACACATTTACCCAAATCAAAGCAGAAAACGGATTTGAAATTTATTTGTTTAACCTACAATGGGTGGGACCAATAAGCTAAATGGGTTCGCTGCTTCAGCGATAACTGCTCATGGTGGCCACAAAGCTATGTAACATTACGTCTTCTTACTGGCAAATGTAATCAGGGCGTGTCTTACTCCGCGCTATCTTGATAATCTCTAGTTGCATTTGTTTTTTATCAACATGGTAAAACCATTTAAATGTATGACTAAACGATATAAGAAGTTATTTAATCTGATGGCTAGCACGCCGTTCGTCTCGCAGTGTGTTTGCAAGAATAATATTGAATCGTTTCAGATATATTCGTAGGTAACCATCCCATTAAGATGATGGTTTCAACTGTTAAAGTGGTTTACCCTTTCCATTGGATGCATTGCCGGCACTCAAATGCTGAATGCATCACTAATCACAATACTGGCAAACTGCACAATTCCTACCATAGATAACGATGCCGAAGAATATTGTTTGTAAATCGGGTATGACATCCATTATTGCCGCTTCATTCCTCTGCAAGAGATAACAAAGAGGCCACTTGAATATGCAATGCAAAATACCAATCCGTATTCAACGTGGTTAGTGATCAGTGAATCAATTGGGATGATTCCCAATAACATGCTTTGTCATTAGCATCGTGCGCGATAACTGACGTTTATAAATTTAGCACAGAGTTTGGCGACTATAAATACGGTACATACATATATAAGCGCATGGTGCAGAAGTGACAAAGGATTCATGGCCACCTTAGATTATGATTTTGTATTGCGTCTATGCTGCGTAAAGATCGATTAAACTTACATCCTCCCGAGATAGTTCGCATATGCAGTTTCATTTGTGCAATTGATACCCTAACGCATGTTAAAGGCGCGTTTAAGAGCTGATGCATGATGTTGTAACCATGGAAGCCATGTAAAAGAAAGAATCGAATATTCTATCGAACCTTAAGGCAATTTCTACTAATTGCTGTGTAGTTACTTTTAATCATTGGCGTTGAAATAGTCTCGCTAAACACGAGCATAACCAGGTTAGTACAATTACAAAACAAACGCCAAATCATTTGAATATAAAAACAAATTCTGAACCTTTCAACGCTTAATGATATAGCAGAACACACACGGAACGTGCATGGCGTGCATTATAATGAAATCCTTAATGTCATTCGCGCTTCCCTTTCTTAGAAGGCTAAGACAATTCGGAAGGGCTTCCTGTGTTATTCCGATCGCTGCAAATTGATATCAATACCGTGTGCCCTAATCAGACCATTCGCACAAGAAGGAAGACGTTTAAGTTTGGAATAAGCCATTGCTTCATTTATCTACCCGATTCGCTAAACAATGGACTTAAACAGCTTAGGTTAATTTGTTACCTACCGTCCATATTAAAGTGGATCAAGGTTTTGGGGACGTTTCAAGTATATTTGCATAAAGACGGGTACCCTTGATAATGATGATTATTTAACCATGCTTAGGCCAATTTTAAAAAAATTGGAGGGGACTACTGCTCAGGTAGTTGCTTGTATATAAACGTTGTACTTAAGCACGACGGTCCTAAATATCACATAATCAACGTCTCACATATGGGCTGAGATTGTTAGTCTGGATAGCCTCGAGGTCGGTGGAAATAACACCACAGAAGCGGTCGTCAACTTAAGCGCCTTGCAATTTGAAACGGCAACAGATAGAGTATCATGGCAGTTGAAAAATGTTTATTTTTTCACTTTTAATTGTACCTGTGAAGCTCTCAAATTGATAAGTGGTAAAACTCCTCTTGGCTGACGTGTGCATTATGAGTTGAACCCAACAAATCTCATTAATGCTGCTCCTCGCTAGTACCCGTAAATTGAACAAAATTTTCCGTTGCCAATTGAAACGCCATTGGGTGTCTAGTGCACTATTCCACATTCTGGATTGTACAATACAATATTGATGGCATTTTGCTTCGTCATCCTCTATCATTTTCGTACAACATCAAACGCTGGTATATATTGCAGCACTATATAAGCGATACACCCGGTTATTTGACGACGTTTTACGGCTCAATAAAGAAGCTTCTCATCGCGATTAGCATAGACATAAATGTATTGGCTGCAAGCTGTCACGTGTCGTCGATTATTGATCCGATATGTTTTGAAGAAGAAACTTCGAGGAGTTGCTGGCAAATTGTGCCTCACTATGTGCAAAGTACGGCTGGCAGCCGATTGTACCAGCCATTTTTATCATGTAAAGTATAGTATCCTCATATCATGTTCCATTCTAAACTGGTTTATTGACATCACAGTACTACGAGAACCGCAGGGGAATATTAAATGGCAACCACTAATTTGTATTTCGGTTTCAGTATATTTCTTTTGGTTAATTATTATTGAGACTGTCTTTGTATTTTGGTGCATTGCTATAAAACTAACCAGTACTCAAACTCTTTTTCAATGTACATAAGTCGAATCATATGAATGTAGTTATGCATCCAATACGCGAGCAGCATTTGCTATATATCTTGTATTTACCATTAAAGCTTGCGATATCCAATAATGTTAAATGTGTATTGAGAGATTATATAACGTACTGTCAACCAGGAATGTTTAAAGCGATCTCATCTATAATTGAATGTTAATACAGTGAGGCATATTATAGCATATCTTGCATGCATAGATTCATCAGTGCGGCGAAACATTCCGCTGATATAAAAGAGCGATGCAATCAATACGATAGGATCATTACAAGCATCGAGGGAAATTTATCCTCCAAGTTCGTTATTTTTCAAGGGCTTTTTTTGTGAAGTGATGCAAATTGCTGAAGTACACGCAAAATCATTGTGAAAGGTAATGGAAGCTTTTGTAATTTAATGGCATTGAATGTTTGTTCCAAACATTGTCTACTGACGATAGCTATTTCTGAGCAACGTTTCAGGCAAGCACCAGATATATAGGTTAACAGATGCATTGAGGTGGTTTATTTTGCAATAAAAAAGTGTACAAACAGTTGCTGAACACTTGATTAAGATATCATTGTGGAAACAATGGAAGGTTTAGGAACGCAATGGAAATTGACAAACAGCTCCTTTAATTTCCATGTCAGTTGCTTTAAGTTATAGGCAAGCACAATATATACAGTTTCGTGTTTCTTGCAACGCTAAAGACTTATTGACAGAAAAAAAGCTTATTAATGCCTCTGTGTTCCCTGATGCACAGCAGAGCGTGTGCGTTCACAGGGAAGACATATCTCTGAGGGATACGTATCTGCGAACGTCTTTAAGTTTTTTGGGATTTTACTAACATGCAGATAATTAGTAATTACATCTATAGGTCTGCACACCTATCATAAATGTAAATATTCAATGCAGACAGATGACACATACTGCTTAAAGGCAGTAAGTTTGAGCTTGTAAAAACATGCTCCTAGTGAATTAGCCGTTAAAGCAGGATCAGTTTTTTTACGATCAACATTAGCATTTACCTCTGAAGCAGTGAATGCTATGCACTCAGCTAATTGGCTCCATCCATGTTTTGTAAAGGAAAGCCGCCTGTTTGGGGAGATTTTTGTAAGCTGTCCATGCAACACCAGGATCTGCCTACCATTGACAATGTTTGAGTCGGCCTATGTATTGTTAGAAAATGTCAATATAAACGCCAGATGATTTAATGATCCAATTAAAAGAATGTATTCAATGCTAGTGCTAAACAACCCGTTCTCTATGTGTTTGGAAAAAAAAAGCACGAACACAGAACCGCCACAGCATCAAGAGGATTATGGTCGCAATGAATCAATCGGTGAAATATGTGTCGAATCTTTATCAAAATAACAAATTATAAACAATACAGCCATTGCGTCCACCTTTCCCTGGCTGCGAATGCGGAACGGCGTCAAAAAGAAGTGTTTCATAATATTGCCAAATGGCTTGTGTGAAACATGATCAACTTTTCTAAAATATACTTTACTTTGTAAATCGCGAGACAAATACGGTCGTAGCTAGCAGCTTTTAAAGGACATGGCCAAATTCTGACACAATGGTACCACTGAACTGACTTATTGAGCGTTAGTAGCAGTGTCACCTGTAATACCTTGAATATCCATAAGCCCATATATAAGCATCTTCATTGGCCAAATCATCTTAAACTGAAAAGGTGGATTTCATAAAGAATACACCACCAAAATGCAATGGATTCCGATACATACATGCATAAACACAAATATACTGAAATATATATATATATATATATATATATATATATATATATATATATATATATATATATATATATATATATATATATATATATATATATATATATATATATATATATATATATATATATATATATATAATGTATATATATATATATATATATATATATATATATATATATATATATATCTATAGGTATCTATATATATATATATATATATATATATATATATATATCTATATATATATATATATATATATATATATATATATATATATATATATATATATATATATATATATATATATATATATATATATATATATATATATATATATATATATATATATATATATATATATATATATATATATATATATATATATATATATATATATATATATATATATATATATATATATATATATATATATATATATCAGAGATATGATGCGTCAAATACATATGATGTACACGGTTGGAGGCTGATAGACCTTTTACGATAAACTCAACCTATTAATTTTTTTTAAATGTGTTCAAATGACTGCGTCAGTCGTTTTGTATTAGTCTTATTTAACCAGGATGGCAAGACAGATTATTTCGTTGTCGGCCAGCGAGTGACTTTCTTTGCCTGGCATTATGGATAATATACAGTGGCAGAAAGTACTTGGTTGAATAAATCTTACCGTGCTGTTTTCAAAGTTGCTTCAACATTGCATTAGCTAATAGAAAATTGCTTTCACTTGCGCCATCCCGGACTACCATATTTGATATTATTGCTCAGCCTACAATATGTCTGAATGTCGCTGTTCCTTCGATACTTTACGCCTTTGTACGAATAATCACGCGGTAATGGCACTGTGGTGTCGGATGGAAATTTACAAAGCGTTCTGCCAAAAAAGCTTAACGAGGAGATGGCGTTGATCAATAGCGTTCCATTCAATTATGTACCCTTAGTCAAGAGAGCGTCGCATTACGGTATTACAGAACGCTAATGATATTGTGTTTATTATTGGCCATGCTAAAAGTTAATCCCTTTGCAGTCGTATTCATCTTATCTTTTTATTGTTTGCTTATACAATCATATAAAGGGTCAGCTGTAAATTTCATGAACAGTTCAATGACTAATTACTTGGAAGTTCCTTTGATCGATTTTGCTTATTGCTCGAGAAGCCTTTAATTATGAGACGGAAAGGGTGGAGGTAATGTGGAAGCATTGTTTCGCCATTCGGGCTTAAACTGCTTTAGGCACCTTAAGTAAATAATTACAACAATATCTCGAAATCAATGTAATGCAATTAGTCCTGCTTAACTATATACAACTCATCGTATATATAGTACTCTTACGTTGCTAGTCACAAGTTCCTTGTTTATTCTGTAGCGGGCAACGTCTGTTCGTATTGAGCTTCGAAGAAAATCACCCTTGCGATTTGAAATCAATCTTGGGGATATTTCTCACGATTCTTCCACATTTCGGTACTTAGCTCTCCCAATACTCTGCCAGTGCGCCCTGGCCGTCAACACCCTGTAACTTTGACATTTGTGTATCTCTCATCGTAACCTGATTTCCTATTTGTGTCGTCATGGCGTTTACTGAACAATAATCGTGTATTAAAGTATCTCGTAAAAATTATTAATTTGTTTTATACACCTTGTGATTCGAACATTTTACGCTAGCATAGGCCGGATAGGCGGGCTATAAATACAAACTTGATAACAGGAATATAAAGTCATGATTGCATTTAACAGACGCACATACCAGTCTCGTTCTGTCGGAATCCCTGATCCTGTATTGCTTCAGTATAACGGACATTCGATGATGCCTTCTGGCTCGTAGCTTATTTTACAGACCACATTAATGTTATGTTGTACCACGATGAACCCAAGGTTGGGGCAGTGTGATTAACGAGTGTACCTGATGCGAAACAGAATGAAATCATAACAGGCGTATAAACAGCTTCATGATGTGACGGTGAATACATTGTATGAGGAAATATGTACGCCAGGCAAGCAAATGCTCTTTAAATGGGGAGTGTTAGGAATGTTGGGGAAAAAATGCTTACCGAGTGTAAAAGATAATCATTAAACGAGTTAGGAGTTATTTAGATAATAGTGTTGTTGTGCGAGATGTTTGATAAAAAATATATATTATCCTCAAAATCCAATCCTCAATGAGCCGCCTGGCTGAAATCCGCAAATAAGTTTTTCAATCTTGATGTGGCATCTGATATAGTAGTATCTACCAAACTATGGCCATTATCCCAAAATACGTAGTTATCTACCGGGGTTGGCGCCATGTAAATGCTTGCACACGATTTCAATATCTGCCGGAAAATGTTCCTTAATTCTTGGCTGACGTTGAGCGAGGCATAGTGTGTAACCAGGTTATTAAGCATAATGATTTTGATCCGCCAAATTGAATATGCATAACGCTGCGTATTAACTTAAGTCAGTGGAAAGTGGTTTTAGACAACCATATGATCGTCAGCACATGCACTTACTTCGTGGGGTGGAATTATCATTATCATTTATGCATTGCACACGTCATATTTCATACCCATACTCTTACATATTATAGCAAAAGACATAAAAGAATGCATTATTGACCCAATATTATAAAAGTCACGAGCGGCACACTCACAGAATTTGAATGCCTGCAAATCAGTTAGAATGCTTGCGAATTAAGTAGTGTGTTTATGCGGAGTCAAATGATATTTTAAAATGGACCTAGGTTAATGACAAAAAAGAAATGAGCAGGAAAATCATATGATTCCGTTAAGTGACTGATGTCAACAAGAACGCGGTGGCTAATACACTAAACCAAAAAGAACCCCGGCAGAATTGCCAGCGTTTATGCCCCTGCCTCACATTGCCGAAGAAGTTCCATACGAGGTCTGTAATTGGAAAGATGTTTCAGTTGATTGCAAACGCTGGGAACGTCGAAAAATAGAGATGACTATTGCCGTGGATATGTTGATCTATTTGTTTCAGCCGACTCCTGTCAAAAACAAGGCGCTGTCAACAACGCGTGGTTGTTGCCAATATTAAGTAATTTGAACGCTTTTGTTATATTGCTTACGGCAGAATCCTCATTCAATGAGCATAAATGGCACGTCAAACACCCTCAGTATATTTATGCTTGAGGTTTTTTAAGTAGTCCAATCATCTTAGAATCGTATTGATTGATAGTTACGTTACTCACAATGATATCGTATAACCTGCACATTGTCTCACATCTTAGGTGGCTAATGAACATCCAATATGAATCACTGTGTCCGAAGTAAAGTGATCCGGGCATTCAAGGCGCAGTTATGTTTTTTAGTTCGACTGAGTTATATTAAATAGACCATTCAATGTATTGAGCCGCTAATTTTACCAATGTAACCTACACCCTGCAATCCTTCCTCTGCTATGATCTCCATCTGCAAGCATACCATATTTGTCCTCCTCAAATTGTTTGATCATATATTTAAAATTGCTTCTTTGGCCTGTTGCCAAATTTTTTTGATTTATTTAATGAATTCCGTAATCACACTTCTCAGCAAATAAACTCTGTTGGCTGTATTTAACCTTATGGCACCATTTAGATTATTCAAAGTGGAACTTACATTGCACATTGCATAGAATATCAAGCAATGTCGAAACTATTCAAATATATGCTAAACTGACGTTGCAAGATGCATTTAAATGTATTTTTGTGTGTATATAAGTGACCTCAAGTTTGTTTAACTCATCCGTGATTGTCAGATCAACGAGCAATCCTCAAGTTGAGCTCTCGTTCGTTCAGCATTGTGGGTAAAATGCAAATGCGTTCATAATTGCCCTTGATACTTTCACCCAACAGGGCTATGACACTTTTGCCTACAAACTATGTCCATCCAGTTATAGCTTCATAAACGTATGAATATATGTATGAACTCCATCATTACCTCAGTGCACCCTAGCGATATTTCGTCTTATTCGTTCGCAGATTAAGCACGACCGTATTTATCGGGTATTGATTCCGATTGAAAGAGAAACTGATAGTGATTACAAATAAAATAGCATGCTACCTACGAATGAAAATCATATGAACTATCTGGAACTTCTTGAAAGGCGTGTTGTAGTGAAATAAGTCACCTGCCTTTGCGTATTTTTCACCGATGTTATGCCAATAAATAAGGTACACTAATTGTGTTGATATATATTGCAGTAAACATACTACATGTGCATAGTGCTTGCATGGACAACTCATTAATTACCCAAAAGAAGCACAATAAAAGGCAGATTTTTTTGTGTTATTTTGTAATCACCTAGTGTAGCTATATGTACGTGGTCAAATTGCAAAGTCTTGCTAATCTAGTGTAGTCTTTAAATATTATATTAGTCACACAAACCTTGACGTTTGAAGTTAAACATATATCCAGTTATCGTGCGCATAAGCAATTTTCTTTTTCCTGGGTATGTTAATACTGTATCGTGGAGGGCATTATACTTACATATCACGATACAGGCTGGCTTTAAAACTGACATTTCATCGAATATAAAGCTGAAATTGCGACTAGATATCTCCATATCACGTTTGATATCCCTATGATTATTAAGTGTGAGTAAACACCACGTGATACATATTTGTTATCAGCTCGTAATGGTTTATTAACAGAATCCATTGCACTGATAATCTTTGTTTATAGTCTTCGTCAACGCAGCATTATACCGTTGGAATAATGATAATATTCTTTCAGCTTCATCTGCTTTAGTAAGCCAGTGCTAAAATTGTTCTTTTTCGAGTGTCTTACGTTTGCTGATTATTCGAGATATATTCCGACTAATCGAAAGATTAAATGATCTCTGCGATTTTTCCGTGCTCATATTACTTGATTTTCTAGTTCTTGATATCATAGTAGTTTACCTTTTGTTGATTCGTCACAGATTCCCATCGTATAACATAAGTAACCTCCAAGCCTATTTATTTTGATTATAACATACACATAAGAAGAAATGCGACCAAAATGGGCTAATACTGTGTGACATAACCGACTATGTGAACCAATCTGTATTTTATCTCATACATACAATGACTTTGTGCAAATGTTGCTGTGAATAAGCCTTTCACTTCGAGTAAATATGAATAAATCTTCACGAATTACACCAAGTACAGATTCATTGGAATCCCATAGTGCGGTAAATCGCCGGGTTAAGTAACGTTATGTAGAAACTAGACATTCGATGCAGACATATCCGTATGGCCATTCAACTGCCGCTCTTTAACCTGAGACACGGATGCTAACTATGGCTATCTTACAACTTATTACAGGATTGCTTTCTTGGGGTAGCTGAACCATCGCTTAGTTATGTATTTATTATCGTTATTCCGGCTCTCATGAAAAACGGGACGATATGCTTCCGTTATTATTAGACATATTAAATCTGATTGGGTTGTTTCATGTAATCATAGCTTTTAGAGACGTGTGTTGATGTTTTTCTTAGCTATGCTAAGGGACATGAGACACTTTATATTTAATATATAACAAATTGATCCTCATAAGCAGTAGTTTTATTGCTAGTTCTAGTAAATTAATGCATATAATATTAACATCGAATAACACCATTTGAATATCCTCTGAGATTGACTGTCGCAAATTAGATTTCACCACCGACTTGAACAACACAGTTTACCATTATGTATATATATAATATGAGTCGTATTGTGAATATTACAACATTAAGCAAATATATGAATTTGTTAATACCACATTGAATGTAATTAAGTTATTGGAATAATTTGCAAGCGAGTTGATTACTGGTACGATACGCAGAAGTGCTAGAACATTAGTTGACTGTCAAGAACGATCAGCATGATCAAATATATTGGTTGTTGTGAAACTTAAAAATATTATTCTAATACAAACAAACATATTTAGTTTCTGCTTGAAATGCATCTTGTGTTTTGACTGGATCCTCAAGAGACAGAAGGTGATAATTTGTATCACTTATATAGCAATTGGCATGCAGATAACTTTGCTGTCAATTTTATGTTGACTCTTACTGTTAGCTGTAATAAAAATTCAACCAGCCATTGTATATTGCAGTGTGACTGGGGTGGAATACGTGTTCAATAAGGAAGATTTGTAGCAGAACATAACGATTGATAATTGATTAAGTTGAACATGTACGCCATTTCATTTTTAGACTTCATCTCCTTTCTACGGCATTTGTGCAGTTGTAAATGTCGATCCTGTTTTCATCGATGAAATACAACAGTATCGCAACATGACCATCCAATATTCTTCCGAACAGCAGTAAAAACCATTAGAAATACAAAATACATTACGCCGCATTCTCAGACAGTTTCTAAAGGCAGCGCGCTCTAACTTAAGCACATTTAATTTTAATTAAGCTATAGATGAAAACATCTGCTGTATGTGACATTGCATAAGTGATTTATGAGTATACGTCAGTAAGTTAGCTAAAGGATGCATTAATGTTAAAGATACAATCGCAAATGACGTTTGGCCGCACACCAGTCTCATATGATTATGACACACCTATCTCATATGGTGCAACCCAGAAAACACACACACGCACAAGCTGACTCACATGTGCGAGCGGTACTGGCACACCAGTCTCATATGATTATGACACACCTATCTCATATGATGCAACCCAGAAAACACACAGGGTGACTCACATGAGCCAGCGAACCCCTCGCACCTCCCCCCCCCCACCATATGAGCCCAGCCCTTCCAGCCCCTATGGTATAGGCCCACACCAGTAGTTAGTCACCGTAGAGGTTATTGAGTGATAAATATCTGCGACCGTCGCTGTAAGTTCCATTTTTCACGCGGTTGAGGTCCTGTATAAACTGGGCAACCTTAGCGTCGTTCTTCTCGATAAAGTCGGGATCGGGACGAGCGGTTATCAATCTCATTGTAAAGAGCTTCCAACAGTAGAAAGCCCCCGTCGGCCTCTCTGTGGTCCCACTCGGTCTTCCCAACCAAGGACCGTGATGCTCCTGTTCCAAGCCCAGGCAACTATTAAATCTCCCGTTCGCACTATAGTCGCCGTCTTTAAGCCCCTCCACCCCCGCCCACCCCCAAGCCACCGTCTCCTTATACTTCTTCCGATCCTTGTGATACACCTGGTTATACGTCTCAGCTCTCCTCAGGTCCTCAAAGGAGCACAACCTGAAAACGCAGTCGACAAACACCCCGATGGTCGCCACCGGACTGTGGTGCAACCCCAACAGAACCTGAGGCTTATACATATTCGGAATCACCCTCCCAGGACTCCGAGTGTAGGGGCACTTTATCTCGAGCAACACAACCTCCTCAGGATGCCCCAGACAGACAGCATCCACTCCAGCCTGCCGGATTGGGAGCACACAAAAGCCATCCGGAGAGTAGGCCGTCGCGCCGCCATCAATATAGATATTATTTCCGTAGACCTTGGTGTCGTACACCTTCTCCAATACCGCAATTGCAACCTCCTCAAAAGTCGTACCCCAGAGGCAGGGTGCGCTAAAGCGAACACCCCTGTTGCTAGTTTTTTCTGTCAGCTTCTTGCTATAGCTGCTGAAGTATTTTTGCCCTATGATAGAGGAGTAGTCACTTCCTCCAACGCAGCCCTTCCTCATGGTCTCCCACTGGTCCGTATTTTGTTTGACTCCAGTATGATCGTTGCAGAAAGATTTTTTCGCCGCCTCCATTATATCTAGCAACCCCCACACTTCAAATGGACTGTCCGGGTCATACCTTAGCAGGACTAGGGGGCGATTCTGCCGCTTTCAAACATTTTGCTTTAATGTCACTTTTCATTTGACTATATTTCATGATCTCGACCGAAACGAGCTTAAACTCATCATCTGAGATATACCGATCTTCAAGCGCCGCCGATACAATGTCAGCAATGGTATTCAATTTGCTCTGAGCGAGAATGCGGATCT
Organism: Urechis unicinctus; assembly: GCA_034190875.2. Lineage (NCBI taxonomy): Eukaryota > Metazoa > Annelida > Polychaeta > Xenopneusta > Urechidae > Urechis > Urechis unicinctus. The sequence continues at coordinate 35,144,113 of CM067349.1, forward strand.
TGTCATGCTTTTTTAACTTAATGGTCAGCCGCCTACTGATGAATTTTCCAGCAATTACAAGTAGCCCACAAGCGGCTCCAGTAGCACCCAACACTGTGGCAATAGGAATGGCAACTATTGTAGACATTACACCTACACCACTTGCGCCAAGAAACATACCCACAGCAACTAAAGCAGTGTCTACAGCGTCTACTGAGTTTACTGCACACCTATATTTTTTGTACATAGCACCATATTTTTCAATTTCTTTATCAAGGTATTGCTTCTTAAGACTGATCTCATTCAGCCGATAGGAGTGCCCCAGATCACATGGAGGAGGCTCCGGATTTAACGGTGCAGTCGTTGGTTGTTGTTTCATACTGTCTTTGTATACATAAGTCTATATATCAAGTTCAATTAGGAGTGAAGCTACAGACCAAGTCGCCCCTGTGTTTTGTGTGGTTGTATAAAAATTAATAATGTTGCCTTGTTCTAGCTGTAAAGACTGGTCTAAAGTTATTACAACAGCCCGTTGGTTAGCAGGCTTACTTATTCCTACCACTTGATTCGTTCCATTAATAACAGGAACGACTGATATAGGACCAGCATCAGCACCAACACCCGAAGACAACCCCATACGAATGATCTTGCCATTACATAACATGGTATATCCACAGCTTGAGTCATGTGAGTCTCGACCCCTAGCCCCATGGCCAAACGACCACTCATATCCTCTGCGAAGGGGGCCACTTGCTTCTGCCCATATAGTAATGAGTGGTTTCGTCTTTTCATCTACGTATCGTCTCAGGTACCTGTTCTGCTGTCTATATTCAGCATCAATATACTTTTTATGAACAGCATCCTTCGGTGAAGTCGGGTCTCCCAACTCAACGATTTTATTATCTCCCATTTCAAGGTCTCCGGTCATAGTACCGCCACTTTTATCCATTTTTTTTGAGTCACCAATAGATACATAGGTCTTTGTGGCATATTCCGATAGGTCGGCGCCCTGAACAGTGCTTGCCGGTTTTTGCCTAGGTCCATAAATACTCGTTTTTATTGACATCTTGTAAATTTAAGAACAACGCTAACAGGTAAGTCGTGGTTATCTAATAGCCTTCCTTTATTATCGCGTAACTGAACCTTTAACTCATGCACTGTTCCACTAGTGACACGCTTACAGACAGGATTAGCGATGTTCGTGGTTATAATATCACCGAAAGAGCCACCCTCTAAGCCAACAACATCAACCTCCAAACCGATACCTAATGGTGTAATATGCTCCTGAAGAAGGCTTAAGCTCCAGAGGCCTGGTTTTAATGCAGCATATCCTCTCTCTTCTGAATTCCTTGACCGCCATGCAATGCTCTCGTCTGATTCTAGATTGTACCAGCCCACAGTATACGTGATTGACCTTAGGCCAACTCATAGATCGCCCGCTGTGTTGTCAATAGGTTTTTGCAGGGACACAGCGCCGCCGCTTTGAACATTTGACAGAGTGTGATACATAGCACTATGAATAAACAAGCCTTTAGTTTCAATAGAAAAGCTACCCATATGGTGCGGACGGGGTGTATCCAGCCACATATGGTGTGGGAGATAAACTAACCCGACAAACAATTCAAGTTGTTCACAATGGTGGTACATTCACAGCAAAGTTTCCTGATCTATTCAGTAACTATAAGGTGCCGCCGGTAACAGCGGACAAAGTAGTAAAAGACTGGTTGACAAATCCAATGCAGTTTTGGCAGAACCAGTTAAACTTTGCAGTGTGGTGTGCATCAGCCGGCTGCGGCGTGTCATCCCACGATCACCTCGAGGCTGGGATTCCACTCGTGAAAGCTCTCTACACCTTTCACCTTTATTACACAGTGCGTCGCCTATTAGCAGAACTGCAAGCGCCTCTACCTCAGGATCATGCCTATGACCCCTATAACAATACATATGACAAGAGGGCATATGAGAGACTCTGCACTAACTTTGGTGTTCAACCAAACACAGACTGGCGCCAGAAGGCAACCGTAGCTAATAGTGGCCTTGGTATCTTATATGCACATGATGCGTATGGTTACGGGAGTGTCGTCAAGGTTGCTGGTCGAAACGTTCGTTATGACCCTACACGGATGGGCTTTGAGGCGGAAAAAGATACAAAGCCAGGTTTTGCCCATGCGAGTAACCTACAATCCTTTCAGGAGAAAATGGGTGCTGTTCTACATCTAGCACAGGGACCTGAAGCAGACGAGGCCTGGAGTACCTTCATACTGGACACGTCTGAGGGCTTTACACAGACCGGCGTTGAGCGAATTAACGACAGCATTCGGACCTATGTCTGGGCCATTCTTAGTGCTCAGGCGCATACCCGCTCAGAGATACTAGGTGTTGGAACGTCCTTTGATGCCCAAAAACAATTTCAGGCTAACGTTGAGGATGCCATCAACTCCCCAGTGGATATTCCATCATCCATCCGACGGTATCAGAACGTCCTCCAGAATGCCTCCTCAAAGGTTGATTATGTGTTTGGAACGGGCCTGTACATGGCTCCGTCTGATATGAGCCTCGCCATTGGAGACGTTGCTGGGTACAACAATCTGATTACTATCGCAACTGAGGAGCAGCAGATCGGCAGCAATACTGATGTCAACGCGGTTCCGGTTGTTCCAGATAGAGGAAGCTTTGACCCTCCGCCAGATACAGATACAGATATGGAACTCTCCTCTCCAGGGCCCGCCCCTATGGCCGAGACTGGTCTGCGTGGGGCGCACGAGGATGAGAAAACCGCTCTTATTATAGGCGGAATCACTATAGGCTTAGCTGTGCTTTGGTTTGCTACGTAGTAAGTCACGGAGTATCAGGAGGATAACTCCCCCCACCGCCACAACTGCGGCCCATACATGTTCTGCCATCCAACCAGCCACCTTTGCAGCTGACGTAAGCAGCCATGATACGATGGATCCAATGATTCCTGGAAGGGCAGCTGCTGCCTTACCGGCTAGGCCCTTCAGGACGTTTGCCAAGGAGTTCAGCTGTTTTTTAATCCATTCCTTTAAACCAGGCTTATCAGCTGGTGTCGGCGTTGGTGCCGGGGTTAGACTAGTGCTCCCTCCACCCGTCAAAGCAACTACAAGGGTCGAGATTGCCAATCCAATCGCAGTGAGTATGGAGGCGATTGTTATACCCTGCTCCCGGAACAGGTCGCGTACACGCTCAGCTAGTGTTGTGTCCTCGTTAAGAAGTCTGTTGATCGTTTCCCTGATGCGATTAATTTGGGTCCTTAGACGGTTACGGTTTTCAGAGGCAGCCTCAATACGGGCACTCCGCAGGTCCTGCAGCTCTGCAAGATCATTTGCTTGGAATCTCAATGCTCGACTATCACCCCTCCCTTCCTCCTCCAGGCTTGCCATTTTAGCTTCCCGCTGTTTTATATTCCTTTCTATCTCAGTTATCTTAGCTAGGTTATTGACCAGCTCACCCCTCTGGGTCTGCATAGCCTTATCAAGCCCCATAAGCTCTCTGAGTGGTAGTTCGTTGTCTGTTTGTGTGCCTAGGTCTTCTATGGCGTTATGAACGCCCTCTATGAAGCTTGTTTCTTCCACACCACCTTGCTCTGTCATGGCTTCGGGGCTGCTCATTTCTAACTTTGGAAGTGCAGCTTCCGCTTTAGCAGCAGCTTCGTCAACGCCTTGTAGGGCTTTTGCTGCCATTGTGGATAGTTCAGGGGTCACTCTAAGAGCCCGAGCAAGCTGTGTACCACCGTAATCTAGGATACTCCTAGGAGAGAGGAATTTGTTTGGATTGTTCTTCCATGTAAGAAGCTTCCATTCTCGGCCCCACTTAACCCAAAGGTCACCTTGTTGAGACGATCTAAACTCCAGAGTGGCCTGCAGCCCATGCTTAGACACTGCCTTCTCCCACCTCGTAACTAAGACTTCAGTTTCTTCTTTGGAACCCACCTGATCTTCTGTTAACCCCGCAGGCATTTCAGTAATAGCCCAAGGTGGACTAATCGTACTCGATGTATCTAAAGTTTCGTCAATCAGGTTAGTCTCCTCATCATCAAAGTTAGTGTCATTCCTCTCCCACTCCCCCTCCTCCTCTGGGTCGTCAAATGCTGGGGTTATCAAACTCCATGTCTGTGTGTTAAAGATATAATTGTAATTAAACATTCAACATGACGAGTACTTACGGGCGCAAACTAAACCCACACCGCCGGATACGCGAACCCCTTGGGGTAAAGGGCGTGCGAAAATCTGTATGCGTTACAAACAATCCAAGCACTATTGACCAGAACCAACAACTGCTGGTTCGCTTCCCCAATCTAGGCGCAGACGACGTCATTGTTTCAGGGACAGCACGGCTGGCCTTTACAATCACGCTGACCTCGCCTGATGTTAACCGCAGCGTTGTGCAAAACCTGGGCCGCGCCGTGGTTAAGAAATTGACAATCAAGATTTCTGGCAATGAGGTCATGTCTATTGATGACAGCGATGTGTACCACTGTTACCACGACTTGTGGCGGACTGCACAGGAGAGACAGGGCCTCCAGTATCAGGGCATTGACACATCAGATGACAGAAACGCAACTAAGATACGAGTGGGGGCAGGAGACAAGGTTGATACCGAGGAAGAGGACAAGGCGGCAGCTGATGTTTATAGTAACAGGTTCTACATTCCGCTTGATTTTGAACTCCTCGAGAGCCACATGCCATTCTACCAGAGTGCGCTTAGTGACAGACTGGAATACGAGCTCACATTCAACGACTACAACCGCGTGATTCACGCAACAGGCGACACCGCTGCAAGCTACAAAATTGATGGCATCTCGCTGGAGTATGACATGGTTACCCACACAGAGTTGGCCCGCCTGATACGCACACAGTACACAAGTCGGCTCTCGATTCTGTATGACCGTGTGCTTCGTCACAGGAAGCTTGTATACAATAAAAGAGATACACTGTGGAACATCAACCTGAACGTGCCGGCTCGCAGCATGAAGGGCATCCTACTGCTCTTTGAAGACCCGACCAACGCCTCATACGCCAGGAAAACAGAGTTGTTCTACAACCCAAAGATAACGAAGGTTGAGGTGACCATTGAGGGCATCCCCAATCAGCTCTATGCCCAGGGCATGCGTGGCTACCAGCAGTGGGACGAGGTGAAGAAGGCCTGTGCAGCAACGAGTAAACGAGACCCCAGTGTAGCAATAGCATTAAAAGACCTGTCATTGTCAGACGTTTCCCTAGGAGAGTACCTAACCACCAAGTATGCTCTGTGGCTCGACTTAAGGACGAGTGATGACGACCAGCTACACGGTAGTGGCAGGGCTGTGGAGAATGCGTCTGAGGGCATCACCATACAGATCACAAAAAAGGCAGAGGCGGCCGGCGCATTGAACGTTTAGATGTATATTGTAATGGATGCACAGCTTAACATTAAAGATGGCAGGTTCGTCAGCGCAGTCTACTAAGTTTACATTTCCAGATGGCCCCTGTTCGGCAATTGTTTGTGGGCAGACAGGATGTGGGAAAACCGCATTCATACTTGAAGGGCCCTTCTTTGGTGCCTTCGAGCATATTGTAATCCTCTGCCCTACCATACGTTTCAACGAGGCCTATCGGACGCGGTCATGGGTGTGGGAAGATTCAGAGGTGTACGTGGTTGATCCAGGGGAGCGGCTCCATGACCACCTGAGGGCTTTCTACCATTGTTTTAAGGGCGAGCCAACCCTGTACATTTTTGATGACTGTTCGGCAACAAAGGCCCTAACCAAGAAGAAAGACATATTATCCGAACTGGCCTTTAGCGGCCGCCATGCGCAGCAATGTGTCTGGGTCCTCACCCAAAAGTACAACTCTGTGCTGAAGGACTTACGTCAGCAGACTCGCTGGATGGTGCTCTTTCACACCAAGGACCGTGACTCGTTTGAAGACGCCTTACGTGAAAATAATGTAATTCCAACAAAGGAGGAACGTGCCACAGTACGCCAACTACTAGCAAAGACCAAGCACGCAAAACTGCTGCTGAAGACTGATCAGCCTACTGCATATGCCGTCGATTGAAGTGATATTGGCCTTGATAGCAGCCGCTGCCTCAGTAATCAATTTAGGTTTCTTTATCTGGGTAGCGGTGCAGTATTTTGAAGCTCGAAGGCGTATACGTATATTCATGGATCCTGATACAATTATTGATAAACTCCTTGAACAGGACTCGACTGGCTTAGCAGAGACAAAGTCTGGGGGAGCGGTACCTAGTTGCACCCCTAGTGTAGATATGTCTTCTAAGAGAGATAGGCTTGCTGCCGTCATAGCCGGAGGTCAGGGCCGTCAGTACCTTGGTTTGAAGGGCCTTACAATTGACCAGGTTGAATCAATGTCTGATGAAGAGATCATAAAGCTGTATGTGAAATTCGAGGCTCGGCTAGGTGCCAGCATGACACGTACTCTAGGTCAGACACTGCTACAGCTGTACTCAGGTATTGCTTGTATGTTTCTACCAATCCCACCAGAACACCAGCCAAGGCTAATTACAGACCTCGAGACGGACCCGTTTGTTGGACACGCGCTAAGCACTGCCACTTGTGAGCTATATCATCGCTATGGTATGTTTTTAGCTCCCTTAACTGCGGCTTTAACAACAGTTAAGCACTGTCAATTTGGAAAAACAAGCACCGAAACAACAGGGGCCAGTGGAGAGGAAGACACCACTTCGGCGCTATAGTATGTGTTTAACTCTGCTATAGCATGTGCTTAACTCCGCTATAACATGTGCTTACTAAGAGATGTCAATTGGACAAATAAATTTAGTAAGTAAACATGGAAGAAACGAACACGAATCAAGGGGAGACAACACCGGTGGAGATAACGTCAGTGACAAAAAACAATGAGCAACTGCGCCGCCAGGGCCACGCCGAGCATACTTTTAAGGATGCGGACGAGGCTATGCGTGAGTACGCCTTAATTATGAATAAAACCGTCGACCCGCTTGGCTCTGAGCCGCAGCTTTCAGACTTCTACGAGCCCTCAGATGAACAGAGGGGGCGTGAGGTGGCGTTCATTATACTGGGTATGGCTGCGACTGGGCTGGTTGCATACAGGCTTGCTAAGTAGGTCATTTGGAGACTTGAACGTTTACTGTATATGGATCGTCGCATGCAAGAGATCTACTATAGTCCTAAGGGATACTGGAAAGGCATTACTGCTATCAAGAAGCTTGCGACAGAAGAGAGGGTTTCTGAGGAAGTTGCCAGGGGGTGGCTAACAAAGCAAGCTATATGGCAAATCTACCTGCCAGTGCCAAAACACATTCCCAGGCCAAAGTTTGATGTCCCTGTCCCCAATGAGGTTCACCAAGCCGATCTCTTATTTCTTCCTCATGACGTTGTGAAGCGCCGGACTTACAAGTATGCCCTAACATTGGTTGATGTGGCCTCGCGCTACAAAGCGGCTGAGCCATTGACTACAAAAGGGGCTAAGGGGGTCGCAGGTGCACTTGAGAGGATATACAAACGAGGACCGCTGCATTGGCCTAAACTACTTCAGGTGGACCCCGGACGGGTGCAGCGAATCAGCTGTTAGTAAAACATAGAGTATCAGTCAGGCGTGGCCGTGTGAATATCCATCGAGACCAGGGTATAGTGGAACGCTTTAACCGAACCCTTGCTGAACGACTCTTTGGTCACCAGTATGCCGTAGAGTTAAGGGATACTGGAAAACGATCGACTGAGTGGGTTTCTCGACTGCAGGCTGTAGTCTCTGCGATAAATAATGAGGTGACCCGCTTGACTGGAAAAAAACCTAAAGATGCTATAAAGGCAAAACGAGTTGCACAAAAGCCCTCTGCAGTCGTACCAGTGCGCCCTCTGGGGGTCAAAGAGCAAAAGCTTCCATCTGATGTTGGCGTTCGCTACCTCTACCAGCCTGGTGAGGCAGAGCAAGACCACCGGCGGCGGGCCACTGACCCTGTGTGGTCGCTCAATGTTTACCGGATTGGAAGCTCTGTCACTAAATCTGGTGAGCCTTTACTATACTATTTGCTGGATGGACCTCTCCGTGGCTTTGTAAAGGAGGAGTTGCTTGTGGTGCCGTCCGATACCCAGTTGCCGCCAGACGGTATTATCAATTAGACTAATAGATATCTATATATATAACAATGGTAGTATTTGACAATAAGTGCCCATGGATATTGCTCGAAAAGAAAGTCCCCTGTAACAGGCCCTGTACGCAAGAGCAAGAGTTTTGTAACTTACACAGATATAAGATAAAACATGGTGTCATTAATCGTCTTTGTTCGGGTTGTCAGAAGGCTATAAAAAATAATAAGGTAGGATTGTGCATGGATTGTGGGTTCGATAAAGTCAACCACAGTCGTCTTCGTCTTGCCCAAAAGATTGTTTCACAACGGCCTATAGCTGGGGACACGCCAGTCGGCGCCACTGAACGGGGATTCCCCACTGTATAAAAATAGAAATCTTGTGGCGCTGTCAACAACATGGTTTGGCAGCTATGTGCGACGAAGCTTGGCACCTTGTCAGAGACGGGTGTTTACTGCATAGGTCAAAGTCCGCTCGCTGTATTGTTGTTGCCTTTTGTGTATCAACGAATTCCCTTTTAGACTAATGGAACTGTATAGTAAACATGACTCATAATCAGCGAGCACTTGAAGCCCAAAATGATTATGTTTCAATTCACGGTTTTAAGCCTCCTTATCCACACTCTAAGGTTGCACTCAAAGCTCTCCAAGTGAGTAATGAATATGACCGTACATACAAGGAGATGTTTGCTAGATTAAAGGCTGGGGTGGCACGCACCCCTGTCCCCACTGCTGCCCCACGCAGACCAGTCCCTGCCCCACGCAGACCTGTCCCTGCCCCACGCTTCCCCGCAACCCAGTCCCCAGTCCCCACAGCGCGTCTTGCCTTCAAAAAGACTAAGTGGGCTGTTAAAAACTATTTGCGTGGATGGGTGATGAACGTTCCTGAGTCTCACCCCCTTAGCTCGGACCTTATGATGTTCTTTAAGGGCATGCGTCGGAAGATGCATAAAGTTTTGACTGGTGAGCTGGAAGAGCTAGGTGGAATCAAGTGTCAGTTTGCCCTTAAGGTAAGACTCTCCAAGCACTCAGATGATGACAGTACTGAGTATTTTGAGCCTGTATTGCGTAATAAGCAGCAGGTGGTTCTCTCCTCAGAAGATATTAACGATGAGCTGGACCAGTGCAATGCTAATATCCAAGAGCGGTTGGAGAACTGGACCAACCAAGGTTCTGGCTGGGAGTTTCAGGCGGTCACAACTCTGTGGATTGAAATTGCCAACTACCAGCCATTGAAAGGTGGCTCCTACCTGAAACTGCCGAGAAAGCTGGCGGTAAAGAAGGCAATTAGAAACGTAAAAAACACAAATGACCCACACTGCTTTCTATATTCCATTGAAGCGGCTCTGCACCCGGTTGCCAAGAACCCGCAGTGACCATCGAAATATAACATTAAGCTGCTCTTAAGACTCTTAGAAGGATAAGGCGTGGACTATCCAACAACTATCTCGCAGATTGAGAAGATAAAAAAACATGCTAAAGTAGGCGGCTTGAATGTCTTTGACTGGGATGGAAAGGCCACCATCGTTCACCGTATCAGCAGACAGCCTGGTCCATGTATAAACCTCATGCTGATTGAGGAGGAGGGTAGGTTTCATTACACGCAGATCGAAGACCTGAACCGCCTGATGTATGACCAGAGTAAGTACGAGCACCGCAAGTTCTTCTGCGAGCGATGCTTGCATGGATACACCACTGAGAAACTGCTCCTGGCGCACAAACCTGAGTGCATGGGTATCGGGCAGACTGCTGTGCGAGTTGACTTGCCTGAGGAAGGGAAGAACATATTATCCTTCCAGAACTGGCAGAAACAGCTTGCTGCCCCCTATCTTATCTATGCCGACTTTGAGGCGCTCACAGTGAAGCTTCCGGGACCTGCGCCTAATCCTGGTAAGAGCAACACGCAGAGAACACAGGAGCATGAGCCATGTGGTTACGGCTATGTGGTTGTCGGATGTGATGGGCAGACAGAACCCCCTGTGGTTTATAGAGGAAGCGATGTTGTGGAGAAGTTCTTACAGGCTCTGCAGCAGGAGGAGCAAAAGATCAAAGCAGTTCTGTCCAAGCCTGTCCCTATGCGGATGACTCGGGAGGATAGAAGGGCACATAAGGCTGCAACTCACTGTCATGTGTGCAAGAAAAAACTGGGCTATGACTCTGTTCGCGATCACTGCCATATAACAGGCTTGTACAGAGGGCCAGCCCATAACGTGTGTAACCTGAAACTTCGGCTGAGTCCCAAAACAACACCCATCCCTGTGGTGTTCCATAACCTGCGGGGCTACGACTCCCATCTCTTGATGCAGGGTATAAGCAAAGTGGAGGGCAATATCAACTGCATCCCAAATAACATGGAGAAGTATATCTCCCTGTCGGTCGGACAGTTGCGCTTCATTGACAGTGCACAGTTCCTCCTGGCCTCGCTCGACAAGCTTGTGTCTGCTAACAACCCAGATGCCTTTGCTGTGACGGAGGAATACGAGCCAGACCAGATGAAGCGGCGCTTGCTGCTGCGTAAGGGAGTGTATCCCTATGAGTTCATGGATGGCTGGGATAAGTTTGATGCTCCACTGCCGCCGATCCTGGGGACTACCATGACCTTTACTTACGCACGTATGTACTACTCCTGGCCGATGTGTTTGAAACATTCCGCAAAACCTGTCTTAAGCAATACAGGTTGGATCCGGCCCACTACTATACCAGCCCCGGTTTGTCGTGGGATGCGCTTCTTAAGAGCACAGGGATGAAACTCGAGCTTCTCACCGATTATGACAAGCACCTGTTTATTGAGAAGGGGCTGCGCGGTGGGATAAGCATGGTATCACATCGCCACGCTAAAGCGAACAACCCATACGTGGAGGGCTTTGAGCAGGATAAGCCAGCGAGCTATATCCAGTACCTCGATGCCAACAACCTGTATGGGTGGGCGATGAGCCAAGCCCTACCTACTTCGGGTATTGAGTGGGTGGAACGGCCTGAGAACCTAGAGATCCAGGACCATCCCGATGATGCTGAAACGGGGTATATACTTGAGGTTGACTTGGAGTATCCTGCTGCGCTTCATGACGAACACAACGATTACCCCCTAGTGCCGGAGCGGCTTCTTGTGCAAAATGAGTGGTTGTCAGACTACCAGAAAGATCTCCTAGGTGCATTGGGGAGCACCGGAAATGGAGTTGAAAAGCTGGTGCCCAACCTGCGGAACAAGGAGAAGTATGTGGTACACTACAGGAACCTCAAGCTATATCTGTCTTTGGGGTTGAGACTCACCAAGATTCATCGTGCGCTTGTCTTTGACCAGACTCCATGGATGGAGCCTTACATAAGGATGAATACAGATCTGCGCAAGGCCGCCAACAGCGACTTTGAGAAGGATCTCTATAAACTTATGAATAACTCCGTCTTTGGTAAAACGATGGAGAATCTCCAGAGGCGAGTCGACGTTAAGATTGTGCGCTCATCGGAAAAAGAAAAAATACGTGGGCTTGTTGCCAGCCCCGCCTATACTCGACAAAAAGTGTTTGACGATGATCTAGCTGCCCTGCATATGCACAAGACTCGCTTAGTGCTGAACCGCCCGGTCTACATTGGCATGTGCATTCTGGACCTCTCCAAGCACTTGATGTATGACTTTTACTACAATGCCATGAAGGCTAGATATGACAGTAATATTAACCTGCTTTACACAGACACAGACTCGCTGCTGCTTGAGATCCGTACCACTGACGTCTATGCTGATATGAGGGAGGATTGGCATCTCTTTGACACTAGTAACTTTTACCCTTCTCATGCCCTACACAGTGACAAAAACAAAATGGTTTTGGGTAAGATGAAGGATGAGTGCGCTGGCGTGCCCATCAAGGAGTACGTTGGTTTGCGCCCTAAGATGTACTCTATCCTGATGTCTGATGAGGGCGAGATAAAAAGAGCTAAGGGTGTGAAGAAGGTGGTGGTGAAGAAGCATCTACGACACGCTCAGTACGTGGAGTCACTGTTCGACCAGAAGCAGTTTCGCCACGGAATGAACATGCTCAGGAGTGACTGCCATAAAATATATGGGCTCCACGTTAACAAGGTGTCTCTCTCCCCCTTTGACTCAAAGCGGTGGATAGCTCCAGGTGGTGTAGACACTCTGGCCTAAGGGCACGTGTCGATATGTTGAACATATGATAGCTGAGGTATAGAATGAGCACCGATGAACATATTGGGGTGGCCGAGCTGCAAGCAGATGTGGAACATATATGGGAGGAGAAGGTGGACCTTGAGAATGATGTGAGGGATTTGGAATCAAAGTATGAGGACCTTTTGGAGCGCGTGAGTCGTTTAGAAGAGCTTATTCCTCAGGGTCCTGGTGTAGAGGAGAAGGTGAGGGAATTGGAATCGAAGTATGAGGACCTTTTGGAGCGCATGAGTCGTTTAGAAGAGCTAATTCCTAAGAGTCCTGTTGTAGATGGTTGACATTGCTGTCACCCTCTTTAGTGGGCCTATACCATAGGGGCTGGAAGGACTGGGCTCATATGGTGTGGGGGGAGGTGCGAGCGGTTCGCTGGCTCATGTGAGTCACCCTGTGTGTTTTCTGGGTTGCACCATATGAGATAGGTGTGTCATAATCATATGAGACTGGTGTGCCAGTATTACTGAACTTGAGGGTCGTGTAAAGGAGTTGATATTGCATACAGAGTATATGAAAGATGAAAAAATAGTTTGCATCTGAGTGATATGGAGACTAAGTATGATGACCTTGTGAAACTGCAGGACATGGTGAGAGATCTAGAGGTTAAGAACAATGATCTTATGGAGCGAATGGAACACCTAGAGGACCTTGTTTGCAGGTTGTGAACGACATACTAGTTTACCAACAAACTAGCCCCTCGGCCCCGTTTGGGGGTCTGGTCCGAGGGGCCCTAGGGTGAGCAAATATCTTGTATAAGCCGTCCAAGGGTCAGTAGTATATATAAAGGAGGTAGGTGTGCCTGAACCGCGACATAAAGGTAACCGAAAGTCGGGTTGCTCTGGAGTAAAAGAGCGCTTCTATAAGATAGGTGTGCCAGAACCCATATGAGATAGGTGTGTCATAATCATATAAGACTGGTGTGCCAGTACAGCTCGCACATGTGAGTCAGCCTGTGCGTGTGTGTGTTTTCTGGGTTGCACCATATGAGATAGGTGTCTTAATCATATGAGACTGGTGTGCCAGAACAGCTACTCCCTATACTACTCGATGCCTTACCGCAAAATTACCAAGGCAGCCGTCAGTATGGGACACATAGACGAACATAAAAACAATCAACTAGAGCGTGTAATTCTTTGATTAGGATAGGCCGATTGGTATTTTGTTCGCTGGAAAAAGTGACCATATTTTTTTTTCTAACTATTTCGCTCCCTCTTCAACGTATGTACGCCTTCCGTTTCTTGCTCCCGCTATCTCTTCGGGTAGTAGCAGCACCTCGCCGGGCGATATCGAGAGGGGTGAAGCGGTTTTTATCGATTCCACAGAGAATAGGCTGTAGTTATCCAGCCGTCAATTTGTGACATTTTGGCCTGGCTATTTTCAGCGCGGCTTGAGACTAGATTGATGACATGGAGTGTTTGACAAACCCCATCAGCGAGGCACACATAAAATCAGGATCACACAGGAACTGACGTGACTACCCGCTTATATAATTAAAATAGCTCTAAGATCATATACATCGACTGATTAATATACAATTAAACCAACGTTTGTTCTCCTGTTGGTTGAATTCATTTACATTAGGTTCAGTCACCTGCAAGATTCTTTAAGTGATAGTATTAACATCCACTGCGGATGTCTGCGCTCGAGACAGTATGGCCTTTAAACAGATATATTGCATCATTGATTGCAGCAGATATTTGCTAATATTTTTTGTTTGTATGACTAAGACTGCATGGGTAGTGTTGCAACCATTTATGCTTTAAAATCGAAATCGCTTATTAAGTGTCTTAGTACACGAAAATCGACCATCACTTTGGAGAGCAAACATGGCTGCAACAGAGTGTGATAAGTTTGTGCAGCCATCTGCACACTGTTGCAGCCACGTTTGCTCTCTAAGGCAATGGTATATGGAGCCTTCCATGGGCTTGTATGTGACTTATGGTCTTCGTGTGGCAGCAAAACAAGAATGAGCTTAGGGCTATGTTCAGTGATTTTCCTCATCAACTGACATGCATCAACAGGAGGCTCAAGCGCATAGTGTTTTTTGTGCACTCATTCACTTGAATAAAGGATATAATATATTGTACATTGACATTTGGAAGGGTACTGACATATTGGCAATTATACGAAGGTTAAGTAGTTGTACTTGTATAATGGCATAACATTGATAAACGAGTCAAATAATCGGTTGGCAACGCGCCCAAAAACAGGAGAGAATATTTGATCAATTAACATTGTAGTGAACAACATTTCATTGCAGGCCATATATTACTGCAATCAATACGTTAGATAAATGACGTTTTTGTGCGAATAGTTTCATTGTTTCATTATATGAAAAGTTCTTTTATGTGTGTTAATGAATAAATATGTTCGTGAATACATACGGGCCAGGGGAAGCTTTATGTCCCGCTGACGCACTTTCTAGTGTGTCTGTCACCATGTTGCGCTTAGATTGATGCATACAGCGTCCAGTTTGCTGAGTACGTTAATGGATGCTATGGATTTGATGTCAGCTTTTTTTCGTGATGGTGCCAAAACCCATATAAAAAGGTGTGATAAAACCTCCGATTTTTCTTGTTATCTGCTTTATATGGTAGCAATGCATCACTATGTATCATATTTACAAGTGCACTTGCGTTAAATCTATAGTCTTTATAACGACCCCTAAATAGAATAAAAGATCTTTATAAGTTCCATATATGAACTTGTGAATTAGCCGCAGTTTTATGAACACTGTTAGCAGTTATCTCTTAATGAGCAAGTTTTATGCACTCAGCTAATTGGTTCATTCCATGAAGCAAAACATCCTAATCCTATTTGAGGAGATGTGTTTTGTGTTACACAATTTTTTGCTTGCATCTGTTAAGCATTGTATTCCGTTTACGCTGGTTCCGTTGACATTACTTTAGTTTTGTCACTGTCAACGCCAGATGCTTCAGTAATTCAATTCAAAGATGTTTTTTAATGATTGTGATTATCTCACTCGCACAGCCCAGTCTGTCGAAATATTGACAGCAAAAAGCACTAGCAATGAACCGTCACACACGCAAAAGGGTTAAGTTTGCTCAATCAGGGAGAAGTGTGCCCAACTATTACCAAAAAACCCAAAACATTCTATGTACCATATACATTGCGTCGACCGTTCCCTGGCTGCGTAATACCCCAAAACAGTGAACGAGGTATCAATCGATCACACACCGTGTATACGAATATAACGTCATATTCAGCAGCAATCTAGGGCGGTATTTATTAAACCAAACTTAACTTGAGTTCACCAATTAGGCCACATTCATAGCATAGCATGTTAGCGGTCACGACTAAGTCCGCCGCCAGTTCACCCCGATCAACAGTAATTACAATTTGTTTCGTTATTTTGAATCATATAATGCATGTAAGAATAACACAGAAGAATAACCGAATTCCGTCGAGGTAAGTGATAACAATGAATCGTCATTATTGCGAGTCAAAATGAAAAGAAATAGTTTCGAATACAGATTCATTACTGACCTCAATATAATTAGACTTAAGGTCAACTATGATATTAGTAATGACATAAGGCATAGCCATTGGTCCTAAGTTTCAATAATACATGTTCCACGGCATATTGCGAGCATCATGACGATATTTTTATCCATGAGCGTGACTATTATACAGTGTTTAAACTTGTGAACTCGATTCAACAATAAAATTGAGATACAAGTCGGTGAGACAATCAAAGCAAATCCCAGACAAAATTACACAAGCTTAAAAAAAAGAACAATACAACTATGCGATGAATGCACATAGGTTATTCCACTCATGTTAAAGTGGATTTCTGACAAAATGTAGGGAATTATGCGAACTAGTTGTTTTGTACGCATTTTTGACGCGACAATCGGAATGTTTAAAGAAAGAGAATAATTGTTGCCTGTCCGACATGTTTTGTCACACATTATAAATGATTTTGCGTTCACTATAAAGTCTTGCATTGTTATTCCTGATTAAGAATCATACGAGACGTGACTGATTAAACTCGTGTTTTTATCCATGTATGTATTTGACAGCCAATCATTTGCAAGTGGGATGACCTTTTCTCAAAACTCTTTTGAATTCAATCAACTGTGCTAGCGCCCTGTGCTCAAGTGAGCCTTTCGGTCAGATCCCTGTCGCCATTATGGGGCTGGAGAGCCTAACGAACAAGAGCTTCATAAATCACCTTAACAAAGTTATGTGATACATTCTTTATTTTGTTTTTCGTTTCTTCTTGCTGCGAATAGCTTATCTTACTCAAGCCATCAACAGCTACCATGGCATCCAAGTACGAACCACCCTCCGCCATCATTTTCAGAACCAGACACACAGCTGGCAGTGTATATGTGATATTTACTCGTAATAGATAGTAGGCCAGAGGCCACTGCAATCGTGGTTTGGTAGTGCAATAGTCAATCATCGTCAGAGGTGGTGAAGCAAGTTCGGACCCGCTTATTGCATCATACTAATGTGCTATAAACAGAGCGACGTTAAAATTGGCGGTAAATGTATTTGGATAAGATAGCGGGTTGCTTAATGTATATGGGGCGTTTTGTAGGCGTCATTGCACGGTGGATAACGAGCTGTCACCAATACCACTTATTCTTTGACTAGTATTACGCTGAATCTGTAGAAAAATTCGCCAAACGCCGATCAAGAGAAAGATCGCGAAACTTCTTCTGAAATAAGTGCTTCTTGATATTGCCACTCTGCTTGTTAGCACCATGACCTATTTGTCTAAATTATATTTGACTTTGTAAATCTAGAGACAAACACGGTTAATTAATATATTGTCGTTAAGCTATAAGCAGAAGCCTACTGATTTTGACGTAGACGGACAAATATAACTTTAGATGACCACAGGCTAGTGCGCACTGGCTTTCGCATACGGTTGCATTTTACCTTCATAGATATTATGTCTGCCGAGTGATATCTTGCGAATGAACATCTAGACAGGACAAACTTATATTTTCTCTACCATGGGTCAAGAAGAAAATATCATAATAGGTTGACATTGAACACAGAACACAGAATCCCAACTCGCATGTAACGCTAACAAGAAGGTACAGATATAGGTCACATCACGTTATTATTTATTGTTTGGATTAAAGCATCCTCCACAAATATATACACCACATACGACATGCAGAGTGTCTATCGTCATACACCGGGCAGTAGATACGTTCCTTATCATTTTACGATAAAACCCTAGCAGATTTTGCAGGGATGGCCATACTCTGATGTATTACTCCATCGTCTAATGGAAGCGTGAACAACAATGTCATGTGTTAGAAGTTAGATACCCATGAGCACATACAAGACACTTTTCACTCGATATGATAACGCCATAGAAAACTAGAATTGACAGCGATTCATTTTGGCTTTCCCAGTGGATACATGGTCCGATTCATTTGATACTGCTTGCTTGGATTGCACAAAGGATACATCTTTGGGGCTGAACTAAGCAGTGCATGTCAACATCTCTTATGTTTGATCATCATCTCATGCTGGGTTATTCGTGTACAGTCATATCAAGCGAGATTGGTTATTGCAATGATAAGTACGTCATTTATGATAATCGATTTCACAGAGGGAAACAGATATATATATATATATATAAATATATTTCTGTCCGCACGACGGTTGGATGTTATGGAGCAATAGTATGTACAAAACAATGGCAATTCTATCAAGTCTCAACAGCATCCGATTCAAAGCGAGCTAGCAAGTCCTGAAAGATACTTGCCGCATGTGATTTATACCTCCGTCTATAGCCTTGCACTGTTGCGTCCAAGACGCCAAACACAGAATTAAACAGATTTATCTGAAATTGCAGCACATTATATATAAAGAATATTCTTCTATCTCGCCGCTGTTGCATGTGCCATGCAACATAACTTTGTAAAGCTTTTCATTTATCTTTTTTTGCATACATATATGCTTAGAGCTCGCCCACGAGCCAGGCGAAGGATGTTTTGTAAATAAACATTTCCCTCGGCAACAATTTTGCACAGTAAAATAACTGGACTGGAAAGGTTGACGCCATTCTTTATTAGATGCACACGCAGGCTTCTTGTGTTGCTTATTACCATGCTACCTTTGATATTGTGGCAACATGAATCATCTATGCCGATATCTTGTCCTGTAAACACATTCTGTTTTTGTTAGCCTTACCGTATGGAAGCACATACCCCAAATGAGTTTTAAAAAGATTTGCAATATGTTACACTGTATGGCTGCTCTCTTATTTATTATAGTGTTACGTGCGTATGCGTAGTACTTATGCTTACAGCTATACACATACCGCAGCAAATATAGCAATAGATATTTGACATTAGTACAGTTGTGGTCTGCATAACATGGTTTGGGATTTTCGTCGAAAAGATATAACCGCACCAACGAAATATCGTAAGATAAGTCCGATTGTAAAAATATTCCCGACTTTGCAGTTGAGGGGCGTATTGCGATTGTATGTGCGTCATATCTTATAAAAGCTACTTTAATTCTTTTTTTTAAAACCGAACGTGATCGTTTTTTGAATGGTTCGATAATGCAAGATTATGTTGTTAACAATGGCAAGTATTTTATGTTTACAAGGGAGGAATATTACAAAACAAATCAGTTTCCTGCTTCAAACATCCCGTAATTTTACCATGCAAGTGACATTGAATTTAGCGGGTAGATTTGCTGATAAAATATGGCGATCTGAATATAACAATGTGTGAGAAGGTGGTACAGTCTAGTACTGGCGGTAATGCTTCGACAATATTGTGTGTATATCAAAGCATATTAAATGAACCATTGAAACAGACGCGATATTACTTGTGTAAATTGGGTGCCCATCTGAAATTGGCTAAGGTATATCATTGCTTTTCCAAAACCAATTTGCCCTGTCAGATACCTGCTACCTTGTTGAGGTAATATTCTGCCGAGTCAACCGTGAAAGAGACTGTGTAGTCTTCCTAAATTATCGATTGGGGGAAACTGCGACTCACTGATAATTTACCGCGTCTTAGTCATGCACAACACAGCCTAGAATTGGACAGGCATGAGCCAGTGGTCCCCATCACATATTTACTAACAAATAATTATCAAAAAGCAACAATTGATTGGCCTTGCTAGCAAAATAAGTGACACGTCCGAGGAAAAACAGTTAAATGTCTTTGTGTCTCCTGGTGCTCATTTTATCTTCTGCTCATTGTCCTGAAATATCGAGCGACGGATTGGCGGCTCTCCGTTTAAAACTTCATTTTGCCATCGCAAAAGTCAAGTGTTAAAAAATATTGTGTATCCTCAATGTGACCTAGACCGATCAGACATGACATTCAGCCGCTCGGACGACGTTCACTTGAAGACGCTATAGTTACGCCCTCAAGGGTCATAAAATCAAGCAGAGTGTTGATGTATTCGGTAATGTAACTAGTATATTTCGAGTTATATGCACAATGTATAGCCGACCTGCTACATCATTGAATATATGCTGAATAATTGCTTACCGTTTTTTGTCCGAGCATGAGTACATAAATAATCATTACTTGCACAATTACCTCTGGATGGTAAATGCAATTGAAAATCATCATATGTGCACTACATGCATTCAAACCGCGGTAGGCTAACATGAACCGAAGATACATTCATAATAGGCGACGACGTTTCATCCTTAATCCTTAGAAACGTTCCTTTATTATGATATTATAAGTATGGTTCAGTACTTATAGACAAACTATTTATTTTCTAGATACCGACAGCAACTGAAACTGTTCGATATCTGGGAGGCAGTGGATGCTTACGAATTCCTGAATTACGGTAATTGTTTATGCTGAATCACGATAATATATTATGCTGTTGAATAAGTTCATTGCTTAGGTAAACGCATATGCCATTCACCTGTGATAATAATGCCAAATGAATAGCAATTGGTCGTCAACATAACTCTTGCGGACGTGTTTACATTGCTTGAACAGTGTAGCAGGTAGTGTTTATCACTATACGACGGGCAAATCTGCACAATAACGGCGGTCGTCTATCTGATGTACAATGTTGAATGTTGCTAGGTATAATTTGATTATATATCAATGCGCAGTCAGGCCCAAAGCGCTCGGATGCTAGCCAATAACATGATGTTATACCTGCTGTTTACACGATGACGGCATATTGCATAATCCTTCCTATTGTAAACATATTCTAGCGTACTGAGATTCGTTTATCCTATCTTATTCCGCTGTCGCCACCTGATCCGCGGCTGGGCTGAAAATAGCCCGTATATGAATATTCGTGCGATTGTATCTGTAGGTTATTGTCAGGGGCCGTTTGCTCTGATACGTTAGATTTATGATTATAAAGGAACGTTTTGTTGTTGCAATGACTCACGTGACGCATATACCGTGATGATTAATTTACGGCCCATTGCACTTTCTGAAGCATACATTATCAATGCGCCGATGATTGAGAGTAGGCTGTCATTATATTTAAAATTGTATGAGGCAATGAACTTTACATGCACATGGTCATGAATCATACTTTGTAGCTTTAACCTTCAGACAAAAGTTCAATTAATTCAATTATTGATACCAGATATATGTTGTACATTTCTTCATTTGCATCCGTTGATAATTTGCCTATGCAGCCTTAAGGGGGACCTCTGGCGTAGTTCAGTCGGTTACCTATGGAACTGACAGCCGTTTTTATGAGAGGCGCTCGTGAGTGATTTGTGATATCCACAGTGCGTACAACCCCGCCAACTGTACGCGAAAGTGAAAAAACCTTTTATGTTCGAAAACTACTGAGCGACTTCCCCACTGCTTCAGAATACGTTGCTTCCTGAAAAATTTGCTGCGATACCTACTGACTTAATGTAGAATCCTGACGACGTGGTATCATAGACAATAGCACCATATCATTCGAGCATTGGTAATTACACTCGCTGTAGGCAGTTTTGATAAGGACCACCAGTAACAAAATACTTTTATAAGCAACTTCATGAGCACTAATCTACGCAAATATGCATTTTATCTCGCCATACTTTACTCAAGATGTATAACGGCGAAATGTATATTCGAATCAGCTAAATAATTTGACTTAAAGTCATTTGATCAACATCGTTTCATTATGATAGCATTGTCTCAAAACACATAATCGTCCTGCAGTAAATTAAACTCAGGAAACAAATCAATGGTTATTTATGTTACTGATCTCCTTAAACGGAATATTATTGCATCGATTCCATAAACAGTTTTAAATTGTGTGCGTTTATTTTGTACGAAAACAAAATTCTTCATTGTTGATGATTTGGGAAATATTATAATGATCTGAGGAAACATTGGTCTTTAGCAGATAACCCTTCTTTCTGCATTTTTCAGATTATTAAAAAATGTTGCCAATCGTGAAAATGACTTGCTGCTCAAAAAAAAAAACTCACATAACAAAAGCAACCGTATACGATCTAATTTGCATAAATTTCAGAACGCCTTACCAGTTTAGATAGTACACATTTGTATGATATTGTGATCGAATTATTCTGTTCCATTTGGTAATGAAAAGTGCCGTAATATAGCCGCTTCAAAATAAAGCATAGTTTTAAGCCGTTTCAAAATAGTTTTGGTAAAGTATGACATGTCTTTCTTTAATATATCCACATTTCACCAAGCTTATTGCCAAATAACATGCGTTATGTTGCTTAAGGCAAGTGCGTTTCAAAACATCTTTCGATGCTGCTTGCCCCTTAACCAGTGAATAAAGTTATGCCTACAGTTCGCATCAAAATAAGCAGTAAGAGTAAACCCTACCATTGAAGATAACTTAGGTGACGAGTGCTTGGTATGTTTATTTCCTGCTAGTTTAAGCTCATTATTGCATACTTTTTGTCATTAACGAGAATAAGGTGTTGATAAAATATCCGAGGAGAAGCGTTAACGCACTGCTTGAGGCCGTAGCATTGGTCCTTGATGATGAGATACCACATAGCTGTTATCTTGTCTGATTGTCTACGTTTCGCCTCGATGATTATCTACAGCGGTATGCAATAAGTGTACTCGGATCAAGATGTTTACGGATTCCTTGCTTCCCATCCTTCCTGTTTACCACTTAGGCGCACCCACACACCTTCTCTTGGTTGGCTCTGGAGATAGCAATTATCCACATTGTCCCTATAATATGTTCCAAGAGCGAATATTTATCAAGATCCAACAGATTATGTTAAAGAAGAATTCGTTGAATATGGACAATAATAATCCGACGGAGATATGAAAATGTTTGGTAAAGAACTAGATATAGTTACCTAGAAACATATCTTAAACTATGATGATGCCATAAATCGGATTCAAAATTCCATCAAACAACGTAAAAGGGCTATGACAGTTGCCTCTTTTAAATAAACGAGATTCGGTTTGTCAAGACCAATGTTCTTGGCTCTCCAGTTGGATTTAACTGTTCATGAATAAACGTAAAGTTCACAATATCCGATACGTGGTTACGTAATAATAATTTACAAACTATATAAACGATATCCCGTTTCCTGACTAAACAATGTAAATAAAACAATTAATGTACTCTCTTTTGTCTAATCCGAAGGATCCGTTAACGGTCATGGAATCATATTACAACAGTTATGAATAAAACGCCTCCAAAACGTTACATTTATGGTATATATTGTAGAGAGTGAACTTAATCATCAGATAAAAAATACAACGCAAACTCAGAAATAAACTGTGATCCTAACATGGGGACAATTATCGAGCAGAATTAATTGAACCCAGGAAAAATTACATACTTGAAATTATAGTACATACAAGTTATCTTTATAACATGATACAAAATACACGTTTACCATTATGCCTTTATGCCGTTTAAACTACACATACAAATTATTAATAGTTCATGAAACACCAGCACGCAAAAATGGTAATATAAACCAAATGAGCAAGTGATGCGTTGTCGTTTCAACATTTTCGATCGTATTCTGAGCAATAGTATCTTTTAATATGCAGAATGAATTGAACTATTATCGAATCGTGTTTAGTGCAAAAAACGGAACAAATATTCATTAAACATACTTTTAAGCATAACGATCACAGCCCTAGGCGAATTATGATTTTTCATTTTTCAACATATATGTATATATGTAAATATAAATATATATATGCATATATATATATATATATATATATATATATATATATATATATATATATATATATATATATATATATATATATATATAAATACATATTTATATATATATATAACCTTGAACTCAGGTATTTATTCGTGCTGCAGATATGAAGTGAGCTATAAGCAGGTGTTTGAGATGCTGAGAAGTCGTATTTTTTAGCTATCCATATAGTCATGGATGAATTGTTGAAAGTTATAATATTACGCTATTAATATGTCTAATAAAAATAATCACAGCGAGTTTTACTGTGTCAGCTACAACATTTCTCGACGTATCGATGACATGGAAGTTTGAGTGATTTTATTTATCAATGAATAATCCTTTTTGCAGAATTATAGCAAGGTGAGTGGTAAAGATGATATAATCTGGATTCAGCTCTTCAACGCTCAAAGCACTTTCAGTAAATAGGGGAAACCAAATCCCATGAGCAACGTTACGCAAAATATTTATGCAACTTGGAATCTTGTATCGATACATGCATCCTCATTTTGTTCCCTTGTTATGCCAGTACTGTACTCCTGCACCTACACAGTTAGCGCCTAGACACTTTAACGTTGGCTTATATCTTAGCATGGAAACGGCGCATCCCTGATTTAAAGAGTTCACCTAGGGACGCAAAAGAATTCCCGTTAGCCAAGTCATGCTAGTGCAGTCTAATAAGTGCTACAATAATGTCAAAAAGCAAAAATTTATTATGAAGATTCAGTATTACGATTATATGAGGCGAGACTCAGTCATGTGCACATTATTTTGCCAAGCACACGAAACAGTTTCCGCTGATGTGTGTTATATGCAGGATGTACGTTGCTTGGTAGATAACATATAAACATGACAATAGCTAAAACAAATAATTTAAACAATCCCATGATATGTTCGCGCTGCGATACTGCATACATTATATTACAACAGTACAAAGAATAATACGAGCAATACGGTTGTTGTAACCGGGTGGCCTATACTTTAGCCTATAGTATGTATTTAACGGAGCATCTTGTAAAGACCGTCTAAACAGTTGCAACATTGCGAATGGTTCTTTTAATGGAGGTTGAACGGGCAATTATCCAATTCGATGAAGCCTGATATACATCGTAACATTAACTCTGTGCGTGGTTGCATAATTGTATTAAAATTACTGCATTATTTCATGAGTGAATTGCTCAAATGACTCATTTCTCATCCCCTATAAATGTCACAAGGCTATCAGAGCCTACTAGAAACAAACTTTGTCAAACCGTCAAAGTTCGTCATGAGGATTATTCTGTTGTTTTAATTTTATATTGGCTATTTGCTTTTGATACTACATTAAGTGTGCATGCGTGTGTACTTACGCTACGCTAATTCCTGTGCGTCAGCGGAGGAAAAACTACATTAATTAAACATGGGAAGTTGCAGATTACCATACACACAACTTTTTCTCGCTCATATAAATACGATCTTAGAATATGCTGCTGTTATCCCATTAATTACATCAGCAGTTTATATTTAGGTCAATGTTAATCTAATGGCTCGTTTTGTGAGACCACTATTATTGTGCCTTGATTGTTTGTAGCCCAAA
The DNA here is from genome assembly GCA_034190875.2 of Urechis unicinctus. Lineage (NCBI taxonomy): Eukaryota > Metazoa > Annelida > Polychaeta > Xenopneusta > Urechidae > Urechis > Urechis unicinctus. The sequence continues at coordinate 35,169,085 of CM067349.1, forward strand.
CTGAGCTACTCTGGCAAAATGTGTTAATCCCAAAATGATGAATTGTCAATACTGCAGTAAATATCCCATTTATAAATGGAACGAACGAATTCCAGTGGGCCTAATGATACTTAATATAGCAGCAAGAACGGTATGATGAAATACATCAATGGGAACGATACATACCCATGCTAGCGATATTGTATTGTTATTTATAGTCAACAAGTACAGGCTGTATTACATACGTAATATCAGTTTTTGGTGGATAATGTAGAATAATGCCCCTCCAATATTAGTGCTCTATGATTGCGAAGAGGAAATCTCCTGTGAACGCTGTCCGAAAGCTGCTCAATTGTAGTACCTTTTATAAATACAGTTCCAAACAAGGTTTATGATGTTTCTTGACTATATGCGGTTGCCACTTATCTAAACTACAATCAGGAATCCAAGAGTTGATTGATCATACATTTGCATGCCCGAGTGTAAGTTGCGTAAACTTTTATATGCATTGGCACGTCGCTTTTAGGTCATCAAGCAATATGCGTGACATATGCAAAGCGTATCAAGTCGTTAGAATCTGTAGAATCCTAAGTACAGGACAGGAAATATGTTTAATGTGGCGTTAACTCGCACTTAATAATCATAGGGATAACAAACAGGATATAGAGATATATATGAATAAAGTTAGTGCACGCTATTTATTGGCATAACATCGGTAAAAATACACACAGGCAGGCTATGTTTTTCACTCTAACACGCCTTACAAAAAGTTCAGATAGTCCATATCAGGCAAGCGCTGACGCTTTGCGATTCCCATTTGTCGCTTCATTGTGGGTAGCATTCTACTGTATTTGTAATCGCTATCAACTTCACATTGAATCGGAATCCATACATGATATATATCATCGTGCTTGATCTGCGTACGAATAACAGGGGATTTCGCTCGGGTACACTGGGATGATGATGGAGGACATATATGTATTCATACATTAATACAGCTATAACTGGATTGACATAAATTGTCTACCATGAGTCATAGCCCTCTCGGGTGAAGGCATGTAAAAACGTCTGATGTAGAGTCTTCTGATAATGTCGTAGATGACCACATATCTAGAATTCACTGGCTTCGTATCATAAATATAATGCTTGCCGAGTGAGCTTCTTGAATCGATAACCGGGAATATCTTGTGAATGAATGTCTAGACATGACCAGAATCATATTTTCTCTACCAAGAGTCAGAAAATAACATAACAGGTGGATATTGAACACAGAACACGGAATCACAACTCGCATATAACGCTTACCTGAAAATAAAGATTGGTCATATGTATGTCACATCACGTTATTATTCATTGCTTGGACCAATGCTTCAACAGACTCTGATTCAACGCGGGCTAATAAAGCTTGAAAGATGCCTGCGTCTAATGTCGGCTATAGCCTTGCATTGTTTCGGCCAACACAATTAATAACCATTTCATTGCTGTTCTTCCGTGCAAAATCGGGTTATCGACAAAAGCACGTATTATCTATACCTCTGCTCAACTATTGGAATTATTTGTGACTGACACCGACGCATCGTTAAAGATTGATCATTCCAAAGAAATTAAATAACTTGGCTGGCCTTGTTTTTGCATCACATTTTTACAATAATAACGAAATATTCGTTCGTCGAAATTGCAGCAAACTGGATCGCCGATTTGATGGCCAGGTATTTGTTGATATGCCCGGTTAATTATAGTTCTTACTAAGGCATTTTGGTGCAAAGTGAAAAAGGTGTGTCGTACATATTTGGCTTACAAGACAACTTAATACATGTATTATTTCCACTTATTGTTCATTACAGTGCGACGATAATCAGTGTCTGAAGACAATTCAGCATATTAATCCGTAAATACATAACTATTATTCTACTGTCGCACAGCTGTTGCATAGGCAATGCAAAATAACTTCGATAAGATAATCATTGATCTTATTTTGTATACATATATGCTTAGAGCTCGCTTTATGAGCTAGGTGAAGGTTAAACATTTCCCTCGGCAACATCTTTCACAATGAACTAACTTGACTCCGGAAATGCATCCGCTAAACATAGGCTTCCATGTTACGACAAACACTAAAGATGTACGCATGCGGTGGCTTATTGTCCTATTCTATTCATGCAACCTATTCGTTCTGTATAATATTACCAAGTCAAGCAGCAGTACTAATAATGTTTAGCATGGATGGCACAAACAATTATTTTGTTGGTGGTCTGCGAGTGACTTTCTCTGCAAGCCACAATGGATAATGCAAGGTGACCGAAAGTCCTGGCATGAATAATTATGTTCTCAATAGTATGCCCACGCGCAATGTTATAGTCCCTGTAATGTGCGTGTTGTGGCTCAGCAACGGACATGTTTTCTCCAAGTGGTTATTTGCACCTTACCTTCTAACCTCACTAAGCGAGCAAGTTCCAACGAAATTTACTGCACTACCGTAATAAGAGCCACCTTACATTAGATCCAAATAGAAGCTACGCAACAGACCGAAAAAATGACTAGGTGCTCTCAGTAAATCTGCCATGGCTGGTCACAAAATCCGGAATGGTTCAGATGGAGATTTTTCTTAAAATTTCTTCACTGACGCCTATACTACTGATGCCTCACTTAGCTGCCGCCGTCGTATATAATAAGCGTTTTATATTTAAAATTGTGTAAATATCGTTTGAGAACGTAAACGCGCAATCGTGGATTTAGCCACTTACCGAAACATAAAGCTAATGGTCAAGAATGCAAAAGCACGAATCGCGCACTAATGACGCAACATTCAACTTAGCTTGGATTATTGCGCTCAATAACATTGGTTAGAGAAGATACAATATTGATAAACAATGGGTTCTATCAACAGTTATATGACAGCTTGTCAGTTTCATCTAGCTTTCTTGGAAAACGAGTGAAAATCTCATACATGCTTTATCGGCAAAAAGGATTCTCTAAAGACCGCTAGAAACGGAAGCACCAATTATTTGGTCCATCGCAGCTCCAAATATACTCCTTCACTGATGCGCCAATAATAGCCGAGAAAGTGATTACCGGCATCAACATTGTACAAGCAACACAACTGATCCAAATATACAAGTACCAGGAACAACAGACGATTATGCGATGCTCAATATTAGTCTGAATAGAACGCTAGAGCACTCACAAAGAGTGCTTTATAGGATGACTGCCAAATTAATCAAATCATAATTGACATTTGCACGGTCTGTGATTTGTCTTGCAGGTTGATGCAAATTGCATTGCTTGTTCGGGTTTTTTCGGTTCGCTCAAAATTGATATAAATGCCGGTTGACCATCCTCTAAGGCAATGAGATGATTAAGTGTATGTTTTGAATTAGGGGCCGCTTCAGACATTTAACCGATTCAGTAAAAAAGGGACAGCAACAGTAAAGGTGATGTTGATATCTACGCCTGATATTAAACTGAATACGGGGCGGTGTTTTTACTCATGTTGCCATTAACGCAGAAACTTAATATAATTCATATCATAGTAGTATGGCATGGCCAAAACTGTATGTAGTTAGTGAAGTGTGTGAACTTTTCTATTTACATTGTTCACTACCGTGGCAGCCCCATAAGATACGGGACATACCTACATATTTCACTGATGTGCTGTGATTATTGGTTTGACAGCTTTGAGGTCGGGTTGGGGGAATAAAAAAGGCCAAGAGCTCGTCGAAGTTTTTGTAACGGCAAAACAAGTTATACTGGTTTAAGAGAAGCTTCAATTGTATTTTCTCTTTCACTGTTATCCTAAGCTTCAATTGAGTTCTCTGAATGAGGTGCCCGTAAAATACCACATGCGCTTTGTCATCCTCTCATTTAACCTGCTTAGTCAACCCTTCCCAAATGCCACAACATATTACATTTCAGGAAGTGAACCGCGCCGTCCGCCAATAAACTATTGTGAGCACCAGCTGCATGGCGAGTTCCACTCAAGCAATAGTTAAATGTATCAGCAATTGAAAAGTTAACCACATAGGATAAAGTCTGGCGTGTAGTGAGTTGCTAGTAACCACAAACTTGCATTCTCTGCACGTTACAATACATCAATCTGCTATCAGAAAATGCCTTTTTTCCGACACGGGATTCACTTTTCAATTACACGTAGCACGATGTTAAAAAAGCATAATGGTAAAGATGGGAAAGGTATAATCTGCCGAGATACCGCGGAGCAGAATAAAACAACTCTGATTGCAGGTCATGCATCGTATGCATGTAATACCGTTCAGCTTTACTATGTCCATCTCCAGACATTGAATTCCGTCGGTGGCGCTCCGGTGCAGTCCCATAAACCTGACCATATTTTTTGTTTGCTATCTTTATGGTGACAGATGTTGTTTTGGTAGGATAAGGTTTATTTGAGTGCAGAATGTTTTTTTGATTTCGCAAAGCGGTCTAATCTTTTGCATTTCTGGTTGCAAAACCAATGTAAATGACCGTGTATTACGCACGAAATATACTCCGTGTCATTTACCACAGGCTTCTTTAGAGGAGTATCTCACACTCTAACTTGGGAATGTGCGCGTAATTAAACTATATTTTAACCAATTCTAATAATATACTTCCATTGCCGATGATATACTAGCGGCAATTTGATACTCTCAAAAAAGGTACCGTGTCATGTGCCAGAAATTATTTTAGCAGTTTATGAGCCCATAAGCATTTCAGACTCTAATCTCCAGCGGGCAGAGTTTGTACGCCTTATGGATATCCCCTAACATTTACATGCACCTATCACAAGTAGGCAGCCCTTGCAATGGAACTGTTGATGTTAGTTTGGCCGCGTCAGCTCATTATTGTATTGCGGTCAAATGCGTAAGCCATTTGCATAATGTGTTGCATGACCCGTAGATCCACTGAACAAGGAACTGGTAAATGGAATCAACCAAAAGAGGTACATTACGAATAAAATAAGAAAAAATGAGCGTTGTTGTGGGCTTAAACCGATAACATATATCATATGTGCTGGGTATACGACATTTGCAATTGTAATATTTCACAACGGATCGTAGAGGTACAATACAAAATACATGCGTTTATGATAAACATATAAAGACCCCGAAACGTATATATAGATATATATATATATATATATATATATAGAGATAGATAGAGATATAGAGATAGATATATATAGAGATAGAGATATATATAGATATAGAGAGAGAGAGATATAGATATATATAGATAGATATAGATATATGTATATATATATAGATATATATCTCTAGATAGATATCTGTATATAGATATATATGTAGAGGGATTAGAGGATATATATATAGAGATATATATAGGGAGATATATATATATTTATATTTATAAATATATATATGTATATTTACATATATATATAAATAAACATGAATATAAATATAAATAAATATGTATATATATACATATATATATACATGTATATAAATAAATATACATGTATATAAATCTATACGTATGTATATATTTATATGTATATATGTATATATATTCATAAAAAAATATATATGTACCAATATAATTATATTTAAATATATATATATATATTTGTATATATAGATGTATATATATATATTAATTTATATATATGTATATATATATATCTTAATATATTTATATATATGTATATTTACATATATATAACTAGACATGTATATAAATATGTATATATATACATATATAATATATATATACATATATATACATATAAATATATACATATATATAAATAAATATACATGAATATGTAAATATAAATACGTATATATATTTATATATATATATGTATATTTATTCATATAATATATATACATGTATAATTTTTATATATATATATATATATATATATATATATATATATACATATAGGTATGTATATATATATAAGTATATATACATATGTGAGTGCATGTGCTCCGCGTAAAATCAATCTCAATATACGCGTCGCTGTCACGTATTGCTTTTGCTATAGCTGGTAAGTAGTTGATTGATTATTTTTACATTCTTGTGTCTATTATCTAATAGATCCGATATAAGCCAACATTTAATCGTTTATTCCCGTGTTTATACTCCATTTAATGCCATGCTCTACATCATTATACATGTAGTTTTTCACGATGTGTCTCTCTCTCGCTTGTTGTTCTAAATACCAAACTATACAGCGAAACTGGCCTGTTGATCAATTAAGAGCCATTAGAATAATCATGGACATCATTGCAACTTACGTTTACTAGGTTTAATATAGAGGGCTATTTAAATGCCAATTAGGATTTGGAAAGAATTGCAGCCACTTCAAAGCTTCTATGATATGGTTTGGCATCGACTAGAGGAGTTTAAGTCGTCATATTAACATTCTACAGAAGTTTGTTGGAGCATTGATGGGACCTGTAGGCTGAGGGCGCTACTTACACAGTTAATATCGCTCGTTTATATCCATGGAATATGTAGCAGCACTGTTGAATATATTCATGCAAGAGAGGTTTTATTTAGTGTCAATGCCAAAGCAGATAATCCGTTGAGCTTATTCTCATGGTTTCTACCCCTTTAAGGAAGCAGTATTTTACTGCTGGTAACTGGTCCTATTGGATTAACTTTCAATGATAGAAGGGAATCGCCTTGAACATTCTCAATGAGAGTTGTATATTGTATATCCGGTCAACATACATTTGACTGGAATTTCACATGCTTTCATGTTTAACGAAGATGTACAGCCAATGCCGCTCGGGTACTTGTTGCATAGCTGCGTTTATGTAAGCTATAGCTCATATAATTCATATAACTGCCACAATGAAAACGAGTATCTTTGAGATACTGGTTAGTTTAATAGCATAACATCCACACGCAACTGAATCTACATATCAATAAACCGAAATACTTAAGAAAGGTAGCGGCTAGATATTCTTTGCGGTTGTCTTAGAACTGATATTTCAATGAACCAGTTTAACACGGAAACTATAATGGAATATTAGATTTTTACATCAACAAAATGATCGACAACATTGGTTGACAAAATTTGCACATTGGCATGCACAACTAGCCAGCTTCCCCCAAATATGTGTTTATTGAACCGTTCAGTATCGTCGAATATACAAATAGATCGCAAACTCCTGTGACTATACATACAGGCTTATGGTGTTGAGGTTTGGCAGTTGCAAGAAAATGGTGCAAGATGAATACGCGTCATTACCAACGGTTATCTTGTACAGTCGGGAACGGGTAATTATATGCAAGATAACCTTCAATGGCATCAATTGATTCTGCATTGCTGGTGTTTGCAGCACACGAGCAATACATTTAAGGGAACATAGTAATTCACAACTGTAATATGAAGGCAATGACCTGAGCAGTAGTCCCTCCCAGATTTTAAACATTAAAAGTGCACATACTCCATAAACAACAAACAACGTTAGCCATAAAACGCATCATCAAGGGTATCAGTGTTTGTGGAAGCAGGATTGAACCATCCGCATAACCTTGATTCACTTCAATATCTATGGTAGGGAACAAATCAACCCACGCTGCTTTAGTCCATTGTTTAGCGAATCGGTTAAATAAATGAGGCAATGACTTATTCCAAAAGTGCACTCAAACGTCTCCCATTGTGTGTGAATAGGCTGACTTATGAGGCTCATTAGTGCAACCAGCATTTCTACCAATTTATAGTGATCGGAATAACCAAGGGAGCCATTCAAATTTGTCTCAACCTGCTAGGAAGAAGAAAGGCCACGCAAATCCCATTAAGGATTTTATTACAGCGGTCGCCATTGTATCTTACGTTCCGCGTGCGTTCTGCTATATTTTTAATAAAGAAAGAACCAGAATTGCTTTTTATATATTTGAACCATTTGGCGTTGTATGTGACAAGTATCGTAGGCGAGTTTGGGGGTAATTGTATGAAAGGAGATATTCTTTTATTCAGCAGTGCTATTTCATTTCTAATTATCGGAAGTTAGTTAAGATTCGTTGAGGGTTCGTTATTCGATAAGAAATTCGATACTCTCTCAAGCTGGCCTTCTATGATTGCACTGAATCATCACGTTTCAGCTCTTAAACGCGCTTTTGATGGGTGCTAGGGTATCAATTGCACCAATGAGGCTGTATCAAACACTGCACATGCGACATATCTCGGGAGTTCTAGGCTAAATCATTTTTAAAGCTGCACAGATGCGATACAAAATCAATATCTGAGGTTTCCGACCACATTGTCGAAACTTCTTTATAAACATTACGACAATTGCTTATTCTCTTTAACCATTAACCTCCGTCGTTTCTGCACCATGCGACAATATGCGACATGCAGCGTTATAATAGTCGCACAAATATGTGTTAAATTCGATCTTTTCAGTTATCGCGCACGATGATAATTAGTCGTATGTTATTGGTAATCATTATTATCATCGTTTGATCACTAATCACGTTCAATACGGATTATTATGATGCATTACACAATCTATGGTTTCTGTATTATCCCTTAGGATGCAGGCAAGAATCGGCAATAATTGATGTCATGCCCGAGTCTCAAACAATATTCTTCGCGGTCGCTATCTATGTGCGGAATGAGAGTAGTTTGCATTGAGCAGAAGCGGTACGGTCGGAATTGATAAACTTAGAAGTGGTACCATGATAACTACTGCTGAACACTTAATCTATTGGGTTAACTGTCCCCTTCTGACTCATCTGTTATTTAAACCAAATATAATCGGCTTGTTTTTATAAATCGACATTAAATGTTCTACCGATATTATACGATAAACCAATAAGGCTTAGCTGGAGTGAACTTTGATGAAAGGTGAGGCAAAATCATACAAAATGCAAACGTGTATTTGTTTCAATGCATGACCTACCCTGGCTCACAACATATGTAATATAAATTACTTGAGGGTCCTATATCGATATCTGGCCAGATCAATTTGTTATAATGGCTTCTCATTTTATTACCCACAAGTGTCTTCAGTTCAATAGAACCGTTAGTATTGTCTCTTATACGCTTAATCGTTATTGTTACCTTAATGAAGAGTGTTGAAAAACTACACACACTAATAATTGCCGCCTCAGGGTTGTAGTGATATTTCTGCGATTTGAATGATAGGATTTATCGTCGAGCTGTTCGACCAGTAAGTCTCACTATTATGGCAATAGTATCCGAAACCGTGCCTGCCAGTGACATGACTTACGAATGACCAGGGACCGGAAGTGGATATAGTGCGATGTCCCATCTTTTGCGTCTCAAATATCACACACCACCTGCAGATAACTTTCATCTTAAACCGATCAAATTAATAGTCGATGATGCTCGAGAAAAGCCTTCACTGTTTACTGACGGTTGATATGCGCTCAACTCATCAATCGTCATATGTTGAGTCAGGCTTCTTTGAAATCTACATTGCAAACTGTCCAATATATTGCATGAAGCGTGCACTTGTGGGTGCAACTGGAAGCGATAAACGTATTGGGTTAATACATGAAAATGGAAAGGAATCGGTCAAGGGGGAATCTTTATAAGCTTATCACAACAATAACGAAGGCTTTAATTGGATGTGGGGTATTAATACAATGGTTCTATAAAAATAATTATTCGCTATGGGGTCCTGAGAGATCAGGCAAAACTCCACGCTCGCGATTTCAGGCGGTTTTCTTCGTGAAAGTTTAGCTATTGCGAATCGGCAAGGGGGAATTTCTTTTAGATGTTCTTTGCATTACAAAGCTGATATTCTATGTATTGTATCTCACAACTCGCTGTTGGCAACGAACATTTATAAGTTGACTTTAGATGTTCTTTTGAATATTTCCGCACCTAGTTTGGAGACTGCTTTGCTTAAATGAAAGATTAGCACTTTGTTGTGCTGCCCAAATTGATGTATGTAAAGCAAAACTCGCTGCTCCCCAATTCGAATATATGTGGAATGTAAATGAAAACACATTTGCAAACCCGTCGTCATAAACACATTTGCAAACTCCTCGTCCTTCTTGTACGTGTTACCTGCTCATCAGTTCAGTTCATTTCGTATCATGTCCTCAATGCCTGTGTTAGTCGTTCGTTTTAGAAACACTATCATGGGGACTTAATAACCTCCTTCAACATGGAATGCAATAGCGATAGCCAATTACTGACTTACATAGCACGAATAACGCAAAAGGATAGAGGCAAGGCCTGGGTTGTGATTAGTGATGTGTTTATTCCAATGAGATGGGCAATGGCTATTTTCGAAACCCCGCAAAGTTCATCTGTGGACAAGGGTACTGATCTAATAAATATTCTACACTGATGCTCTATATAATCTTTTATACAGCTGCTCTCTAATGGCTCAAAAGCGACAGAGCGCCAATAGGGAAATATAATGACACAAAATGGATATGGCTGATATGCATGACTTTTAAATCCTGGCTTTGTACGAATGCAAATACCACGAATAAAACCAAACGGGGACAGGGCAGCCAAACACCGATAGGTCATGTAACGGTCGAAATGAACATGATTATTATCATATGGGCATTTGACGTAATCGGCTGCTGCACAGTTAACCTGTCTGCAACGAAATGCCCATAATCGTGATTGTAGCCGCTGACCGACGTGTATCGCGCCTCGAGCATATTGCATGCAATTTTTGTCAGTTGACTAAAAATTTGATTTTTATAATTATGAAAGTGTGGATCTTATCTGAATTTTTTTTTTGCGGAGGCTTGGATTCGCTTACTACGTACCACAACTAAGAAACGGTGTTGCTATCGATTATGCTGAGACAATAAGTACAGGTCTTATGGTTTGCAAATGTAATAGACCGGTAGAAATGGCGTGTTTAAGGAAGCAAAAGCAACTGGCAATGATAATCTTGACTGCTTACGCATGTATATGTGAGCTGCAGTCTCCATTTCAACACTATCGCCAAATATTATCAGCTGAACATGTTCGGTTGGGCAGATTGTTTTAGCGAAATCTATATTTAACATATACTCCATATCATCAGGTAGAGAAGGCATGGTGCTTAAACCAGTGTAACAAATGCAAGATGTTAAGATAGAAATAAACTACACACAAACTAACAGCACATTTTAAATAAATAGTCAGAAAATTACCAGCCCATTTACAATTAGTGTTAAGGTCGAATTTGAAATATGCCTGGATATTGAATAAGAACATTATTTAGAACAGTGCATTTAACATTTGATAACATCGCTAGTCAAACGTGGCCTTGCTGCCAAACAACACAGTAAGAACGATTTTCACCAAACAGTTACATGAGTCCAAGCGAGGTAATGGTGTTTTGTGTCGGATGGCAATTCTATAACACTTCTGTAACGAGCTAATTGGGGAGGTACTGAATCTAAGGGCATATGCGGCACTCGTATAGAAAGTAGCTAATCAATGTTCTTCAACCATAACAAAACGTCAGTTTTAGTTTGTTTTCTTTTCTAACCAACCAATCAATCAGCATCTTAGCAATCTGCTAATTGATCTTTGGAGAACTAAATGCTGCCGGGGGCTGGGGGATAATTTAAAACCTGTATATCACGCACAATTTTATTTTGACGGCCTTATTTCATGAATGAACCTCTCGCATTAAAGGTTTTGATGTATTAGCGGTTATTCATGTATGTTTATCTGGAAATGACCACTAAGTGACTAAGCTCAGTCTAAGATTGGCAGATGATTGAAAAATTCAATATTGGAAATGCGTGATTATGTGTCATGCAATGGACGGTCCTCAATGGCATAGCAATCGTCATTTTACCAAAAAGACACGGATGAATATCTCATGGCCAAATCATTATCATCATAGATAACCAATCGACTATCACAATCCTATTCTAATCTGAACTGGCAGTCATCGGCTAAGGACTTTGAGAAACAGCCATGGAATACAAGTAAAAATGAATGATTCATTACTTTCCATTGTTTCATTTTATATTACGTTTCGTTTGATATTTTGTTTAGACACTCCAAGTTATGTTTGGTAGGAATGGTAAACTAGCAAAAATTCATAGAACATTTCTTTTTGTACATACAACAAATTCGAAATTTAATGTTTATAAGGTAAGTTTTATAACTTCGAGCTATGGGTTCACAAAGGGGTGATCTCTGTCGAGTGGTTTGCGACCAGATATTAGTGTGTAGCAGCTGATCGGTTTACTCGGTCATGTTCCGGGTTGATATGTGTCAAAGTTTGGCTTAATCGTTTGGCCAATATCATGCACGATATAATTCTAGAAAGAAATTTCAAAATATTGTTGTCGGAGGATTTGCAAGCACCAGCGACATAAAACTTGATGTAATTTCAATTCAACCGAATATAATAGCTGGAGCATCGGGCGTGATTTCTAGGTAATGTTTCAGCTGATGAAAAAAAAAACTGATTCACCGCCTACATGTCTGGTGATTTGACCACCTTGCTCAAGATTTGTGATGCCCGACCACAGAGTAACAGACCGTTTTAACTCTACAGTAATAACCCGTAGAGGAACGTTAATTACAGGCAAGTAGTTGGAATAACATGGGTGCCTCCTACAAAAGAAGCCTGAACGTTAAGCATCATGCAATGTACGAATCATAGTGGTGATTAAATGCATCAAAGAAGTTCAATAAGAAAGTGAGCAAGAGACAAATTGGATGTTTCAGTTTGGATAGGAGCTGCATAACACGATTGCTCGATACGCATGAAATGCATTCTATATTTCAGTTTCTGTTGTTAAACGTCACTAAAGGTAAAACTAAATAGGTTTGTTGAAAAGGGGGGAAAACCCTAATCCCTATTCAACGAAGTTACATGCGAAACGTTTTAGGCAGCACACTCGGCAGAACTTGTTCATTTCGACATTGGCTATCGTTAATGGCGAATCTCGCAATGTCAAGCGATACACTCATTGCTGGTTTTGGAGGCGAACGACCTCGTCTGATCGCTGGTCGCGCATATATACATTTATTTATAGTTATCGGTTGAGCTATCAAATCATACGAAACCTTATACATGGTATTGATTAGCTCACATTAAATGGGGTATATTTGATAGTGGATATCAATATTTTACCCTTAAATAAGCATTTCCACAAAGATTAAATCATATCCGCCTCGCAAATAAATCATAAATGATTGTGCATTAGGTGCATTAAAAATCACAAAGCACATGAATCAGGCAATAGATGCTGTTTTCACTTACATCGGTTTTTCGGCGGCAGTCATGTGTCGATTACATGTCGTGATATTGACACTTACATCGGGTAGCCCTTTGTTTCAGAATGTCGCAATATCCCCCTCCACATAATACATTTGTAACAGTCCGAAAATCAAGTGGAATGTAACACATATGTTATATCAGTTGGCCAACATGTATATTTCACTCTTCGAATTGTTGTGACGTAGCCCCCGTGTACCATAAAAATATTCCGGGTATGATTGCATAATGGCGATACTACAACGCGATCACAAGGAAGGAAAATGCTAAATATTGATGCATTAAGAGGCTGCCTGTATATTGTGGAAGCATCTAAATACCCAAAGCAAATTTTTGACATGGCTATATTCTATTTAGTATTAGTCTCGTTATATAAGGATAATGATATGGTTAAGATTGGTAGCGCACCTGTAATTCACTTAGTATTTCTGAAACGCAAGACTGTGAGACCTTAAATACAACAACCTGCTATCAGAAAATACATTTTTTCCGACACGGGCTGCATTTATATGTTCAATTACACGTAGCACGTTCTAGAAAAAACGTAATGTTAACGGTGGGAAAGGCTTAATCTGCCGAGACGCCGCAGAGCAGAATAATTCAAATCTGTTTGCAGGACATGCATTATATCCATCTTATACAGTTCAGCTTTGCTATGACCATCTGCAGACATTGAATTTGTTTCGGTGGCGCTCGGGTGGAGTCCCATAAACCAGACCATATTTTTAGTTTTCCATCGCTATGGTGAAAGGTGTTTTTGGGTACAATAAGGTTTTTTTGAGTGCAGAATGTTTTTTGACTTCATCAGTTAATGAGCCCATAAGCCACATTCTATGCTCTGGAAAATGGTATCGTGTCATGTGCCATTAAGTACGTCATCAGTTAATGAGCCCATAAACCTTTCAGACTCTTAACACCAGCGGGCAAGATTGTATGCACTGTCGATATCCCCTAACATTCAGATGTGCCTCTAAAAAGTAGGCAGCCCTTGCAATGGGACTGTTGATGTTAGTTTGGCCGTGGCAGTTCGCGATATTATTGTGGCCAATTCCATATGCCATTTGGATAATGTTTTCCATGGTCCGTAAATCCACTGACTAAGGAACTGGTAAATCGAATTACCAATAAGAGGTACATTACGAATGACATAATACAAAATGAACGTTGTTGTGGCTAAAACCGATAATATATTACAGAGATATTATATGTTTATATATATATATATATATATATATATATATATATATATATATATATATATATATATATATATATATATATATATATATATATATATATATATATATATATATATATATATATATATATATATATATATATATATATATATATTTATATATATATAAGTCCATAGTTTAGCGAATCGGTTAAATATATGAAGCAATGACTTATTCCAAAAGTGTACTTAAACGTCTCCCTTTGTGTGTGAATGGGTTGACTTATAAAGCTGATAAGAGCAACCAGCATTTGTATCAATTTGCAGCGATCGGAATAACCCAGGGAGCCATTCCAATTTGTCTCAACCTGCTAAGAAGAAGAAAGGCCAAGCAAATTCCATTAAGGATTTGATTACAGTGGTCGTCATTTTATCTGACGTTCCTGGTGCGTTCTGCTGTATTATTTAATAGTGAAAGAACCAGACTTGCTTTTTATATATTTGAATGATTTGGCGTTGTATGTTTCTAGTATCGCAGGTGAGGTTGGGGGGTTATTATATTAAAGTACTAATTGCTGTTGTTTCTTATACGCTGTATTGTTATTGTTAAGTGAAAAAAACAACACTATATTAATAATTGCCATCTCCATTAGGGTTTTAGTGATATTTCTGCGATTTGCTTGATATGATTAATCATGGAGCTGTTCGCTCAGCAAGTCTTTCTATTATGGCATTAGTATCCGAAAGCGTGCCAGCCGGTGTCATGACTAACGAATGGTCACTGACCGGAAGTGCGATGTTCCACCTTTAGCGTCTCAACTATCACACACCACTTGCAGATAAACCGATCAAATTACTATGGGTTCATGTCGATAGGATACACGAATATAAATACACTAGAAGCAGTCATATAATCTTTAGGGATATCATATAGAAAACGATCTTAGAAATTGAACAATTCTTTTGTACAATTCAAACCACCAATTATTGCTCAAGGTGATAGCTTCGAGCGTCTTTTTTCATCTATGGTATAAACATTAACAAAAGTCCCCGTTCAGTTCACTTCGATTCAATTTGCCAGATAATCATGACCGAATGAGGCATGATAACAAGGGCTTAGTGCTGAGTAAAACCATTGATCAGCACCGCAAAGGTAATGAATTCAAGATGGGATGGCAAGGGTTCTAATAATGCATATTTACGCAAGACATTTATTAGAGGGAGTTCCATATGTAAGTAAAATGAACAAACTTTGTCTTTATGATGTCTTAGGAAAGTACTACATTTAAGGGTGGTTCCTCTAAACAACACGAGGCAAAACTACAATAGGATTAGTCGATGAAGCTGGAGAAAAGCCATCACTGTTTATTGCCGGTTGATATACGCTCTCTTGTTTTCTCATCATTCATCTATGCATAAAATCGAGGAGTGATATCAATTATGAACCGCTAGTTGCTGTTGTTGTTGTTTAATCTAATTAGAGTGGATTTGGCAGCTTTGGCCATGTACCACAATGAACCGCTAGTTGATATTAACCTGGCTATGTTAGTTGTTAATGATCGTTAATGTGGGTGTGTATTGTGTCAGTATTGTATTGACACAAACGGTTATTGTAAATATGCGCCATCGACTTGACTCTACTCCCCCTCCCCCGACTTATCCTCTTAATCATAACGGAAGCAATAACAAATTGTGAATGCTTGTCGTAAAGTATAAAATATACCGTGAATATTGTGAACGCTTATGTCTGTATCTTGTTCATTCATAAAACCTCATGCAAAAGCGCCATGAAACGTATGGCGATAAGTGCAGCTTTGCAAACCAAGCTGACACATGTATAATTATTCACAATGGTCGGAATGTGTATGTTCTCAATCATGAAAAGATTCCCTTTTTTGGATGAAGTATTGCTTGCTGATATCGCCTCCGCACGATCCACATTGTTTTTTGGAATGGGCGTTAGGGAAGAAGATGCCAATCTCACAGAGTAACCTTTTAGTGCTACTGGCGTTCGCTGTATTATTGGCAAGGAATACATTATCAGTTGGGTTTTTTTTACGCATGCAAACAAAACTTGCTGGACAACTTTAAACCTGCTTTTTATTTTTACATGAAACGAATTAGGGTAATACATTTGCTTTCTAATCTACACTACAATATTTTAAGTGTGACATTTAACAATCAGGTTTGCCCTGAACGCTGTATGTGTTCTACAATATAAGTCTTACTGTTGAGAAGCATTAATCCGCCTAAATACAAACTGGAATGTGAATTATAAAAATATATTCTACGTTTGTACACAACATACAGGCAATCTTAAGCTCATGGCAAAGGGTCTTATACAAAGTTTTAATGATCGATCTTGGTTCAGTGATCCAGAGATATCATTCGATTGTGCACAGTGGATAGAATCTTATGAATCGTAAATAGTCATAGTGTGGTTCTGCCAAGAGTAACTATTTCACATGTTTTGTGTCTCTTGTATGTTACGGACCTGTCTAGTCTAAGAAAAGCACTTGGCATTTGAAACGCGATCTTGCAAATCGTGCCAGTGTATAAGATATATTCGAGAAGTGTGACAAACGCTTAGTACTCCAGTCAATCAGCATGAAACCATTGTCATAATCATGTAATTTTATAACGTGACATTGATCATTCCGATCGATCGACGACAACAGACCGCCAATGAGGTGTGGCTGGCGAAGTGAGCAGGCAATATTGTGCTGTTTATGACAAAATAATCATATGTATACGCACTGCCATGTCGGCGGAAGATGAAAACGATTTTAAACTATATAATATAAACGATTTTGTAGCAAATACCGCATTGTGTTGATAAAAAAACGTGCAGTATTAGCAAGTGCTAGGCTATTGGTTATGCAAAGTTATACGTTTGCACCTAACAAAATTATATGGCTTTTGGTTTTATTGTTAACGTCATAATACCTTACCGCCTGAAGTATCTGGCGCCTGATTACATTTCAGGTTTAAACGGCTCGATCACTGACACAAACACTCAAGATCGGCATGGTTTGCTCTTTAACCACCAGTTTTTTTCTTAGCTGTCGAACAAGTTAAATGGCTAACTGTGGTGTGTTTATCGCTATCAGAGATGTTTATCATTCTCATTGTGTAGTTACATGTAACCTAACAGATACCAGTTCGGTTTTGCCACACTGCAAGGAGACACCCAATACTGGTTCAGAACAGAACCGAAATAATAATGGTGGTATGTGTTCGTATGCGTTCACAAGTCTCAAGGTCAGCCAGTTCCGGGTTTACAAATCTGGATCACTCCAGTTGTCTTGTATAATTGAAGATTGTTTCAGACGATATGATAGCAATTACAAGTGAATCATTGAAGCTCGTTTGGAAATCTGCTCGCGGGGGAATCAAAGAAAGAGCAGTCAGGCAGGTCTATGGATAATATAGTCAATGACTGACGATAATTCACTTGTTCTGTACCATTTAATAGACAGCGAGATCGATGGGCGAATGTCATCTATGCCTCTACATTACTTAATTAAGTTGGCGGTATTATTATATACACTAATATGAGTTCAATTGTCGCTTTTTCATATACTCTTGTTGTGTAAGAACCATAATTTTATGATCTTGCTTTTAATCATTTAGTTCGTTTTATATGATCATTCACTTTAGAAGTAAACTAATTTCCATGTCATATGCTGGATAACGCCCAGAATATTTTATCATCTCAAGGCCCACACATAGCATGGTACGCTTCTGGACGAATTGATAAATGGTTTTAATAAGTCAGCTCGAATGTTATGTCATCATAAATTTTTAAGCGCGTTTATGCTGTTAACGACGGACAAAAGCTTATGCGAGCAACTACAGACCAGGTCCTCATGCAGACGCTCTATTGATTCGGAATTCTTTAATCTAGTTGAATGCAATTTATCAAGAAGCTTACGGCTATTCTGTCCGTCGTCAATAGAATGACCATAAGAACGCCCACCAACATTTCACATTCTGTTCATCAATCATAAATTATCCTCGCCTTTCAACACAATGGACAAAATCATTCGGGTATAACATGATAAACAAGTTCTTCTTCTTTTAACAAATACCTAAGCAATTCAATGTGCGTGAAAAGCCTCATTGCACTAGGGTATATGGTCTTTTACATTTTCTTCTGACAACACAGTGCATATGGGCATGTAAATGACATTACTCCGTCACACCGCATTGTATCCCTCTCATTTAAGCCCCCTGATACGATTATTTTAAAACATTCTGTCAAATTAGACTGCATATTTTGCAGCAAGATCGATCATTACAATGTGTATATCGAATTCATATTATCGCACTATTATATTTGTGTATTCCAGCGAGAGCGCCCATCAGTTGGAAGCGAATATCATGCGACTGGGCGTACCTAGCTTTCATTCACAAACAACAGAAATAAACTGGAAGCAATCGAATTTACTCTTAGTTTACAACATCGCGTAATGGTGGATGTAGCCTTGCAGGTACACGAAGTCTTGCCAATTATAACTATGTGAAGCACTGGTCACTTGTGTTTACCTCAACCGATTATTCTCGCTTTAGTTGCGCGTCTATGTTATGAGGATTCAAAATATTCCTCACCAAATGGACCAGACACTTCAATAGCCATTTTGCAACGCTAGCGCTCCCTGCCAAACCTAATCTATTTATAATAAACAAGTCTTGTGCAGTAAACACATACTTTGCCCTGAATGATGCCTGAACTCTTGTGTAATCTTATTGGCTACTCAGACAGGAACTACGATCACATGCTGCTTGCGTTACGCAACGTTGAAAGAGGCTCTTTCCGGCTAATTGGCCATGAATTGGCTGATAATCGCGCTCTATAGACCATGATCTATAGTCTACCTCAAGCACATTATCAACTGGGTAACGTATGCTATGATCGAAGGTGTATCATCCCTAACTCCACACACATACTAACAACTCATCAATTATATGTTGCTCACTACACATATTTATGGTTGGTGGAAGGACACGGTTGTTATAAAAATAGACATCTTTCTTTTTTCTTACAAATAGAGCCAATAAAAATTGGTGGCCCTTTGACTATATATTGCATACTACCGTAACCCACATTTTCTGATCCAAAATTGACTGACAAGTCTTTGCTTCGTGATACCTAAGGTGCAATTAAAAACGATATACTCTCCGTGGAACATTGAATGCGCACAACTGAAAGGCTGATTTCATACGCTTACTTCTATCGCATAAAAATCAACATACATATCGATAGAGAGTCTGCAAATTGCATGCTCGTACAGCATCCGACCTTAATGCATTGTCGAATCTCGCCTGCAGAAATAGAACAGGCTTAAGCGTCACCAACCGCGGTTATGGATCATCCGACTATTATGTTTAAGCCTTCGCCGATTCATACATTTAATACACATCTACACACAAAGAGCGAATTGCACTGACCCCCGTGGATTAAGCAGGGATTACACTCGGAATCAGGAGGGGATTGCTTGGGAATGTCTAAGCTGAACTGTCTTCCAGCTACAAAGGTTGAAGCTCGTATGTTGGTCTGATATGAATAAGAACATGCATGTTCTTAAAATGAACCAAAACATAATCAGTCGTTCGAGGTCTATTGGATATTCAGTGTTTTTATCGAAATATCTGAATAAATACTAAAAACGAAGTGGACAATTCTTCACTAACAATCGGGTAGGTTTGAACAGGCTGTGGATTCCAGATGCGCTAGGTAGCTTTCAATAATCTAGATCCGAATAGGGAGTGGTTTGTTGGATGTTCTCAGCGGATGAGAGTTTCAAAACGAATAGAATGATTAAGCACGATTGGTCATGTTACGGATAGAAACTTCATGAATAAGAACAACGGCGCCAGAAGTCGCATTCGATATCCCTGAATTTAAGGGAAACCGGAACCCAGCCCAGTTGCCATATCGATTGTATATGTGTAAAATGATAACCATTATCATTTGATGCTGCTACCCTACATAGAGGTTGCAGACTTAGCTGAGATGGCCAAGTTATTGCTACACGAATACGGTGCGATATCGCGGACTCGAGTTCAGAGTCTTGATGAACACGGTCCCTTACGGGCTTTCTATGGAGATGTGTTTCACCAGCGTCTAGTGCCAGAAATGGAATCAACGCGAAATCTTGTTTGGTCGACTTGTGTATCTATATGGATCTGGATCCCTAAGGCAGTCGTCGGAAAATGGCACTGTCTGTTTGGCCCCATCATTATCTCCCAGTTAACTCATGTATGAGCGGTTGGTGGGTGGCGTCCCCCATCCATTGTCACTTTATGTGTTATCTAGCTACTGTGCGAATGAATGGTATTTGAAAATATATATAAGGTTTTTTTTTACAGGGGTACATACTCTCTAAAAGTGTTATCTAGCATATGGTGACATAATCTAATATTTCGCTGTGAAGTAACCTGAATAAACTGTGAAGTTTACCCGGATTGGTCGATTACGTTTGGTGGTTTGAACAAATATCTTGTTATAATAAGATACCCCACTGGGCAATTCGCCCGACAAATTCCGTAACGCCGTGTAGGCAGCGCCCCCTACGTTTGTGGAAGCTACTCGATGCGCAGCAGCCAACCAACTTCGTTATGACTCGCGAGTATGTCTGACTAGAAGTCAAACACAAATGGGTATTTCTGCGCTGCAATTAACTGTTATAATTGACAAAGGCCTTTCCACCCATTAAGTGAATGTTCTACCACATGTTTCTGGCTATATTGCCCGGAATTCAAGTTGTGTGCAATATGCATAAACACAATCTCTGTAGTCAATGATATACATGACCAGAGGTATTACAGAAGTGCGAAGGAAGGGCTCGTTGTCCCAAGAAACTCACAAGTAGATGCATTATGCAGGCTTAAGGAACATTAACAGTGAAAGCCTGGGTTGTAAGCATTCTAGCCAAAGATATCTCATTAGAGAAACTCCAATGTGAATCATGCAGGTGTCATTTTTCTGTAATATGTATTATGGTGAACATCAGGTTGAACTATTCCCAGTAAGTTAAGGGACCATATGGAGAGAACAAAATCGTAAGACATTGACATTTTTCCACACAATTTGTGCTCTTATTTGTTTTACGTGCTGTTGTATGTGTAGATTTCCGAAAATCAAATATTGATATTTGTTTACTCAGTTCCTTGAAAGCACTCTATGGCAGATGTACAAGGACTATTCTATCATAAATCCACTCCAGTATATAGGACTACTGCACCTTAGATTGTAGTGGTGGTGGAGCTTGTCGAACAAAGGTGTCCCTGGATATACGGTTAGAATGGTCGGTTGCATGGTAATCGGATCAGATGTGTATGTAAGATGGGGCAGAAATATGTCTGGCTGATTTGGTGTGTTTAATGGCTTAAGACAGGGAGGCATATTGTCAATCTATCTTTTAGGTGTTTACATGGATGAATTGAGCTCTGGTTTAAATAATTGTTTTAGTTGTAATGACCTTAGTATAAATATATATATATATATATATATATATATATATATACTTATATATTTATATATATACATATATATACATATATATATATTTATATATATAAACATATATATATACATATATATATATATATATATATAGAGAGAGATAGATAGATAGAGCGACAGAGTGAGACAGTGAGACAGAGAGAGACAGACAGTGAGACAGACAGAGAAAGTGAGAGATAGAGTGAGAGAGCTAATGGTGATTGAATGCATGCTGCATCATCGTTTTTAGTATATGCTATGACCTGAAATATTTCATTATTATATTGTTATTCAAAATAAGCAAGAATACATTTTACAGTATTACATAATAAAATCATACGTCTGCATAGGGCACCCCATCAACCGACAATGCAGCTGCTTGATTTGGTGGAGGTTTGGGTGACAATCGGGAAATCATGAGCATGTATTTAAATCAAGGGTTGACTAGACATCTGACTGTGTCTTGAAAAGAGGAAAAAATTCAACCCTATAGGACGTCTGAGTAAGTATGTATTTTACCGTCCATCGGGGCTAGGCCTGGGGTAGATGCTGATATATGCGACTTTGTTCAAACGTTCATAAAAAATTATTGCAGTTAATAAATCGTCACGCAAATTGATAAAAAAGGTGTCAATAGTAATTGGCTTTGTTTGTATGTATTGGCTCTATCAAAGAATCGTTAAATTTTAGAAATACAGCGTTATTATTGAGTACATACCATCGCCGATCTATCTTTTACCATTGAGCCACGCGCTTTTGCTTACATTTTAGCTTCCACGAAACCAGGTGGCGCGCTGGTCGCGAGCTTCACAACAGAAACGTCCGAGTGGGGTATCTTATTATAACAAGTTTTTTGGTTTGAATCCCGTTTAATTTAATAGTCTGAGTGAAAACACCTGCTCGGTAATGCTTGACCGATGCATTATGAATCGGCACGTATTGGTGCATGAAAATATTAATTAGTAATGTACTGTGACCACTCAGTGCCCTGTTGGGTGACAAAAAAAAAAAAGGCGCAGCGCTATTTGTATAATCACAGTCAGGTATTCTACTACGATTATCCTCCGGATATTTTTTCCTGGATTCTGCCTCTTAGGTTTAACTTCAAATGACGCTGTGCGTTCACAAACCTTGGAATAGCATCAAAATGCAACGGTTTTGTGTCGATCTTCAGCTTGCAGGTACTCAGGGCCAAGAAAGTCTCGAAATTGAAGGGCTAACTAAAATTACGATCGAATCGCATAGCACTATTCTAGGGCAGTTTCAATTGGCGCAATAATTTCGTCAACTACCGCTAGATATGTCTGACGATCATGGAAGTCTCTTCACTGTAGGGTTAACTACAATTTCGATCCAATCGCATAGCACTATACTGGGGCAGTTCAATTGGAGCTATACTTTCGTCAGCATCCGCTACATATGTCTTAATATCGTTAATTATTGTTTATGCAGGTACCTTGAGTACGAAATAAACATATATATAATATCTGTTACTGCTAGGACACTAAACTATCTGATTTCGTCGACGATATCTGATTAGTTATTGCTGATTGTTAACAGTGCACGAATCTCCGCCATTTGGAGGCACTCAGCGTGATGGTGATTGCATAATCGCTGTCATTTAACGAAGCATCATGAACATAACACTGCTTAATTGCACTGTTTTCCTCATCTCAAGCTACATCTAAAACGTATTATCCACTTATTGAGATTTCCTTAATTTTTTGTACAGTATCAAACAATATTTTGCTTATCAGTTTGATCATGACATTGCTAATTTCCGATTTTGTTTATAATAACTAGCCACTGCCAAAAACGGGAGACTCATCGGAATATATCGCTAAAAATGTTCCGATAAGATGACTTATGTCACAAGCTAGGGTTACCACAGGATAAAAAAGTACACATTTAAAAAGGGATAATGGTACCATTTTTATTAGCCGACCGTTTGAACAATCTATTGCTAACACGAGCATGCCTCTAGCGACAATGGACACAAATGACAAAAACAACACCATCCTACCATTTGTCAATTCCAATTTCGCAAATAATCAAATACTATGGCATTCTTCGTTTCATTGACATGACTAAACAGGGCGACATATCGGTACTTGACAGTTTATTGGCATTATATGATGAACCATCCTACAAAATTTAAGAGACGGCGCACGTGCTTATGAATATAGGAAGTCTGACATTGAAAAGCAAAAATTAAATTATATATATATATATATATATATATAAATATAGATATATATATATAGATATATATATATATATATAGTATATATATAGAATATTAATATGTATATGTATATATGTGTATATATGTACGTATATATATATATATATATATAATATGTATATATATATGTATATATATCTATCTATATGAATGCATCTCTATATGTATAGGTAAATATATACCAATATACATATATATATATATATGTATATATATATATATATAAATATATATATATAAATGTATATATAAATATACTATTATATATATATACATATATTTATATATATATATATGTATATATTATATACAATGCACCATATAATCATGCATTTAATGTCAGCGTTTGACGATTTATTGTGATGGATATATAGTGTTTTTGCAATCTAGAGATAAAATAGATCAATAGAAGTAGCGTTTTATCAGTGGGGTTCACATAATTGTTGTAGATTTAACAAAACATCGCACGCCTACTGAGGCAGTCTATCCAGTGTAGCATGGTGGTCAGTTAAAGCCGCCAATGTCGCCGTCTAAATATAACATCCAACCTCCCACAATAAATTTTATAAACATTGGAATGTCTTTCGCGTGAAGCCCTAATAAAATGAAATGTCGCCTGTGCAATGTGATATGAAATAACGGTTATTATCATTACTGGAAAAGTAAATACATGGCCGCACTAGATTTTCTAAGCTGGAGTATTTCCAACAGCAATGATTACGCCTCAAGTTTGTCAGCTCATTTGTATTGTTTTTCGTTTTTTCTCCTTATGTATACATCTTGCTTTACGAATTGTGCTTTTGGCAAACCTCGTACAGCTGCCATTAGTTAACCTCAAACACCAGCGCAATATTATGAGCAGCTAGAAGTCAAAAAGACAACTATAATTATATGTGCTACCATCATGTATGTTAATGTAATATGTAGGATGAATCTGCTCTTATGTGGGATCCGAACCAGCAAATTGATCGATGCAGTCAAATGTCTTATCCCCGATACTGACCGCAACTAGGCGTTGGCACGCGTTTGTTTGGAGAGCTCTTAAGACACGACTGCGTGGTGATAGTCATTCAAAGTCAATACAGTGATCCGGAGGGGCACGTGTAAAGTTCCTTATCAAATGGGTCGGTTATTGCCTCAAACTCACAGACCATCAGTTGAGCAACGTTTTAGAGTAGCTAGAAAGTATGTATTAGTAAGCTTTGACGGGTTTGTTTGCAACAATGTATTTATGCAGATGTAGAATTGACAATGTTTATCAACTGCAGCGTTTTGCTCTGGACAAGCTATTGCCATTAGCGATATGGGCGACAATCTCATCATTTGGTTTTGCCGACTTCAAGATAGTTTAGAGATAACATAAACATTTGGTGAATGACCGCCATACCCTAAATAGTGTATGTCTGCCTTTTCGACTATTCGAACTAGCTAGTCTCTCAACGTCACAAACGGTTAAGGCGAAAGTGTCCCTCTTAGGGGTTGCATGTCCAGTACAACTCATAGGCTAAACATGGAGCAATTTTACAGGGCGTATAAAAAGTAAGAGCTAAGAGCCACATGGTGTCCCACGCGCCACTCATTATCTGACCATTATATTAATGCGTCCTAATCAAGCAAATAATCTTGGTGTTTGCTCTTGGAAATGACATATAAAGATATTTTCGTGTCTTGAAACAAGTTGCTGCGATTGCCTTGACCTAAGGCATTGTCCTATGTATTTGCCTAAAACACCGAAAATTGTCGTATATAGCATTATTGTGCTTCTATCGTGGCATATTATCTGCTTAGGGTTTGAGATATTACCTTGCATCAATGTCTGTAAAACTTACATTGGATAACAAGGATAAATGATCACATTACAGCGAACTAAAGGTAGGCTAATGCTCCTTTGTTAGGTCAAGACGTTGATAAACAGATATGATTATTTCCACTTGTTTCTCTGGTGTATGGAGATCACTAAGAAAATTTCAATTCAAGCTTACATCTCCATTCGACGATATCCGTATGTTCAATTCACAAAGGGCTTTGCATCAATATCCTCGGCTCATCAGTTACCATTTCTGATAGATTTAGTGTGTAAAATCCAAAGTATTCCTAATTATAAAAACGCAGCCTGTGCCAAATTGAGATGTTTACGACTTTCTGATTCACTCTGTAAAAGACTCGAGCTGTGATATCTCCCGATCAGGTTCACATGAAACCCCCTAATTAGTCCAGCTGACTGCCAGTGACTTGAAACGAATTATTTTTCATCATCACGATGTATTGGTCGTCAGTCTGCAACCGTTTTCTATGACTCCGGAATTCCAAACCTTAGCATAGAAATCTCCTCCTTGTGTTCGAGAATATTTGCTGAGCATTTTTTTCATACTAGCTATAACTAACCATGCATCCAATATTACTTTACAGTTCTTCAGCAAATGCAGCGCATATCCCACCACCCTTACTCACCCGATAGCACTAAGAAAAATGTTGATGTGGCTTGACCGGATCTATTTGCGTCACTGGAAAACATAAGTTTTACTTATATTGTCTAACTATGGCCTATGTGCTGTGAGTTGTAATCAATCTAAATCCACTTACATGCTTGCTGAGCGCCTGCTAATGAAATCTATCGTCTATCGAACCGTGGTCACGTTGAATTTTGACGGTACTTTTGGCTGCAATAAAATCTATTTAATACCAGCAGGAGTAAAGCAACGACCCAGAAGGTTGTAAGTATCCAATGGCAATGATATACGAAATGAATAAAAGCATGTAGAGACACAGAATGTTTGTGTGTGATTGAGTTTTATTTCCTGAAATTTATATTCCTTATAGTGAGATATATGACGGGATACCATAACGGAATATAGCATATAAACCATGGCGAACCCCGTGAAGCTGTCGAACGAACAACCATCGTCTGCAAGGCATCCCAATCCTGGCGCAGACGGAACAAACAAAGCCGATGTTGGAGAGGCATGCTAACGAGTCCAACGATATACCCATCGCTGGTTTTGAAAGCGAATTGAACTCGTCTGATCTCTAGTCGTCTCATCTGAACCAAGCTAAACTCATTGCAATCATCATTGGTTGTTTGATTACAGCTCGATAGAGGTTATTGATTACTCTATCAAACGTTTTTATTAATATCCGTCTCGCCGAAGCGATCAAGACAGACAGTGAGACGACAGAGAAAGTGAGAGATAGAGTGAGAGAGCTAATGGTGATTGAATGCATGCTGCATCATCGTTTTTAGTATATGCTATGACCTGAAATATTTCATTATTATATTGTTATTCAAAATAAGCAAGAATACATTTTACAGTATTACATAATAAAATCATACGTCTGCATAGGGCACCCCATCAACCGACAATGCAGCTGCTTGATTTGGTGGAGGTTTGGGTGACAATCGGGAAATCATGAGCATGTATTTAAATCAAGGGTTGACTAGACATCTGACTGTGTCTTGAAAAGAGGAAAATTCAACCCTATAGGACGTCTGAGTAAGTATGTATTTTACCGTCCATCGGGGCTAGGCCTGGGGTAGATGCTGATATATGCGACTTTGTTCAAACGTTCATAAAAAAATTATTGCAGTTAATAAATCGTCACGCAAATTGATAAAAAAGGTGTCAATAGTAATTGGCTTTGTTTGTATGTATTGGCTCTATCAAAGAATCGTTAAATTTTAGAAATACAGCGTTATTATTGAGTACATACCATCGCCGATCTATCTTTTACCATTGAGCCACGCGCTTTTGCTTACATTTTAGCTTCCACGAAACCAGGTGGCGCGCTGGTCGCGAGCTTCACAACAGAAACGTCCGAGTGGGGTATCTTATTATAACAAGTTTATTTGGTTTGAATCCCGTTTAATTTAATAGTCTGAGTGAAAACACCTGCTCGGTAATGCTTGACCGATGCATTATGAATCGGCACGTATTGGTGCATGAAAATATTAATTAGTAATGTACTGTGACCACTCAGTGCCCTGTTGGGTGACAAAAAAAAAGGCGCAGCGCTATTTGTATAATCACAGTCAGGTATTCTACTACGATTATCCTCCGGATATTTTTTCCTGGATTCTGCCTCTTAGGTTTAACTTCAAATGACGCTGTGCGTTCACAAACCTTGGAATAGCATCAAAATGCAACGGTTTTGTGTCGATCTTCAGCTTGCAGGTACTCAGGGCCAAGAAAGTCTCGAAATTGAAGGGCTAACTAAAATTACGATCGAATCGCATAGCACTATTCTAGGGCAGTTTCAATTGGCGCAATAATTTCGTCAACTACCGCTAGATATGTCTGACGATCATGGAAGTCTCTTCACTGTAGGGTTAACTACAATTTCGATCCAATCGCATAGCACTATACTGGGGCAGTTCAATTGGAGCTATACTTTCGTCAGCATCCGCTACATATGTCTTAATATCGTTAATTATTGTTTATGCAGGTACCTTGAGTACGAAATAAACATATATATAATATCTGTTACTGCTAGGACACTAAACGTTATAATAATAGCCACTTCCAAAAATAATCGGAATATATCGACTAATGTGACTTATGTCCAGCTAGGGTTACCGCAGGATAAAATAGTACACATTTAAAAAGGGATAATGGTACCATTTTAATTAGCCGACCGTTTGAATAATCTATTGCTAACACGAGCATCCCCTAGCACAATGGACACAAATGACAAAAACAACACCATCCTACCATTTGTCAATTCCCATGTCGCAAATAATCAAATACTATGGCATTCTTCGTTTCATTGACGTGACTGAACAGGGCGACATATTGGTACTTGACAGTTTATTGGCATTATATGATGAACCATCCTACAGAATTTAAGAGACGGCGCACGTGCTTATGAATATAGGAAGTCTGACATTGCAAAGCAACAATTAAATATATATATATATATATATATATATATATATATATATATATATATATATATATATATATATATATATATATATATATATATATATATATATATATATATATATATATATATATATGTATATATATATATATATATGTATATGTATATGTATATATATATATGTATATATGTAAGTATATATATAGATATATATATATCTATCTATATATATGCATCTATATATATGTATATATGTATATATCTATATATAATATATCTATATATATATATATATCCTATATATATATATATATATATATATATATACATATATATATATATATATATATATATATATATATATATATATATATATATATATATATATATATATACTATGCACCAAATAATCATCCATTTAATGTCAGCATTTGAAGACTTATTGTGATGGATAAATAGTGTTATTATGATCCTAACGAGGGTAGAAGTTTAATTGCAATCTTGAGATAAACAGATCAATAGAAGTAGCGTTTTATCAATGGGGTCACATAATTTTTGTAGATTTATCAAAACATCGTACGCCTGCGGAGGCAGTCTATCCAGTGTAGCATGGTGGTCAGTTACTGCCGCCAATGTCGCCGCCCAAATATAACATCCAACCTCCCACAAAATTTTTTATAAACATTGGAATGTCTTTCGCGTGTAGCCCTAATACAATGAAACGTCGCCTGTGCAATGTGATATGAAATAACGGTTATTATCATTGCTGGAAAAGTAAATACATGGCCGCACTAGATTTTCGAAGCTGGAGTATTTCAACAGCGATGATTATGCCTCATGTTTGTCAGCTCATTTGTATTGTTTTTCGTTTCTTCTCCTTATGTACACATCTTGCTTTAAGAATTGTACTTTTTGCAAACCTCGTACAGCTGCCATTCGTTAACCTCAAACACTGGCGCAATATTATGAGCAGCTAGAAGTCAAAAAAGACAACAATAATTATATATGCTAATCAACGTTAATGTAATATGTAGGATGAATCTGCTCTTATGTGGGATCCGAACCAGCAAATTGATCTATGCAGTCAAATGTCTTATCCCCGATACTGACCGCAACTAGGCGTAGGCACGCGTTTGTGTGGAGAGCTCTGAAAACACGACTGCGTGGTGGTAGTCATTCAAAGTCAATACAGTGATCCGGAGAGGCAAGTGTAAAGTTCCTTATCAAATGGGTCGGTTATTGCCTCAAACTCACAGACCATCAGTCGAGCAACGTTTTAGAGTAGCTAGAAAGTATGTGTTAGTAAGCTTTGACGGGTTTGTTTGCAACAATGTGTTTATGCAGATGTAGAATTGACAATGTTTATCAACTGCAGCGTTTTGCTCTGGACAAGCTATTGCCATAAGCGATATGGGCGACAATCTCATCCTTTGGTTTTGCCGACTTCAAGAGAGTTTAGAGATAACATAAACATTTGGTGAATGACCGCCATACCCTAAATAGTGTATGTCTGATCTTTCGACTATTCGAACTAGCTAGTCTCTCAACGTCACAAACGGTTAGGCGAAAGTGTCCCTCTTAGGGGTTGCATGTCCAGTACAACTCATAGGCTAAACATTGAGCAATTTTACAGGGCGTATAAAAAGTAAGAGCTAAGAGCCACATGGTGTCCCACGCGCCACTCATTATCTGACCATTATATTAATGCGTCCTAATCAAGCCAAATAATCTTGGTGTTTGCTCTTGGAAATGACATATGAAGATATTTTCGTGTCTTGAAACAAGTTGCTGCTGGCTAATGCGATTGCCTTGACCTAAGGCATTGTCATATGTATTTGCTAAAACACCGAAAATTGTCGTATATAGCATTGTTGTGCTTCTATCGTGGCATATTATCTGCTTAGGGTTTGAGATATTACCTTGCATCAATGTCTGTAAAACTTACATTAGTTAACAAGGATAAATGATCACATTACAGCAAACTAAAGGTAGGCTAATGCTCCTTTGTTAGGTCAAGACGTTGATAAACAGATATGATTATTTCCACTTGTTTCTCTGGTGTATGGAGATCACTAAGAAAATTTCAATTCAAGCTTACATCTCCATTCGACGATATCCGTATGTTCAATTCACAAAGGGCTTTGCATGCACCCGATCCTCGGTATCATCAGTTACCATTTCTGATAGATTTAGTGTGTAAAATCCAAAGTATTCCTAATTATAAAAACGTAGCCTGTGCCAAATTGAGATGTTTACGACTTTCTGATTCACTCTGTAAAAGACTCGAGCTGTGATATCTCCCGATCAGGTTCACATGAAACCCCCTAATTAGTCCAGCTGACTGCCAGTGACTTGAAACGAATTATTGTTCATCATCACGATGTATTGGTCGTCAGTCTGCAACCGTTTTCTATGGCTCCGGAATTCCAAACCTTAGCATAGAAATCTCCTCCTTGTGTTCGAGAATATTTGCTGAGCATTTTTTTCATACTAGCTATAACTAACCATGCATCCAATATTACTTTACAGTTCTTCAGCAAATGCAGCGCATATCCCACCACCCTTACTCACCCGATAGCACTACGAAAAATGTTGATGTGGCTTGACCGGATCTATTTGCGTCACTGGAAAACATAAGCTTTACTTATATTGTCTAACTATGGCCTATGTGCTGTGAGTTGTAATCAATCTAAATCCACTTACATGCTTGCTGAGCGCCGCTAATGAAATCTAATCGTCTATCGAACCGTAGTCACGTTGAATTTTGACGGTACTTTTGGCTGCAATAAAATCTATTTAATACCAGCAGGAGTAAAGCAACGACCCAGAAGGTTGTAAGTATCCAATGGCAATGATATACGAAATGAATAAAAAGCATTTACAGACACAGAATGTTTGTGTGTGATTGAGTTTTATTTCGTGAAATTTATATTCCTTATAGTGAGATATATGACGGGATACCATAACTGAGTATAGCATATAAACTATGGCGAACCCCGTGAAGCTGTCGAACGAACAACCATCGTGTGTAAGGCATCCCAATCCTGGCGCAGACGGAACAAACAAAGCCGATGTTGAAGAGACATGCTAACGAGTCCAACGATATACCCATCGCTGGTTTTGAAAGCGAATTCAACTCGTCTGATCTCTAGTCGTTTCATCTGAACCAAGCTAAACTCATTGCAATCATCATTGGTTGTTTGATTACAGCTCGATAGAGGTTATTGATACTCTATCAAACGTTTTTATTATATCCGTCTCGCCGAAACGTTTTTATCACTGACTATTTACTCACTCAGCATGACTATATTGTGGCTTGTGCATATATAATACATACATTTACAGTTATCGGTTGAGATATCAAATCCCCCGGGAACAATATGTTACCCTTGAATAAACATTGCCACAAAGATAAAATCATATCCTCCGTGCAAATAATTCATTTATGATTGCGCAGAGGGTTTCAACTAGGCGATAAATGTGATTTGCATTGACGCAGGTATCCGGTGGTAGCCATGTTGATTATATATGTTGATTACATGTCGTAATAGTGACACATACCGGGAAGCCCTTTATTTCAGAATGTCAAAATATCTCCCTCCGCATTAATACATTTGTAACAGTTCAAAATTCAAGTAGAATGCAACATATATGTTAAATAAGTTGGTCAATATGTATCTTACACACTTGCGCTCTTTGGTTGAGGGCGGGGACAGGGTTTGTTGACTTTAAATGGGAATGCCGCATTTTGTACCGAATTTGGATTTGGTAGATATAAAAGAACGTCGGCAATATGCTGTTTGATGACAGCATATTGCTCAGCTGGTAATATGTTTACGTTATCCTGGTATTACTATCTCAATATCAACAATCATTATTTACTTCGCAGATTGGAGTAACCAAGACTCCAAGTTACAATACCATAAAACATTACATACATACTGACCCGTTCAGACCGAAAATTGTGTTTGCTAAAAGAACTTTTATGTCATAGTTTCTGATTGCAAATCACAGCCACAGTTGTAACATAACTAATCGCCGTCTACAAAACCAGCATATACAAAAAGCGGCAAGTATTCCAATATTATCCCCATACCAGAAAGCTTTCCCATCATAAACATCGCGTGTTGCTCGATTAATGGCCTGCAGACGCGTGATCTTTGGCCAATTAGCATCTTGTTTAGCCGAAATGTACCTCCTTTAATGCTGAGTGACAATAGTATCAGATGTACGCAATTCAAGCTGTTCATACCTGAGTAATTCTGCATTAGTGTACAGGCATTCGCAGAAGGTTGCAGTGCGTTGTTTATAGCCGCGTAATGAAGTGTACTCGCGCTGCCATGTCAGCAACAGGTGAAACATTTTTACTATTTGACAAAGGGCCTGATCACGGTCATAGACGCATATAGGTTTAACATCCTTTCCACATTTTTAATCAAGGCATTGCATAGCCGTCTGTGCTGCACATGTCTTGAATGGACAACGATAAGAAGCTGCTCTTCAAACCTATGCTAATCAATGTTCCTTCCTTACCGTTGATTAATGCTATTGTTCGGTCTATTCCATGATTTGGTATGTTATAGGTGGATGAAACTGTTACTTTGGAAAGCCGCTTCATTGTGGACGTCATGTCCCGATAGTGACGTGGTTCCCTTGAAGCCTGATGTTTAGTAATAACGTGGCAGCCATATGCTACCGAATTCGGATTACAAAACGGGAATTTAATATTACGTTTGCAGAGTTGTATTTATTGATATTAAATATAAAGTATATCATAGGTCTTGCTACTTATTTTTACCCGATGGGCTTACTTTTGTTCCTTATTGTAATTCCCAAGATCATATTGATTATTTGACGGCAAGTTCAATCACCGTTTATCAAAATGGTATTTTTGGATGTCGTATCGCGTCCATTTATATCTTCTTGCTTCATGGATAACATCTGACTAACAGCAAGAGCGGCAGTACAGGCCTGTGAGGTGGTAGAGATGCATTAATTTCAGCTCGTGAATTAAAACACTACATGGTTGCTTTCCGTCGGCTGGTTGCATGTCCATCGCAGCAAATCCCGCCAAACAATCAAATTATGTTGGTCATTTTGTTGGATGATGATACTATAAGAGAGCACAAAGAAATAAAACCAGCGATCACTAGGAGCTGGCATTGTAAAAAATCGTTATCTGCAATGTTCTTGGAGATGAATTGGAAACAGAGCCCTCAAAACCTTGGGTCGACGAACTGTTTCTCTCAGCAAAATAAGGAAGGAAATTTTTAATGTATCTCCCTGGCGTTTTACATGACCGAGTAATAGACTTCAATGAAAAGCTGATAACAAATCTAGACTTAGGAGCATCATTTGTCGCTTGTTATCATGTGACAGCCTATCGATTTATGTCCTGTGTGCTGAATGGCGACGAAGGTTTATGATTAATGAACAGAATACGAAACGTAAGTGAGTGGCCTTTGTGAGAAAAATAGATTGAGGAGGTGCAGTTTGGGTGATAACGAACAGAATAAAATATATTATATAATTATACATAGTTTCGATCGGTTCTATCAAAGTCTGGTATTGCTTTGTTCCCTCATCTCTGCGTCAGGTTCTAGATAGAGCAAATGTCACAAAATGTTATAATGCTTTTTGCCCTACGGAATATTTATAGACCTGGGCTTTAATATTCCAAAAATCTACCATTGCTGCTCTTCAAGTAATCTTATTATGTTATGAGTAATACTTTGCATCTTGGAATTTTAACGCCAACGATAGCCACATTATGTTTGTTGCGTAATTTATTTAGAGCTTCTTATGGTTTCTTCATCTGCTAAGATAAGAGCAGCCGCATTAAGTATCTTACACATTGCATAAATATGGATTATCCGAAAATAATGTAATTCTATGAATAAACCGAAACCTAAATAATGCGTCTCATTGAGTTTTAATAGCAATGAAAAAAACATGTCCGCCGAAGTGCCAACAGCTTATGATAAAGGTGGATATTCCGTGTTATATATTCATATGGTTCAATGATACCAGTTTGACTATACATTGGCGGGCAATGCTTAAGCAACTTGCAAGGAATACTTTGCGCTTTTTTCTACACTTGGTGTGTACGGGACACAACAATGAGCACGTAAGATTACAAGGCTCGAATAAAATCTTACTCGTTAGCAGGATCGGATATCATAGGGTGTAATAGTGCTTGCCGGATATCTGATAATATACGTTTCCCTTTCGATTATATACGCTGGGGTTGAACGCAACCTTAGCCGTTCTCAGCTATGCTCGAAGATAAGACAAAAATAAGGAATCATATTGTTTGTGAGGATATCACGTATGTTAAGATCTGCTGCGATTTTTACATATGGTCGAAAAGTCGTTTCTGCTATAACTTTAGTCCCTCGTATCGACATCAACTGAGAGCGGTTATTGCTATTCAATGGGTAACGTAAGAGTTATAAAGTATATAAGGATCCTTGTATGTGCAGTTTGACATCTGAATGCGTCGCAGCAATATTTTTTATTGTAGTTTACCCTTACTCTCAAAGCGTTTTTCAAGGGAATGATCAATATAAACAACATAAACGGATTGTTTTTGAATATAAAAAATATAACCTTTACCAAATAATCCAGACGGTGCAACCGTATGCTTTAGCAGACATTAAAAAATCATCTGCTAGGTAGAAGATATTGAAATAATACAATAATCAGTAACAGATATGGCTATATCGGTAGGATTTTAGACACTAAGGCAATAGAAAGCACAGCCAATATAATCGAAGTACAAGGGATTCCTGATAAAATTTCTGCAAGGTAAATAATGGCGGAAAAGCCGTTAGATTTCTACAATATATCCGCTGCACAATATCTTAAAATGCATCGATAAAGAACTGCTGTTAAATCAAAGTGCGCTCGTGTACGGTTGAATAAATATAATGCTTATTTATCTGTGGCAACATCAATCCGATGCGCTGACGTGAGCAAATATCAGTGCTTCTTACCTGCATGCACACTATTCTATCTGATTAGTTCAGGTGCATTAACTACTGACGTACGCACATTGGTTCAAATGATATGAAAGGTAAGGTAATTCGTCTTGTAGCAGTTGGCTATATTCCATATATTGATAATAAAGCTCATCCCTAGACGCCTATTTGCTTAGAAATGTCACACCATTCGTATGGCACTGAATGCATATCGAATATCTACAAATATATTTTACATTCGCAGCATCGTTGCTATATATCTTGTATATGTAGTTTATCCCCGTCATGCTTAGTTCGTATTGTACCCGATTGGCTAAGAAGATATGACATAAAACATTGTTGAATGAGGGAACTGAAAGATGTAGTAGCTTTGTTGTGGTCGAGGCTGGACATATCAAAGTGCGAGGCGAATGATTCATATGACGTAATGCGCGTGAAAAGCCAGTGCAAAGATGATTTCAGTGGATTAAAGGTACCGCCTGGAGTGGGTGTAATAATTGCAGGGTATATGTGTAAAGAAACTTTGACATGTTAACAATACCACAAACTTTCGAGTCTGTTGCGCTTCCTTTTCACCTATAATAATCGGATATCAAACAGAAACTTTCATCTGTTCTAATCTACATATTTGGAGTTGGATATTAAACAGACCGGTTTGCTTCAAGCTCTCTGTTTGATCTAGCTAATATGCACTGATTTTTTATCTCCGGTAAAAGTTCGGTAACACTACGATGGTGACGCTTGTATTCTGCATCATAATTTGGACTCGAGAATCCAATTGCCAGTGGTATATATTCAAGCAGTGTCTTCAACTATTGCTAGACATAGCAAAATGGAATCGTTGGCTTCAAAATATTAGGTAATAATTGGTGAAGGTAAAAAAATCGATCATTAACAAAATTTCGTTCTTCTCCTTGCAGATTTGAAAGGGCAGAGATCCGATTTATGGAAAGATTCCCCTGAGACATACACCTGTCGTAAGAAATTGTCAATTATAACGCCAGGGTAATGGGGAATTAGGTCAAATTATTACGTGGTCAAGACCTCGGATCATTTTTAATGCAAGGTATTTGTTTTACTCCAGGTCATTTATGCTGAGTGCATTTAGTCCGTCAGTCTAAATAGGCTGCACTGGTACTAGCGACCCGTTAACATTCGACGACAAACCAATCAAATGACGTCATGATGCCACCATAGAAACACAGCTACATACGGTCATGTTCATGTTTGGTTGCACAGTGACGGCACCATCTTCTGGATTTGTAATCTGTTATTTGCCGTAATATGCCAATTAAGCCACAGTGGGCGCTAAATGAATGCACACGTGGCCTCATATAATTTACTGCTAACTGCTGGTTATTGAACTGTTATAACTGTCGGCATAGATATAATCCCAGCTTAGTTAATAATTAAACAAATCGACAGCTAAGTCTATGATAAGTTATCCTTCATTCAGTAAAGAGCAATAGTCATGGCGGAAATAAGAGGAAAGAATCTCTTGACGCATTTATACGCGTTAATTATATTCCTGTACGGCGTTGCTTTCACATCTCTTGCCAACAAAGCAATACCATTCATCCTCATTGTGTGGCTGTCTCGAACATTACGCATTATTATCTTTCTCTCTTGCTCGGTCACACTGCATTGTATCGAAAGTTGATTTAACTGCATTAGTTGCTTCAAAATTGTACAGAACATCCCTTGTAAGCATATTTCTTATTCATATGTGTGTTGGGTGACATAAAGGGTAAGTTATATAATCTTTTGACGCATATTATTAGTAGATAATCTGTTAATTACAAGTACAAGTACGATTGAAAAGGGAACATCATGTTTTAAAAGTTGCAAGTTCACCCCTAAACGTTTAACCACGTCTGAATATTCCAACTATTGCCTTCAATAAATAGTCAATATCGACAACAACATAAGATTTAAAATATAACATATCACCTGTGTTGCACTACATGTTATTTGTCTTAAGCGTCGCCTTCGTAATGCATAATTATATTTGTGGCTATATCCCTATTCGCAATGGTGGATTGTGTACAGTCAACATAATTCATGGCAATGTATAAAACCAACGCAATCTAGTTGCTTTAGTCAATCAGGGATGGGATTTGTTACGGCTGGGGCAGATGGTTGTCTTGCACACGGAGCTACGTGCTCAATGGGAACGATGTCAAGTATATCATTGGATACCGTACTACAGTTAATCCGACGCCAATGTAAATGAATGTATGAAGGAAATTCTGACGAACTCCTACCTGTCAAGTAGTGTGAGACTTGTGAAGCATTAGGTGGATTATATTGTTAACTCAGTACGATAAGCCCGATGTAAATGGCATAGTCCCTTTCAAAATGACTCGTTAGCTAAGCATCGTATTGATGATATATGATACAGATTGGTTGACCCCTTTGATAACGACATTGGCTGTTATGATGTTCACACACTTTGCAATGTCTGTATGCTAAATAAATATTAACTTGCTTTCGATCAGCTGCCGTACATGGGTGGGAATATGTTATGAATCGGAAATACTAGGGATACTATTCATCTCATTATTCAATTGTTGATTGGTATTAAATAAAGTTTCAACCTATTAACCTGATCATAATAGTACTAATGACCATTGACGAACTGAATTACCGCTAACGGGATGTTCGCAACATGTCTAGGCAAACTTGACGATTATGTCAAACCACGGACATTTCATTGATTATTTATTTGTAGACCGATCAACCGTCTAAAAAGAGATTCACATATTCACAATTTGCCATTCATAACTAAATGGTACATTATCGCTAATCGATTTACATTGTTTATTAAAAATAAGCTGAGCCGTTAGAGTCATGAAATATTGCCCGCCCATGAATACATATAAAACAGTCAGAATCGTTCGGCGATCATCATCCTTAGCTGAATCAGATACATTTGACCCTTTAAATGGGATACAACATTAAAAATAGGAGCTGACCTGCGAAAACATCTAATACAGATGCCAACAGCGCTGACGGATAATATTTCAAGCACGGGAATTTATGTCATACTTCCTATTCTAAAATATCTAAACTGTGTGATGGTGTGCAAATAGCGATCAATAGTGCATTAGAAATGATCACCGATAACTATTAAAAGGAATTTTGTAAGATTGTCCCACACTTGATCAGCATAGAGATAGCAAACCTGATATTACGATATCAAGCATGTTACTTATCAGGACCCATTGCATTAGCAGAAGAAGTGCACAAATGGCAGATTGTTTGTTTTGCCACACAACTACTATGCTTAAAACCAAACCAAAACTTTACATATTTAAATGATATACTCCGCCTGTTATTGATCTTGCAACGTCAACACGGGTAATTCCTTTCATCACCTAAGTCTCGTAAGGTCGTTACAGTCTGCGTAACTTTTTGTCTAAATGCGGCTTTATACTGACCTTAATGGTGCCACCATAATTATAACGGTCCTTTGAGTTTGTGTACTAGTAATTTGTATAGTTTGATCACGAAAAATTTCGAGTGAATGAAAGGGGTAACTCGAGAGGCAGACAACAAAGCCATTGTAGAGCAGATACTTTATCAAATAGGTTGACTCACAGTTCTATGGGAAAGACCCACATGGCATGTCCACTTATTGACACCCAGAGAGAGAGAGAGAGAGAGAGAGAGAGAGAGAGAGAGAGAGAGAGAGAGAGAGAGAGAGAGAGAGAGAGAGAGAGAGAGAGAGAGAGAGAGAGAGAGAGAGAGGGGGGGAATAGTGCCACG
Organism: Urechis unicinctus; assembly: GCA_034190875.2. NCBI lineage: Eukaryota > Metazoa > Annelida > Polychaeta > Xenopneusta > Urechidae > Urechis > Urechis unicinctus. The sequence goes on from CM067349.1 coordinate 35,208,821, forward strand.
TCAACTTTTATAGTGCGACGTAAGAAACTCACATATTCGCAGGCAGTCGTGCACTTTTGCATACCGCTTGTACCATATAACTCATATGTTTTGATTATTGCCAGAGCAGAAAAATGCGTCGTACTAAATATCATATAATTAAGACAAAGAACCTATGAGAATAATAACGGTAGTCAGTTCTTTGAAAGGTTAAAGTTAATTTCGTATTAGACAACTTGTAACATGTTCTGAACTTCTGATTGTAACTCCAACATCGAGCAGGTGCATTGATATTTACCGGACATGGAACAAGAGGACAATAGAAGCAAAAAAGTTTGAACCATTACATCACCAGGTCACACCACCGACTCATGTTTTTATTTTTTCTGGCACCAACCATGGAAGGCTTTAAAGTTGCGCATGCATTGACATGCTGAATCGACCCTCAATGCCTATGATGAGAGGATAGTGATATATAGCTTATATGCGCTTGTAATGTTGAGATAGCGGTGCAATGTTGCTTAGCTGTTAATGTTTGCATCCTTTACATGAATGAAGCAATTGGCGCTGATTTTTCGGCCCGTAATTAAAATGAAGCCTACCATTTGACCAAATAGACCTCTTTATACCACAGTAGGACTTTCTATGAGCTCCGGTGAGCGGTGAATCAAAGCATTCCTTACGCAAACAAGCAAGTAGCTTGTGCAAGTAAGCAAAAATGCTGGCCAAATGGGATCCATTAAAATGCTGCAGTCGACAATTATTGTGGCAATAACAGGCGCATAACTAACTGCCAGTTAAGCACTCTACGTACCAAAACAATTGCTTTGATGTTGTCCCTTCAACTGGCAAGAAAGAGTTCCGAGATAAACCTTTTGTCTGGTTAATAAAATGTGCACAATTGTTCCCTCTATTCGTAGTAGGACTTCGCTGCAAGCATGTTCGTCAACGTCACTATTGTATTGTAGCAAAACGGCTCTCCGTGTTGATGTTTTCAATCGATCAAGCTCGTTCGGCATGGACCAATGCATGTGGAATAGAATAATAGTTAATCTCATAAAAGAGGCTTTATGTGTTTGTGGTAAGGATCGAAAAACGCGACTATGCAGCTACGCTTCAAGAAATTAAATAAATGCTGGAAAAGTAGGTTTGATACTGGGTGCAATACATCAGGTCATCAATATTTTACCCTCACTTGTGCAATATTTATAAATCTCTTGTTGAAGGATAAGTATATTGTTACTCATCTATTATCACTTCTCTGGTGCAGTAATGCGCTTGATGGGAGAATTGGAAAATCGTACGCCTACAATCGCCGTGGTAACTTTATAGCTAACTCAGAGTTATACAACTCATGCTTTACTGGCTTGCACACTACACACTATTGTTACTGGTACTTTTCAAGTAAAACGTGCGCGTTTCTTAATCATCGCCGCCTCTCTTAAGTCATCAATTCTGAAAAATACTCCTCGCATCTCACATTGTGACAAACCGCCTAGAAAGCCTGCGTGAATAAAAACAACGACACACTCAGCCGATTATGAAGGATATGAAGACACTGTGCGTTTGTGGTTTAACGCCACATAAAGTGGGAGAGTTTATGGCAAATAAAGCAATCGGCATCAGCGTGAGTAACAACTAGAAAATCCATTAGTTAATATTGGTATCGCGCACAAAAACACAATATGTCCTCTGACACCATGAAGACCTGAAACGCTTGCTTCTGCAATTCGCTCAGAGGCATAAACAGCCTCGTAAATATAATAAGCTTTGTTTAGACACGTGCAGGCATTACCGCACAATTTTGACTTTTAGAAGCATCTTTACTAATACTCGCTCCATGCGTCTGATGCAAGGAAGGAATATAAATATGCAATAAACATGCTCTCTTCAATTGAAGCTTGAACTTTGCGGCCAATAATTGCTGTAGTTGCATCAGCCGTATATATATATATAGTATATATATATATATATATATATAGATATAGATAGAGATAGATATATATAGATATAGAGAGAGAGAGATATATAGAGAGAGATAGATATAGAGAGATATATAGAGAGAGATAGAGAGATATATATAGAGAGAGGGATAAGAGAGATCTCTAGAGAGATAGAGAGAGAGATATATAGAGATCTTATATATATATATATATATAGGAAGATATCTCTCTCATATATAAATATATATATATAGATCCTAAATATATCTATATATATATATATATAACATATCTATATATATATATATATCTATATATATATATATATATATATATACACATGTATATATATATATATATATATATCTATGTATATATAAATATATATATAAATATATATATATATATATATATATATATATATATATATATATATATATATGCACTCTGAATAGATGATGCAAAATGTGCCGTCTTGAAATATTTGCTTTTCCAGTCGCCAGTTATTAATGCGTAAATGCTAGGTAATTCTCTCAAAATCGATTCAGCTGTCCAGTAAATTACCACAATCTCTATTGGTACACACCAAATCTCATTATAGAAATGGGGTTGAAAGGGAAGGTGTGTAGCAAACCATTCACAAGCATGGTAACTCAACGATATCCATTCCACATTTTCGTCGCTAAATATGACATGACATCATTGAGAAAAGCCAACTGAACGGATTTCCGTTGCTTAGTGGTTAACTGCGGCGCCGTTCGACCGCAACATGTAGATTCGGTTCAATGTGTGAGAACGTGACTGCTTACCTCTTTACTCGAATGATCACATTAATTGACGGATGCATCTTTGAAAGGTTATACACCCGACCCGGTAGCTCAATAGTATCGCGATGGGTAACAGATTGGTTACAACTCGGCGCTGGTACTTCAAGAAAGTTGCCCAAGTGTCGCCATCATCCACATCCATCACCTCCACGAAAACACCTCGTTGTTTGATATTACGGATAACCACAATATTACCATAACCTAACCAACTTTACACGAACAAATATTGTTTTAGCTTAGCACCTTAGCTATTGGTTTCATTATGGATTTCATTCAGTAGACGAGATTGTGCGTGCATAATTGCACAAATAGCTTATGACGGTTATTTTATGATGAAGCATGGAATAGTTAGCAACAGTCAATTAGAGTCACTAGTGTTCGTCGTTATGCTTGCCCTTAAAACCAAATGCGCATTCTAATATTATTTGCTCTAGATTTGTCTCGCCATACAAATGCACTGGTTCAAGAGTAGTAACGTGACAAAATGAAGTGCGCTTCTAAATTGATTTGCGGGTATTCTTTTGAAATTTCTTATAATCGCGACTGACATAAGCCGCAAATATCAAAACAGTGGAAGATTAAAAAGCCATGATAATAAGGCCAAGATGGCGTTTAAAGACCGTCCCGATGTGGAAATTAGGAACGCCGTTGGTAAAGAAAATATCGGACGGGTAAAATCGTGATCACATGTTACTATTAACTCCACTTTAATGCTTTGAAAATTTAAGAATGCGATGTTAAGAAATATGACGCAAAGGGCTTTATTTAAATTTTATGCCTGCGGCCGTTTTGTCAATAGGCCTAATGGCAGATAGTCTGATATGGAGTCCACTCACAGCCAATAACTCGTCATAGTCGTCACTAAAGAGACAATAACCGAATTAGGCTCTCTACGACCTACAAACGATGATCGTTCTCATTGATACCTTAAGTTTACGGATTTGTACATGGTTTTTGATGAATAAATTGACATGCATACTGAAATTAACTAGGCTTGGCGAAAAACCACTTCCAGCACCTTACCCGCAAAAATACTTTAACGTTCCGTTTTGCCATATTTGGCGGCTTTAAAAAAAAGATCAGATTATTCTATGTTAAGATATAAACACACGTAACAGTGTCATTGTGCTTACTGCCTGGGCGCCGGAGTAGAGTACGGCATATCCAAAGGACATTAATGAGACAAATATCTGTATTATTGATCCACCCAATAATTCAATATAATCGGACGTTGGCCAATGCCACTGAAGTGGAGAGCTGTTTACTATCTACGCCAGAGCGCCATATTAGAGCCGAGTAGGATTTAGTCTTATACATACTGAATGATATTGTGACACAGGGCAATTTGTATGACTCTGAAGGCGAAATTTTGTTTCCGCTGGTAATCGCAGATGCCGAAAGCGTTATCCGTCCCTTCTCATGCAACCATAATTGCAAAGTGCATTCCATTAACTGGGTGGTAGTGGTTCCAGTTGACCCTCTACCGCAAATTATGTTTCTGCAGCTATATATTAATATTTAGAGAAACTTAATAAAGTTATATATTACTTGTTGCCACTTCCTGCTAGAAGAACGCGTCTCAAGAAGAAGAGCTGTCTATCACGAATATGCCAGTATCGCGTATTGACTCTTGTAACAATCCGAAAGTAATTATGCACGGTGTTTTGTATTGGTAGGAAAAGTGACCTTCGGACGTATAGCTAGTGATTATAACCAATCTGAGAGTCCGAAACATCACGGGGTTAAACAATTTTCAGATACTGTCCTGCAGTATTGAAGCAACGACTTGTGGACTAAGAACGTCAAGGTAACTGCTTTCAAAGGAGCATTCTTGCCTGAACTTAACATCGGCAGTTGCATTTAACAATTACAGCTGGACATGACGGTGGTCAGAAAATTCCGGTTCTTAAGAGAGGAAAGTGCTCGCAAACCACTATACAAGCTTAGATAAGCACTGTGTCATTTGATGGCGAATCGATCCTTGGTTAATAGACTAACTACGGTTTTTTTCGTCAAATGGCTAAGTTTAAGTTTCGGCTTACACTGTAACCTTTTCAAACGTTATTAATGCAAATTAAATATGAAACATAGATCTGTTCGCTAGAATGTTATGTGAGCAATTTAGCAGCTGCTTTGTTAAAAGTTAGGTACTTTCAATCCCTGTCACCAATACAAATCTGCCAAAACGAATGAGCGTAAGTTACTTTGTTTATCAGTTGAGCTGACACGGAGACTAAAATTGTACTTCTGATGCTCAAGTAATAATGTTTGGGGAGCCGAATGTGTGATTTCGTTAGTTCGGTCGATAATTTCTAGCTTATCTTTACAGTCATGTACTCGCAAGTTTCATATAAAATATCATATGTGTATATACAAGTGCAATTTTATCTTATTTAAGGCCGAAAATTGCGCACATATGTTGTTGTCTATATATGTGTACGAATCGATCTATGAAAAAATGCCTGAATAACTTAATGGAACGCTATGAAACATAAAAGCACAACCATTCAGGATAAGAATATCGTGCATATCTGCTACAGTCATCCGCTTTACAGTGGCTCCCCTAAATGTATGATTCGCAATAGATGACCTTCTGCTCGAATAACGTTTCTATAGCCTGTCCCATTATCTGTAATTACACAGAGAGAGTGGTTTGTGCAATGTGCGATTAGCACTGGCAACGTAGTCTCCTTTGGCTGACATAAACGAACCTATAGAGCATCTTGCGATGCTATTAAAATCTTCCAATAACCACCGCATGTAGCCCGACTAGAGCTACGCATTATTGTCCATCTGACAGCGGTTTAAAAGACCATGTCAGTTGTCAACCTGCATATTGAAAGTTCCATAACGGTTATAAGTGGACATAATTGTCAACAACACGCACGAGATGGAAGCGAAAAATAGTGTAACCCAAATTTATCAGTCGAACTAGTAATGAATAGGGGGTAAGAAATTTAGTTCAACTTGAAGATTAATAGAACCAATAGCTGCATAAATACACGCCTAAAGAGTTCACTCAAACAGCTTCATAGCTGATTCTCTATGTGAGTGTCTTGGAGAACCCCGACATAGCATAACCAAGCGTCATATGTTATCTAATAACATGGAATATATCCAAACTATATAAATGTCCAAACAGCATACAGAGCTTATTAACGCAAGGGCTGCTAGCATGCTTATCACATAGTGAGCTTCACATGAACAATTAAATGGTAAAGCGCTCCAGATATATTAACAGCTGTCCGATGTGAATAGCGCTCGCTCTTTTGATGATTGCGAAAAAAGAAAGATGTCTAAATGGCATTCGATGATATTTGTTAGAGGCGCCAGCTGCATGCTGCACCATATATGAATGTCGACTGTGGTTACTGTCTCGAAACCTTCATATTGGCTTTCGTAATGATGCCTTTGTCAGGAGTACGGCATCAACTAGTACCAAGGCACGAATTAGTGTATTTCTCGTCCACTTGTTTCAAAATTACCCACACCAGCAGTATCAGAGGCCATGTCACAATATGCAAAAGTACACAAATCCCGCTATTGCTTGCCAAGCCACAAGTTATGGATGTGCAGTATTGGATGCTGTTCATTAGTGTATTGATACACAAAAACCCGTTCACAGAAAATTGCATATCTATATTATATTACATTTTAGAGCTTAATGTCATGAAATTAAGTTTTCGAGTTTTGAATGCAGCTCATGCGCTCTCTACAGGCTGAGGCATGATTATACATTGCCAACAAGAATTACAGGATCCATTGAATGTTGTATCTAACCTTTAAGTTATTTCTCCGTCTAAGATGCTACGCGGTGCTTAGATGCTAAAACAGTGCTGAAGTTTATCTTCGTATCGACAACAGGAATGACTGTCTTGCGCTTCTCTAGTGTAATTGCCCTATAAAGGTCAAGTACTAGCGACACAAAATTTCGTCCATTGTATAAGAACAATGAAATATACTAGTCATCATCATATCCATATTAGTATTTAGGGTGCTGCACTTGTCCCATTCAATGGGGTTGGCAACACCAGTAGTAATTCCGGCTATTTCTATACCAGTCTCAATTGAACAACAGAACACTCGCGAAATATTTTGTGACTGTCATTGTAATCGCATCCAATTTGCATTGCCTTTCACTTTCTAAACAGATTAATGCTAACTGGAATCCGTTTTCGAGTCATTCCGAATGCTGTCTATTGATATATATATGCCGTTTGACCTAAACAGCCCTAAAAGCTTGCTTGCGTACACAAGAAGCGAGATTCGTAAGTGCATGTCTGGATAAAGGCATTGGTCGGTTGAAATCACACGGCCGAAGTAATGGTCAATCTTATTGCCATACAAGTTGTAAATGCTAGAGTAAGCATTTATGGCTATAGAGTTAATTCTTGAGTGTACTTTTTTGCGTCTACATTTTGATATATGATGAAAACCATGGTCAGTTAAAAGCAACGATTGAGCGCCGTGAATCACTAAAAGGTCAGATACCAGTCTACCGGTTTTACTTATGGCGTTTTATTGGCGATCTATCTTGGTTGTCGGCATGTCATCCTTCAACTGTTTTGCTCTATTCATCTTGGGGAACGAGTCGTTTTGCATTTTGTGGATTTGAACAGTAATATCATTGATAAGGACAAGGACATTCCTGCATCTACTTTGGTCAGATACATGCAAAACATGAATCATTGATGTGGTCTATAAGAGTTGCACCTAGCAGACAGAAGTTGTTATCGGAAAAGCCATGGCGTGTCTACTCTATATTGAACATTCGCGAACATACACAAAACTCAAGATTCCATGTTTTTTCGCATTCTCTAAATGCATTGCATGGAATGGAGCTAGCAATTAACTTAAGTTATAAAATCGCAGTGAATGTAACTTCATCTATCCAAGAAAACATACTGCTGCCTCTGCCTCTTCTATATCATCAACAATTTCCCGCCCGCATAGTCGTGAACAAGCCTAACAAAAACAAGAGATATGCATATTTAAGCAATATCAGCGTGTGAATATTCTTCCGCCAGTGCTTTTGCACCCCTTGTGGCCAGCATGTTCTACAACACCGAAATGTATCGCCTGGCGTAACTATCTCTTTATAATGAATCACACGTCCACCAATACCTTCTACTACAGGGGACAATGCTCTGGCCCGGTTTAGCAGATTTCGGCTTAGTTTCTTGAATAATCTAGATTAAAAGGGGCGCGTTACCTACACCTTACTCAGTCAATCAGTTCCATCCCCCGCCGCATATTGTATTCTGACCTGGGCAGTCGTTAACTGCATTTGGACCATAAGCTCCCGTCATTAGCTCATGGTTGTTGCACTGGATTACTTGCTGCCCGTCCACAAATAGATACAACACGTCTCGAGGAATTATATTCATTAGGATACGTCATTAGGAGTGTCTTGTAAGCTGTGCTTCCTTCTAACATATCACAAATCTAATCCATCATCAAGGTGTGGTGCTTAACAGGTCGATTTGCTTCCCACCCTTAGTATAGTCTAGCTCATGTGACCTACTTATGTGGACTTTTTAAATTTCTACAAAAGTTCAGTGCCACTAAGCTGGCGAGTCGGCATCTCTGTTTTAGCCTAAGTAACAGAGCAAAATGTACTTTTAACTTGACCTTGTAATGCATACTTGCAGATGTTATTGAATTGAATGATGATTGACGGATTGATTTAACGATATTACTGCTGAATGCAGTACCTTTTAAGTCTTGCGGTAACACTGGGCTTTCACCAAACCATTCGGTGAGTGATGAATTGTAGGAAGTTAATATCGGAATTAACACTTTACACACCGTGCATAAGGCGATTGAAACGCTGGAAACATCACAAAACGGGGAAGATGATTGCCAACAACAATTTTATCTATTTTACGAAGCTGACTCCTGTCAAAAACATGGCGCTATTGCCAAGTTAAAGTAATAAAAACGATATATACTTTGAGGCTTCAATCTTAAGAAACGACCGCTAAAAGCCAAATTGCGAGGCATGATCGCCGCGCCTCGCCCAAGAATTGATATTCGCAAAAAAGAGACTCGTTCTGACGGCCTAAAAGCTAATTTTGTATTTGTGTTCGTGACACCAAGTAAATATCCTATTGTGTGAAGTCGGTCTATTTATGTTGCAACAAAGCTTGTATTGCTTTCCAAAATTGTAAATGAGCGCATTGTAATGCCATCTATGGCATGGCTATAACAGACAACAGGCGAATAGCAAGCAATTCATTCGGTTGTCCGCAATACCTTTCAACAGCTACCTACTTAAGCTAAGCAGTGTCAGTTGATAGAGTATTGTTGCAACAATAACATGGGAAAAGTAGAGAGCAGCCCAAATTATATATGTGAGTGTATACGTGTTTGCTTGTAGGCTCAATCAACCCAGTGTGCGATATGTCAATTAAGCCACTGTATTAGCATTAAATCTGGCTAAGCAACCATAATCATTCGTGTGGGAACTTAGCAAGGACAATGAACTGCGTGATTGGATACAGGGCTCGTTATACACAACTTTCATCAAATTGTGCATCGCATTCTACGCTTTTACCAATGGTCTTTTCTTACCATCTGCTATAGTGTCCACCCTGAAATGGTATGATAGTCAGTTTGGGCTTGATACTCCGAACAATCGATTTGAATATTCAAACTTTGTATGCTCGTGATATGGCTTCAACCTTGCAAGCAGTAACAACTTCATCTCTCTACGGTTATGTTGTAGGTACACATTCAAGAAATTTTGTTGTAACCCTGTGTTACAGTGCCCCAATGGCAAGGAGTAAACTTACCAATATCAACCACATCATGTCAATTATTCTAGTTCGAGAGTACGCCGTATGCTACACATACTCGCATTATGGGTTCCATAAACTGTACCGATCAATCACAGATTCAGCATCCTCTTCTCGCCGCCATTGTATGTACAGTGGGTAGTGGGTAGCTGTAGTTTGAGGCACTAAATGCTATGATGTTAAGAATAAAGTAGTTGCACGGACTCATTAATTTCAAGACTACATAGAGTCGGGATGCATCTTTGCCAACAGTAATATTACTATGCGAACCCTCTAGTTACAAGTTCAGCTGTTCATTATCAACAAAATCCCTGGCCATATCAAGCAAGGAAAAGAGTCCAATGAAGGGAAGCGTGCCAAACATTAGTAACAATTGCTAATTTCTGCTAGGTTGAATCATTTAATAGCAATCTAGACCAAAATCCCTCACGCAATCTGCCGAACGTTCCGAAGCTTCAAGGTAAATGATAGATGAATAAATATATCAAAATATCGATCATTCGATGGACGAATATTGTATTTGTTGTATAACTAATATTAATCCGACTGTCGCCAAGTCTAATCTCACACCATAAACTTAATACTTTCTGCTCTTTATGCCTATACTTATAAACAATAAGCAAGATCGGCTAAATGTGAGATAGATTGAGCATTCTGCCTAAGGCGATGTGCATTCTTATAGACGGTGCCGAATGCGGTGTTTATTCCTACAAGCATTGCAGCGTGGTATGGCAGAAAACGACACCGAATCAATTGATGTGCATTTTGCTTTCATGTGTGTTGATTTCGCCATTCGTAATTCTTAATGTGTTATAGATGATTATTGTTGCCTGTGTTTTAAACTTATACTGGGTCCATTGAACATCGAAAATGAAGACGAACAACAAAACCTTGCATATGTATACGGTGATTAGTTCCAACATAGGGTTTGACAGGTAGTCCATTCCTTACGGTACATAATGACTCAAGCTTACATGAAGAAGATATGAAGTAGCATATAATCCATTCTTACGCAGCTGTCGCGCGATTCGCCAGTGAAGGCTTCTGGAAAGATGTAATAGTTTTGAACTTCTGTACATAAAATAATACAACCGCGGGCATCATATTGACTGTTCGGGATATCGCATCATTCCAGGTCGGGAACTCTTACAGTCCAACAACATGCGCTGTCAAAGTGAGCTGCTGTACAGCTTCATTACTCATTATAATCACTAGATGATGACGTGCTGAAAGGGTTGGAGGTCGCTTTGTATCTTCAAAACCGTCCGGTGTCTCTTTATTCCAATTAATATGTTAATCATATGGTATGAAAATAACGTGATAACAGAAGTTTACCATGCAAATGACGAGCTTAGTGTTTCTTTGTAAAAAAAACCATGAAAATGAATTTAGTGATATTCCATTGCGTTTGCAAAATCTACATAATTAGTGTAGTCGAGTTATACTTTAAATGTCTCTCCTTTATGTGCCGACTCTGTCGACATAAACGATCTCCCCATTTCGCTCATTACATTTTGGTGTTGCCATCCGACACAACACCGCCATTGCCGTAACTTGAACTATTGTAACTATTTGGTGACAATCACACTAACTGTTTTGTCTTGAAGCAAGGTCACGTCTAACGAGCATGTTTTCAAATGTGGAGTGCTATTTCGAACATGCAAGGTAGCAGAGCCTATTTATCGCATTAGATGCACTGATGATTAAAGCACGGGTTCCCGTCGAACCTTAACACGGGCAATAGAATTATCCAATAAGAAATGGGCTATTTCCCGACTATATCAGTGTTATTGGCGTAACCTACCCATGCACAACAACCCCATCTAAGTTAAAATATTATGTTCGTTGGTGTGCCTTTCCTTTGGTCAAAACAGCATATCAGTTTACACGTTCACTTTTTAAAAACCAATTAGGAACAATTTGATAAGGAACATATAATACCTACGTTGGATGATATATCACCAACATGTTTGTAGTTAACTGTACACAACGGTTGGCATTGTTATCGTTGACGCTGAGTCAATCTGCTAAACCGAACTTGACGCGTTTATTATGTTAGGCGATTTTGTTGACAGAGATATACATTAGCAAGCTGTCCCTATTATTATGCCAGTTACATTTACATACCTTAACACGCTATTTCTACCGGTCTACTGCATTAAAAGACAATAAGATATGTAGTTGGTGTCCAGGTATAATCGATAGCAGAAGCGCCTTTCCGGCCATCGCTTTGGCATTTCATGTAGCAGAAGATTATTACTTCCCCACGGCTGTTGCTTTAAAACGAACGGCAGACACAGTCGTTGAGGACATGATATGATACGAATACTGAATGAGCAGGTAACCCGAAGCATATGAGTACGATGGGTTTCTGAATGTGTTCATGGCATTCCATATATATCGAATTGGTGATTCTTAGCTTTGACATATCCACAGCTAATCCTCCATTTCATTTTAGCAAGGCAGACTGCAAACTAGGGGGTGGAAATATTTAAACGTCGACTTTGGATAACACTAAATAATGTTAGAACGTCGATCAATAACCTGCCATTCAATAACTCACAGTCACACAGAGATCAAATAATAACACAGCTATTGATCATTCACATACTCTCCAATCATTAAGGCCATGTGCATTAATATGGTGAGAAAATGCATACACAGAAAGAATCGACACTGCAAGCGATCGTCATAAATCATCTGTTTTGCAGCAAAACACGTTTGTGATTTGTTAATTAGCCATATAAGATGGCCATGTGCGATCTGATAAGGAATAGCAAAAGCGAGAAACTATGTATGATGGTTGTTCGGGGGGATTTATTATTTGTTCCATGTCTCTTCATTAACTAAAGTATGTACGCGCTCTGCATTTATATCTATGTAATAAGAGAAATGAAAGGCTCTCGATACCAGTTGGCTTTGGGCTTTCACCCAGATGTGCCCCCTTATTTTAGTTCGCAAAAGACAACACTTGTTTGTTTGTTTGTTTGCTCGAATTATAGTTGTTTTTAGCAACGTAGGCTACGCAAGACTAGCAGTGAGTGTATCTCTGATGGTGGTCACTACCAGGGAGTACGTCGTCCTCAGATGATCTTGTACATCGCCTTTCAGAGATGGGACCGCCATCTGTACGTGATCATCCGCGTCACGAGTAACCAGTCAGGTTGTCACACCTTGAAGTCGAACCCCCAGCCGGTGGGTCGACAGGCGAGGCAGTAAACAACCACGCCACTGGCTGAGACAGCACTTCCTCTATGCTTTGACTTATAAGCGCGACTACATCCTGGATACCGTTTGAATGCCCAGATCTGTTAACGTCGGATTTGAATCTATCTTTTCGTTGGCAGCATCAGGCCATGTCGTGAGATACAATATGCAGTGAATGGTAAATCAATTCACGCTAAATAACAATGAATCTGCATGTTTCTTATATGACCCAATGAGAGCCTGGCTTATCTTAACCATGGTATCTGAGAATATGTTATATTAACTTTTTTTGTGACGTAGCCGGTGATGACGCAGCTATTTTCATTGCATGTTGCACTACTTATCAATTGCATTCGAGCATTATGCAGAGTATACAAGTTCATAAGATTAGCATCCGGTCGTTAACCTTAGAGGAAATGTGTTCGCCTCATTTATTAACCATTAGTGGCATCGAACAGGCACATTGCATCATGCTCCCAGTGTAATGCGGAAAACTGACCCTATTGTTTAAGATTCACTGCAAGTAGATAATATATGTAGGCAGGGTCGTCTTTACCGCTACAAAAATTTATTGTCCTTGTGCGAAATATATGATTGTTCGCATTGTTTTCAGGGGTAGGATATAGAACAAAACACCGCAGGTTCTTATCGAGGACAGGTGCCAAACATGTGAAAAACTGCTTCAGTAGCGTTGTCGATTTTTTTCATCTGACAGCCTCACACATTTCAATCAATGTTCGCGCACAAGAAAACCACCTTCTATTCAGGTCAGCTGCTTTGTTTTTTAGACCATATATTTTCGGCGGATCATATCATGTCGAGTGAGTCGTTTACCCAATTATATTTTGCTAACATATTATTTGAGATAAACACAAAGGGACAGTAAACATATTTGTTAAATTGCTTTTCGGTGGTTATTGTGGTTTAGCACACTCCTCAATGATGTATCTTTTGCTGCCGTAACGGTTCTGCTCCTGCGACAATTCCATGTTGGTGATTTAAGGCGAGAGCGGCGTCGTGATATACCCTCCCCATTGGACTGGAAAATATACAGAAAGAACCAGTAAATTATTTGGCGGAGATATTAACGTGTTCTGACGACCATCGCACATGACCCCTATTATCAGTTATCACGATGTATCATCTGAAAACGTTCGAAGGGACAATGCCAGTTTTAAGCATGTAACATTAAAAATACTGTATGCGTAAACCAGCTTCTAGACCAGCCAAGCATGTTAAAAAGACATCCACCGATAATTGGATGACGGCTTAAAATTGTTTAATGCCAAATACATTAACCCAAATCGAAGCAGAAAACGGACTTGAAATTTATTTGTTTACCCTACAATGGGTGGGACCAATAAGCTAAATGGGTTCGCTGCTTCAGCGATAACTGCTCATGGTGGCCACAAAGCTATGTAACATTACGTCGTCTTACTGGCAAATGTAATCGGGGCGTGTCTTACTCCGCGCTATCTGGATAACCTCTAGTTGCATTTGTTTTTTATCAACATGGTATAAAACCATTTAAATGTATGACTAAACGATATAAGAAGTTATTTAATCTGATGGCTAGCACGCCGTTCGTCTCGCAGTGTGTTTGCAAGAATACTTAAATGTTGAAGTGTTTCAGATATATTCGTAGGTACCCATCCCATAAAGATGATGGTTTCTACTGTGAATATCACGTTCTCTAGCTCATAACCAAAGACGCTTTTTAGCCATTTCCAATCTTGATATTTACATATGACATCAATAGAGAGGGCTTTTTCCAAAAATGTAAAAGGTGGTGCGAAGATGAGGAATTATCCCTGCTTTCAGTCATTCCAATAAACAAATCTACTTCACAAACATATTTGTAATGCCGACTTAATCCAATTCTGCGATGTTATTCAGTTGTACAAGAGCCAAAAATGGTTCAGAGCCACACAAATACTAATTACTACCAAATCGTCTTCATATTTCACGCAAAATACGAATAAGTGTTTTATTTCAACATTATAATCGCGAAAAGAAAATATCTAGGATTTACGTTTAACCGACCTGTTAAAGTGGTTTACCCTTTCCATTGGATGCATTGCTGGTACTCAAATGCTGAATGCCTCACTAATCACACTACTGGCAAACTGCACAATTCCTACCATAGATAACGATGCCGAAGAATAACGTTTGCAAATCGGGTATGACATCCATTATTGCCGCTTCATTTCTCCACAAGAGATAACACAGAGGCCACTTGAATATGCAATGCAAAATACCAATCTGTATTCAACGTGGTTAGTGATCAGTGAATAAATTAGGATGATTCCCAATAAAATGCTTTGTCATAATCATCGTGCGCAATAACTGACGTTAATATATTTAGCACAGAGTTTTGCGACTATAAATACTGTACATACAGATATAAGCGCATGGTGCAGAAGTGACAACAGATTCATGGCCACCTTAGATTAAGATTTTGTATTGCGTCTGTGCTGCGTAAAGATCGATTAAACTTACATCCTCCCGAGATAGTTCGCATATGCAGTTTCATTTGTGCAATTGATACCCTAACGCATGTTAAAGGTGCGTTTTAGAGCTGATGCATGATGTTGTAACCATGGAATCCATGTAAAAGAAAGAATCGAATATTCTATCGAACCCTAAGGCAATTTCTACTAATTGCTGTGTAGTTACTTTTAATCATTGGCGTTGAAATAGTCTCGCTAAACACGAGCATAACCAGGTTAGTACAATTACAAAACAAACGCCAAATCATTTGAATATATAAAAACAAATTCTGAATCTTGCAACGCTTAATGATATAGCAGAACACACACGGAACGTTAGATACTATGGCGTGCATTATAATAAAATCCTTAATGTCTTTCGCGCTCCCCCTTCTTAGAAGACAATTCGGAATGGCTTCCTGTGTTATTCCGATCGCTGCAAATTAATATCAATACCGTTTGCCTAAATCAGACCAAGGAAGAAGACGTTTAAGTTTGGAATATGCAAAACAATGGACTTTAACAGCTTAGGTTAATTTGTTACCTACCATCCATATTAAAGTGGAACAAGGCTTTGCGGATGTTTCAAGTATATTTGCATAAAGACGGGTACCCTTGATAATGATGATTATTTAACCATGCTTAGGCCAATTTTAAATCAATTGGAGGGGACTACTGCTCAGGTCGATGCTTGTATATAAACGTTGTACTTAAGCACGGCGGTCCTAAATAGCACATAATCAACGTCTCACAGATGGGCTGAGATTGTTAGTTTGGCTAGTCTCGAGGTCGGTGGAATTAACACCACATGAGCGGTCGTCAACTTAAGCGCCTTGAAATTTGAAACGGCAACAGATAGAGTATCATGGCAGTTGAAAAGTGTTTATTTGTTCACTATTAATTGTACCTGTGAAGCTCTCAAATCGATTAGTGGTGAAACTACTCTTGGCTGACGTGTGCATTATGAGTTGAACTCAACAAATCTCATTAATGCTGTTCCTCGTTAGTACCCGTAAATTGAACAAACTTTACCATTGCCAATTGAAACGCCATTGGGTGTCTACTGCACTATTCCTCATTCTGGATTGCACAATACAATATATGTTGCTTCGTCATCCTCTATCATTTTCGTACAACACCAAACGCTGGTTTATATTGCAGCACTCTATAAAGCGATAAACCCGGTTATTTGACGACGGCTCAATAAAGAAGCTTCTCATCGCGATTAGCCTAAGACATAAATGTATTGGCTGTAAGCTGTCACGTGTCGTCGATTATTGATCCGATATGTTTTGGAGAAGAAACTTCGAGGAGTTGCTGGCAAATTGTGCCTCACTATGTGCAAAGTAGGGCTGGCTGCCGATTGTACCAGCCATTTTTATCATGTAAAGTATAGTATCCTCATATCGTGTTCCATTCTAAACTGGTTTATTGACATCACAGTACTACGAGAACCGCAGAGGAATATTAAATGGCAACCACTAATTTATATTTCAGTATATTTCTTTTGGTTAATTATTATTAAGACTGTCTTGTATTTTGGTGCATCGCTATAAAACTAACCAGTATCTCAAATAAACTCGTTTTCAATGTGGATAAGTCGAATTATATGAATGTAGTTATGCATCCAATACGCGAGCAGCATTGGCTATATATCTTGTATTTACCATGAAAACTTGCGATATCCAATAATGTGATAGTATTAACATCCACTGCGGATGTTTGCGCTCGAGACAGTATGGCCTTTAAACAGATATATTGCATCATTGATTGCAGCAGATATTTGCTAATATTTTTTGTTTGTAAGATTAAGACTGCATGGGTAGTGCTGCAACCATTTATGGTTTAAATTCGAAATCGCATATTAAGTGTCTTAGTGCACGAAAATCGACCATCACTTTGGAGAGCAAACGTGGCTGCAACAGAGTGTGATAAGTTTGTGCAGCCATCTGCACACTGTTGCAGTCAAGTTTGCTCTCTAAGGCAATGGTATATGGAGCCTTCCATGGGCTTGTATGTGACTTATGGTCTTCGTGTGGCAGCAAAACGAGAAAGAGATCAAGCGCATGGTGTTTTTTGTGCACTCATTCACTTGAATAAAGGATATAATATATTGTACATTGACATTTGGAAGGGTACTGACATATTGGCAATTATACGAAGGTTAAGTAGTTGTACTTGTATAATGGCATAACATTGATAAACGAGTCAAATAATCGGTTGGCAACGCGCCCAAAAACAGGAGAGAATATTTGATCAATTAACATTGTAGTGAACAGCATTTCATTGCAGGCCATATATTACTGCAATCAATACGATAGATAAATGACGTTTTAGTGCGAATAGTTTATGAGTCATTGTTTCATTATATGAAAAGGTTCTTTTATGTGTGTTAATGAATAAATATGTTCGTGAATACATACGGGCCAGGGGAAGCTTTATGTCCCGCTGACGCACTTTCTACACCATGTTGCGCTTAGATTGATGCATACAGAGTCCAGTTTGCTGAGTACGTTAATGGATGCTATGGATTTGATGTCAGTTTTTGTTCATGATGGTGCCAAAACCCATATAAAAAGATATGATAAAACCTTCGATTTTTCTTGTTATCTGCTCTATATGGTAGCAATGTATCACCATGTATCATATTTACAAGTGCACTTGAGTTAAATCTATAGTCTTTAAAACGACCCCTAAATAGAATAAAAGATCTTTATAACTTCCATATATGAACTTGTGAATTAGCACAGTTTTATGAACACCGTTAGCATTTATCTCTTAATGAGCAAGTTTTATGCACTCAGCTAATTGGTTCATTCCATGAAGCAAAACATCATAATCCTATTTGAGGAGATGTGTTTTGTGTTACACAATGTTTTGCTTTCATCTGTTAAGCATTGTATTCCGTTTGAGCTGGCTACCGTTGACATTACTTTAGTAGTGTCAGTGTCAACGCCAGATGCTTGAATGATTCAATTCAAAGATGATTTTTAATGATTGTGATTATTTCACTCGCACAGCCCACTCTAGCAAAAAGCACTAGCAATGAACCGTCACACACGCAAAAGGGTTAAGTTTGCTCAATCAGGGAGAAGTGTGCCCAACCATTACCAAAAAACCCAAAACATTCTATGTACCATATACATTGCGTCGACCGTTCCTTGGCTGCGTTAATACCCCAAAACAGTGATGGTTCGAGGTATCAATCGATATTACAACATTTACCGTGTATACGAATATAACGTCATATTCAGCAGCAATCTAGGGCGGTATTTATTAAACAAAACTTAACTTGAGTTCACCAATTAGGCCACATTCACAGCATAGCAAGTTAGCGGTCACGACAAAGTCCGCCAACTCAGTGCCGTCAGTTCACCCCGATCAACTGTAATTACAATTCATTTCGCTATGAATCGTCATTATTGCGAGTCAAAATGAAAAGAAATAGCTTCGAATACAGATTCATTACTGACCTCAATATAATTAGACTTAAGGTCAACTATGATATTAGTAATGACATACGGCATAGCCATTGGTCCTAAGTTTCAATAATACATGTTCCACGGCATATTCCGAGCATTATGACGATATTGTTAACCATGAGCATGATTATTATACAGTGTTTAAACTTTTAAACTCGATTCAACAATAAAATTGAGATACAAGTCGGTGAGACAATCACAGCAAATGCCAGACACAATTACACAAGCTTAAAAAAGAACATTACAACTATGCGATGAATGCAAATAGGTTATTCCACTCATGTTAAAGTTGAGTTTTGACAGGATGTTGAGATTTTGGCAGTACTCAGTCCATAGTTGTTTTGTACGCACTTTTGACGCAACAATCGGAACGTTTAAAGAAAGAGAATAATTGTCGCCTGTCCGACATGTTTTGTCACACATTATAAATGCTTTTGCGTTCACTATAAAGCCTTGCATGATTATTCCTGATTAAGAATCATACGAGACGTGTCGACATGATGTGTTGTTTTAATAAAATTCAATCCTGCGGAATATAAATCCTGGCGCCGTAGAGAAATTAAGCTGTAACGTGGCAAATCGATTATGAATATTTATCAAACAATATTAAAAATCCAACTCACTATAATATTCCCGTAAAGTTGTCCTTATTGATTTGTAATCTGCCTAGTTAACTCGGAAACGTCAGTTTGTATTAAGCGACCGGCCTGTTGCTGAAGAATTACCTGCATCACTTTGTCAATAACAAGTTGCAGCGTTTTCAACTTAAATTTTCCGATACAAATGGTGTGGGTTACAGAGAAAAAAATGACTGATTATGCTCGTGTCTTTATCCATGTAAGTATTTGACAGCCAATCATTTGCAAGTGGGATGACCTTTTCTCAAAACTCTTTTGAATTCAACCAACTGTGCTAGCGCCCTGTGCTCAAGTGAGCCTTTCGGTCAGAACCCTGTCGCCATTATGGGACTTGAGAGCCTAACGAACAAGAGCTTCACCAATCACCGTAACAAAGTTTTGTGATACATCCAGTTTACATTCTCTCTTTTTTCTCGTTCCGTCTTGCTGCGAATAGATTATCTTCTTATTCAAGCCATCAGCAGCTACCATGGCAAACAAATACGAACCACCCTCCGCCATCATTTGCATGTACCAGACACACAGCTGGCAGTGTATATGTAATATTTACTCGTAAGAGATAGTAGGCCAGAAGCCACTCCAATCGTGGTTTGGTAGTGCGCTAGTCAATCAACGTCAGAGGTGATGTAGCAAGTACGGACTCGCTTATTGCATCATTCTAATGTGCTATAAAATGAGCGACGTTAAAACTGGCGGTAAATGTATTTGGGAACACGTTGTGATATGATAGCGGGTCGCTTAATGTATGTGCGGCGTTTTGTTGGCGTCATTGTACGGTGGATAACGAGCTGTCTCCAATACCACTTATTCTTTGACAAGTATTATGCTGAATCTTTAGCAAAATTCGCCAAACGCCAATCAAGAGAACGATCGCGGAACTTCTTCTGAAATAAGTTCTTCATGATATTTCCTCTCCGCCTGTTAGCACCATGACCTATTTGTCTAAATTATATTTGACTTTTTAAATCTAGCGACAAACACGGTAATTAATAGATTGCCTTAAAGCTATAAGCAGAGCACCTGAAGCCTGCTGATTTTGACGTAGACGGACAAATATAACTTCAGATGACCGGTCACAGGTTAGTGCGCACTGGCTTTCGCATACGGTCGCATTTTACCTTCGTAGATATAATGTCTGCTGAGTGATATCTTGCGAATGAACATCTAGACGTGGCCATAATTATATTTTCTCTACCATGGGTCAGGAAGAAAAATAATAGGTTGACATTGAACACAGAATCACAACTCGCATGTAACGCTAACAAGAAGGTACAGATATAGGTCACATCACGTTTAATTTATTGTTTGGATTAAAGCATCCTCCACAAATACATACACCACATACGACATGCAGAGCGTCTATCGTCATACACCGGACAGTAGGTACATGTTATTTTCGTTCCTTATCATTTTACGATATAACTGAGAGAAGATTGATTTTGTTCCTACCAGGTTAAAACCCTAGCAGATTTTACAGGCCATGACCATACTCTGATGTAATTTTATTACTCCATTGTCTAATGGAAGCGTGAACAACAATGTCATGTGTTAGAAGTTGGATACCCATGAGCACATACAAGACACTTTTCACTCGATATGATAACGCCGCAGAAAGCTAGAATTGACAGCAATTCATTCTGGCTTTCCTAGTGGATACATGGTCCGATTCATTTGATACTGCTTGCTTGGATTGCAAAAAGGACCGATCTTCGGGGCTGAGCTAAGCAGTGCATGTCAACAACTCTTATGTTTGATCATCATCTCATGCTGGGTTATTCGTGTGCAGTCATATCAAGCGAGATTGGTTATCGTAATGATAAGAACGTCATTTATGATAATCGATCTCACAGAAGGGAAACATATACTTATTTATACATTTCTGTCAGCAAGACGGTTGGGTGTTACGGAGCAATAGTATGTACGAAACATTGGCAATTCTATCAAGTCTCAACAGCATCCGATTCAAAGCGAGCTAGCAAATCCTGAAAGATACTTGCCGCATGTGATTTATACCTCTCTCTATAGCCTTGCACTGTTGTATCCAAGACGCCAAACACAGAATTAAAAAAATGTATCTGAAATTGCAGCACATTATACATGAAGAATATTCTTCTCTCTCGCAGCTGTTGCATGTGCCATGCGACATAACTTTGAAAAGCTTTTCATTCATCTTGTTTTGCATACATATATGCTTAGAGCTCGCCCACGCACCAGGCGAATGATGTTTTGTAAATAAATGTAAAATTTTTCCCTCGGCAACAATTTTGCACAATAAACTAACTTGACTGTGGAAATGTTGGCGCCATTCTTTATTAGATGTACAAGCAGGCTTCTTGTTTTGCTTATTACCATGCTACCTTTGATATTGTGGCAACATGAATCATCTATGCCGATATCTTGTTCTGTAAACACATTTTGTTTTTGTTAGCCTTACCGTATGGAAGCACATACCCTAAATGAGTTTTAAAAAGATTTGCAATATGTTTCGCTGTATGGCTGCTCTCTTATCTATTATAGTTGTACGTGCGTATGCGTAGTACTTATGCTTGCAACTATACACAGACCGCAGCAAATATGGAATGTTACTTGAGCAATAGATATTTGACATTAAGTACAGTTGTGGTCTGCAGAACATGGTGTGAGATTTTCGTCGAAAAGATATAACCACACCAACGGAATATCGTATGATAAGTCCGATTGTAAAATTATTCCCGACTTTGCGGTTGAGGGATGTATTGCGATTGTATGTGTGTCGTATCTTATAAAAGCTACTAGAATTTTTTTTTAAACCCATATTTTGTGATCGTTTTTTTAATAATTGGATAATGCAAGATTATGTTGTTAACAATGGCAAATATTTTCTGTTTTCAAGGAAGGAATATTACAAAACAAATCAAACGTCCACTAATTTGACCATGCAAGTGACAAGCAGTTTATTGCACAGCTGTAATTGAATTTAACGGGTAGATTTCCTGAAAAAATTTGGCGATCTGAATATAACAATGTGTGAGTAGGTGGTACAGTCTAGTACTGGCGGTAATGCTTTGACAATATTGTGTGTATATCAAAGCATATTAAATGAACCATTGAACAGACGCCATATTACTTGTAGCCCATGTAAATTGGGTGCCCATCTGAAATTGGTTAAGGTATATCACTGCTTTTCCAAAACCAATGAGAGACCTCGAGATTTAATCTGCTACGCGGCGCCACGGAGCAATGCGGTCCCTCGCTTTTCCCGGTATTCAAATACACACAGTTTACCATAGAAGGTTGCGCAACATCGTTATTTTTGATTGAAACCTTTCGAGTTATATCAGTGGTAACATTGGAGCAAATCATCACTGATGGATAAGTACGGCCGTCTGACCTTACAGCAATCTACAAATAGAGCTGAAGAAGCGAAATGCGAAGCTTAGCGGGCGAAAAATTGAACTTATTGAAAGGTGAGATTCTTTGGCAATGATCCGTAGATTTACGTTAGGTTGACCCAATTGTTTTCATGTAATAACCCTGTCCTTTTTCTTGACAATTGTTTTGATACTATTTCGCACCCCCACCCCCTCCCTTTGATCAGATAATCTGTCGCGGTTGTTTTTAAATATCCAGAACAATGTGTTAGCGTTTCCTACTCCGACTCCCACCCTCCATGAAGGCAACACCCACATCACAGAAGCTCAGTGCCAAGAGGTGAGGGATACAACTTTGGAACAAGCCAGTAATAAAGCTTGGCACTTAGAAAGGTGTAAGAGACTGCAGTCCTCCCAGTTTGGTATGATATGCAAAGCAATTATCAAAACAAAGTTGGTCCGTATGGCGAAATCGCTGACCCGCATCAACCAGATTCGGGCCAAAGCCATTGACCACGGTATCCGTAATGAGCATGTGGGTCTGAGGAAATATGCAGAGTTGGCTGGGACCGAAGTCAAGCCATTTGGTTTTGTAGTGTCCCAAACACACACCTACCTCGCATGCTTATCAGATGGGTTGTGTCTGATGACATGATTGTTAAGGTCAAGTGTCCCCACAGTACCAGGGACAAACCAATCACTCCTGTCTCGGTTCCGTACCTGGTCAGTGAGAACAGTCAGCTCACCCTTAACAGCCAACATTACTACTATTACCAAATTCAGGGCCAGTTGTTTTGCACGAACAGACAACTTTGTCATCTTGTGGTGTTTACGTCTCAGAGTATGGAGATTGTACCTGTTACCCGTGACGATGAGTTTACTACAATGATTTCAATGTTAGAGGATTTTTTCAGGGACTATTTCAAAGATGCTATACTTGATTCAATGTTTTTTCACAATTTCTCTTACTGAGTAGTCGTGTGCACGCATTTCTTTTTTCTTTAAGGAATCATTTACCTGCATATTGTATGTGGTGGAATGTATATAAACACTCAACTTCAGGCAGTTGTGTGGACGATGCACTGCCCAAAGGTAGATAAGATATAACAAACAAAGATTATGTCAGAGGATATCTGAACCACTTTCCCTGTCAGCCGATTCTTCTTACTGAAAAGGTTGGTATATTTAGGGTGACATCATAGGTAGCAAATAAGTCCTGCATGACAAAGCCCTTGTAAGCCATTACCAAGTCACCCTGGTCACACATTTCTTGTAGTTTGACTTGGCCAGTTGTCCATCGCCGGCAGTCTCGTTTCACAGCGTTTCGGAGATGCTCGTCCACTACGCACAGCACATTGACTGTGACAGCTTTACCCTAAATGTCGACACCATCAAATATCTCATGAGCGTGTGACGTAGAGAGAGAAATTTTATTCGTCGAAGTGAAACAAAATGGACATGAATCTCTTGTATTTACGCGTAAACCGCAAAGTAAGCGCATAACCTGATAACTTCCGGTCGAGCTTGGGACCGCATTGCTCTGTGTCGACACCTCTCGGACAAAACCGCAACGCGGTCTCCCATTTGCCCTGTCAGATACATGCTACTTTGTTGAGGTAATATTCAGCCGAGTCAACCGTAAAAGAGACTGTGTAGTCTCCCTAAATTGTCTATTGGGGGAAACTGCGACTGACAGATAATTTACCGCGTCTTAGTCATGCACAACACAGCCTAAGATTGGACAGGCATGAGCCAGTTGTAACCATCACATATTTACTGACAAATAGTAATCAAGAAGCAACAATTGATTGGCCTTGCTAGCAAAATAAGTGACATGTCCGAGGATAAACAGTAAAATGTATATTTGTCCATGGTGCTAATTTTAACTTCTGCACATTGTCCTGATAGAAGTGTAACATATACTTTTAAGATGGCCGACCAATCTGAACTCTGATAGGAGGCAGTGTTTCCGTGATGAAATATCGAGCGACGGATTGGCGGCTCTCCGTTTAAAATTTCATTCTGCCAGCCATACTATATATAGCGTCGCAAAAGTCACGTGTTAAAAAAGATTGTGTATCCTCAATGTGACTTAGACCAATCAGACTTGACATTCAGACGCGCTGACGACGTTCACTAGAAGACGTACAGTTACGCCCTCATGAGTCACATAAAATCAAGCAGAGTGTTGATGTATTCGGCAATGTAACTAGTATATATTTCGAGTTATATGCACAATGTATGGCCGACCTGCTACATCATTGAATATATGCTGAATAATTGCTTATCGTTTATTGTCCGAGCATGAGTACATAAATTATCATTATTTGCGCAATAACCACTGGATGGAAAATGCAATTGAAAATCATCATATGTGCACTACATGCATTCAAACCGCTGTAGGTTAACATGGATCGAAGATCCGTTCATAATAGGCGACGAAGTTTCATCCTTAATCCTTAGAAACGTCGCTATATTATGATATTATAAGTGAAGTGCAGTACTTATAGACAAACTATTTATTTTTCTTGATATTGAAAGGAACTGAAACTTTCGATATCGGGAGGCAGTGGATGCTAACGCGTTCCGGAATAATGGTAATTGTTTAGACAAACATAAATGCATCAACAGATTCACACCAATGCCGCACCACGCATTGGTTAGACCTGACATTTACATTAACACAATCGTTTTAACAAGGTCAACAGACGGCCGTTTTTGCATCGTGAATTGGCTATACCAATATGTAACATATTATGCTGTTGAATAAGTTCATTGCTTAGATAAACGCAGATGTCAATCACCTGTGATAATAATGCCAATTGAATAGCAATTTGTCATCGACGTAACTCTTTCGGTCGTGTTTACATTGTTTGAACAGTGTAGCAGGTAGTAAATATCACGATACGACGGACATATCTGAACAATAACGGCGGTCGTCTATCTGATATACAGTGTTGATTGTTTCCAATTATAATTTGATTATATATATTTGCACTGTCCGGCCCACAGCGCTCGGATGCTAGCCAATAACATGATGTTATACCTGCTGTTTACACGATGACGGTATATTGCATATTCTCTCCTTTATTCTCGCAGATATCGTAAAGATATTCTCGCGTACTGAGATTCGTTTATCCTAGCTTATTCAGCTGTCACCACCCGATCCGGGGCTAGGCTGAACATAGCACGTATATGCGTATTTGGCGATTGCATCTGTAGTTTAATTTCAGGTGCCGTTTGCTCTGATACGTTAGATTTATGATTATAACGGAACGTTTAGTTGTTGCAATGACTCACGTTATATGCATCACGTGAGTCATTGCAACAACTAAACGTTTTCTGAAGCATACATTATCATCGCGCTGATGATCGAGAGTAGGCTGTCATTATATTTTAAATTGTATGAGGCAATAATCGTCTTACGCACATGGTCATGAACCATTCTTTGTAGCTTTTGCCTTCAGACAAAGGTTCCATTAATTCATTTAGGGATATCAGTTATATGTTGCATATTTCTTTATTTGTATCCGGTGATAATTTGGCAGAGCAGCCTGAAGGGGGACCTCTGGCGTAGTTCAGTCGGGAACCCGTAGAACTGACAGCTAGGCCGTTTTTATGAGAGGCGCTCGTGAGTAATTTAGGATATCGAGAGTGCGCACAACCCTACCCACTGTACGCGAAAGTGAAACAACCTATCATGTTCGAAAACTGCTGAATGACTTTCTCACTGCTTCAAAACACGTTGCTTCCTGATAACTTTGCTGCGATACTTACTGACTTAATGTAAGATCCTGAAGACGTGGCATCATAGACAATACCACCATATTATTCGTTGGTTAACAGGATGCCAACTGCTCTCTGGTTGCAGACGTAAATAGACAATATTTCCGAACTGAGTCCTTCGATTCCCTTCAGCCACAAGTTCAGAGTTTCCAATACTTAAAACTTCTAGCGCAATGCGGCGCCGATTGGTCTAGTTAATAATACAATGCCACTTATACGGGCATTGCCAGGTGAATCAACGTCTTGCAGTGAAATAAATGTTGTTCTATATTTATCGAAACACCCACTTTCATGATGATCAAATAAATAAGGTATATTTTACGGCACTATGCCAATCCTGATGTTTGCAGATGTGCATAGCTTTGCTTAACAAATCTAGACTCAATACTGCATATTGAATGAGTCCATAACATCGCTGGTTGTAGCAGCCGGCATTGTGTATTCATTGTACGGAAAGCAAAACGCATGTAATATTTAAGATATTTGTCATAGCCCAGCTATCGGGTTTAATTCGATGCGATATATCTCTTCGGTGACATTAATGATTGATTTACTTGTTGCACATGTTGCCTGCTTGGGCATGGATTTAGTCGCCCTCCCATACACACACTGCGCCACCCGTTCAATGGATACATTACTACCACTTTTGAATCATATTAAACACTGTTGTCTTTTTTGGATTATTGAAGATGTAACAATATTATTACAATTTTAGTCATAAACAAAGCTCAATAGGTTCGATAAGAAATGCAGCTGCTTCGGCTGGATGAATAGTTTTGCAATACTCAAGTCAGGTCTTGAGCCTTCGCTTAAACTCGATTCATGACACTCAATGAACCAACAATATGTTAAATGATCGCACTTTTAGTAATGACTTAAATGTTTGTGAGCATATGCATTGACTCTTCATATTGGTAGACAGTATGCAGCCATATCTTCATTGCTTGTCTATTCGTCGACCTCCAATGTCCAAGACCACATTAAATGTCATCCTTACTTATCTCTTACTTCACTTGGATCGCGCCATGTAGGTTATATGGTTTATGATTTTGATTTATAGCGGTGATGTGTTGCAGATTCGTTCATTCAATATGCAAGGCACTAATCTACGCAAATATGTATTTTATCTCGTCATACTTTACTCGAGAGGTTTAAGGGCGAAATGTATTTTCGGATCAGATAAAGAATATGACAATGTCATTTGATCAATATCGTTTCATTACGATAGCATTGTCTCAAAACACATAATCGTCCTGCACTAAATAAAACAATTCATTGGTTATTTGTGTTACTGATTTCCTTAAACTGAATATTATTGCATCGATTCCATTAACAGTTTTAAATTGTTTATTTTGTACGAAAACAAAATTCTTCACTGTTGATGAATAGGGAAATATTAAAAAAATCTCAGGAAACATTGGCTCTTTGCAGATAGCCCTTCGTTCTGCATTGTTCAGATTATTAAAAAATGTTGCCAATCGTGAAAAATGGCTTGCTGCTCCCAAAAAAAAACTCACATCGAAAAGCAACCGTTTAAGATCTACTTTGCATAAAATTCTAGCACGCCTTGCCAGTTTCGATAGTAGACATTGCTCGGTATTGCGGTCGAATTATTCTGCTCCATTTGGTAATGAAAAGTGCCTTAATATGTATTTAGCCGCTTCAAAATATTCTTAGTAGTATACATGTCTTTCTTACATATATACATTTCACCCAGCTAAAGAAGATGGTGACCCGATAAGAAAAAAACTCACTTTCCTATATTCCACGAGCATGGACCAAACCGGAGAAGAAACACCAAATCTATTGCAATAATGTGCGTTCGGTTGCTTAAGGCATTTGTGTCTCCAAAACTCTTTTGATGCTGCTTGCCTCCCTTAACCAGTGAATTAAGTTATGCTTACAATGCGCATCAAAATAAGCAGTAACAGTAAACCCTTCCATTGCAGATAACTGAGGTGACGAGGGCTTGGTATGTTTATTTCCTGCTAGTTTAAGCTCATTATTGCATACTTTGTCATTTACGAGGATAAGGTGTTGATAAAATATCCGAGGAGAAGCGTTAGCGCACTGCTTTAGACAGAAGCAATGGTCCTTGATGATGAGATACCACAGTGATGTTATCTTGTCTGATTGTCTACATTTCGCCTCGATGATTATCTATAGCGGTATGCAATAAGTGTACTCGGATCAAGATGTTTACGGATTCCTTGCTTCCCATCCTTCCTGTTTACCACTTAGGCGCACCCACACACCTTCTCTTGGTTGGCTCTGGAGATAGCAGTTATCTACATTGTCTCTATAATATGTTCCAGCAACGAATTTTAATAAAGATCCAACAGATTATGTTAGAGAAGAATTCGTTGAATATGGACAATAATAATCCGACGGAGATATGAAAAGGTTTTGTAAAAAACTAGATATAGTTACCTAAGAACATATCTTAAACTATGATGATGCTCATAAATCGGATTCGAAATTCCATAAAACAACGTAAAAGGGCTATGAAAGTTGCCTTCTTATTAAGTAAACGAGATTCGGTTTTTCAAGACCAATGTTCTCGGCTCTCAGAGGGATTTAACTGTTCATGAATAAACGTAAAGTTCACAATATCCGATACGTGGTTACGTAATAATTTACAAACTATACAAAGCGATATCCCGTTTCCTGACTAAACAATGTAAATATAACAATTATGCTACTGTCTAATCTGAAGGATCCGTTAACGGTCATGGAATCATATACCAACAGTTATGAATAAAACGCCTCCAAAACGTTACATTTATGGTATATATTGTAGAGAGTAGACTTAATCATCAGATAAAAATTACAACGCAAACTCAGAAATAAACTGTGATCCTAACATGGGGACAAACATCGAGCAGAATTAATTGAACCCAGGAAAAATTACATACTTTCTTTATTTAATGTACAACATACACATAACATGATGCCTTTATGACGTTTAATTGTTCACCAATTAACGGGAAACTACACAAACAAATCATTAATAGTTCATGAAACACCAGCACACAAAAATGGGAATATAAACCAAATAAGCAAGTCCCCATGATGCGTTGTCGTTTCAACATTTTCTATCGTATTCTGAGCAACAGTATCTTTCAATATGCAGAATGTATTATCGAATTGTGTTGAGTGAGAAACACGGAACCAATATTTATTTAACATAATTTTTAAGCAAAACTATCACAGCCTAGGCGAATTATGATTTTTCATTTT
The DNA here is from genome assembly GCA_034190875.2 of Urechis unicinctus. NCBI lineage: Eukaryota > Metazoa > Annelida > Polychaeta > Xenopneusta > Urechidae > Urechis > Urechis unicinctus. The sequence continues at coordinate 35,238,559 of CM067349.1, forward strand.
ACAACATATATGTATGCATGTATATACCAATAATATATACATGAACATATATATATATATATATATATATATATATATCCCGCATATATATATATACCGCCTATATATATATTATATATGGCTATATATATATATATATATATGTATATATATATATATATATATATATATCAGGCATATGGTACATATATATATATATATATATATATATATCATAAAAAGCAAAATATAGATATATAAATATTCGATTATATAGGCGCGATAAAATCATATATATATATATTTATATATATATATATACATATAAATATATATATATATATACATATATATATATTTTATATATGTATGGCCGATATATATATATACATATGTGTATATATATACATATATATATTTATATATAACCTTGTACTCAGGTATTTATTCGTGCTGCAAATATGAAGTGAACTATAAGCAACTGTTTGAGATGCTGAGAAATTCGTACACTTATCTATCAATATGGTCATGGATTAATTGTTGAAACTTGTAACATTACGCTATTTATAAGTCTTATAAAAATAATCACAGCGAGTTGATGAACAGCACGTAAAGCTCGATGCACCTTCAGTAAATAGGGGAAACTAAATCCCGTGAGCAACGTTATGCAAAATATTTATGCAACTTGAAATCATGTATCGATACATGTATCTTTATGTTGTTTCCTTGGTATACCAGTACTGTGCCCCGCACCCACACAGTTACCGCCTAGACACTTGAACGTTGGCTTATATCTTAGCATGGAAAAGAGTTCACCTAGAGACACAAAAGCATTCCCGTTAGGCAAGTGGTGCAATCTAATAAATGCTACAATAATGTCAAAAGCAAAAATTGATTATGGAGAGTCAGTATTCGATTATATGAGGCGCGACTCATCCAAGTGCAAATTATTTCGCCAAGCACACGTAACAGTTTCCGCTGATGTGTGTTATATGCAGGAATTACGTTGCTTGGCCGATAGCAAATAAACATAACCATAGCTGTCAAAAATAATTTAATCAATCCCATGACATGTTCGCGCCGCGATACTGCATATATTTTATTACAACATTACAAAGAATGATACGAGCAATACGGTTATTGTAACCGGATGGCCTATATTTTAGCCTAGAGTGTGTATTTAATGGAGCATCTTGTAAAGACCGTCTAAACAGTTGCAACATTGGAAATGGCTCTTTTAATGAGACTGTCTAGTTGATGGTGATCATGGTAGCTGATCTGCCAGGTATGGAATTGCTACCAATTAATGTCTCAGTCCAGGACAATAAACAAATTACCCAAGAGGGATGTAAATATTTCGCTTTACAGCTTCTTAAATTACGGTGGAGTTAGAACGGGCAATTATCCAATTCAATGAAGCCTGATATACATCGTAACATTAACTCTGTGTGTCGTTGCATAATTGTATTACAATTACTGTATATTATTTCCTGAGTGAATTGCTCAAATGACTCATTTTTCATCCCTTATAAATGTCACAAGGCTGTCAGAGCCTACTAGAAACAAACTTTGTCGAGCCGTCAAAGTTCGTCATGAGGATTATTCTGGTGTTTAAATTTTATATTGGCTATTTGCTTTTGATACTACATTAGGCGTGCATGCGTACACATAATGTTAACTGGTCAACATGTGTACTTACTCTACGCTAATTCCTGTGCGTCAGTGGAGGAAAAACTACATGAATTAAACATGGGAAATTGCAGATTACCATACACACAACTTTTTCTCGCCAGTTTCGTGATATGTAAGAATAATGCCCCTCCACGATACACCATTAACATACCCAAGAGGCAGCTGTTACTACCAGACAATGGTTATCTTCGCACTGTAATGATCAATAAGTTGAACAAAGCTTAAGATGCCTGCGTCTAATGTGTGCGACGACACCTTGCATTGTTTTTGCTGTGGCCAAAAATGTAATCACAGGGCATCAACTTCTTGTGAGTTCTTCCGTGCAAAATCGGGTTTGCGACAAAAAGAACGTATATCAATACTGTGATGGGCATTTATCAACTTGTCGCATCGTCTGTCAGTGATCATTCCAAAGAAATTAAATAACTTGGCTGGCCTTGTTTTTGATAATCACATTTTGCACTATCACAACAATAATAACGAAATATTATCATTTTGCTGCAGATATTTCGATTCAGCAGATTTATGGCCAATCTTATGTTGATTTTGTCCTTATGCATATATGCAAAATAACTTCCATAAGATAAGGCAAAAGTATGCTTATAAAAATTTTTATGTGGCGTACATATTTTTAACATTCCCTTGGCAACATCTTTCACAATAACTCCGTAATTGCATCCGTCATTCTTAAAAAGATGCTAAACTGGGCTTCTTGTGGTGCTTATCACTGTGCTACCTATGATGCTGTGGCCACATTGATGATGCAGATTTATCCGTAAATACATAAAATATTATTCTTTTGTCGCACATTGTCTTGTGAGTTCATAACTCGATAAGTTATCATTGATGATATATCGATGCACATACTTATAGCTAATGAACAAACATTTTACTTGGCAACATCCCGTAACTGTGCTAAGCATAGGCTTCCATGAAACGACTTATTGTCCTATTCTATTCATGCAACCTATTCGTTATGTATAATATTACCAAGTCAAAAAACAGTACTAATATTTTTTAGCATGGATGGCCACAAACAATTATTTTGGTGGTGGTCTGTGAGTGACTTTCTCTGCAAGGCACAACGGATAATGCAAGGTGGCCGAAAGTCCTGGCTTGAATAATTATGCTCTCAATAGTATGCGCAATGCGCAATATCGCACAGCTGAATTGCCTATACGCAATCAGCAGATTTATCCATAATAAATAACTTCCAGCTGTTAAGATGCATTGCTCCAATCTGTGTCTTGTGTCGAGTTCTTGTCTCTGAGTTCATTTTGTGTTAGCCTTAATATATCGATGCACATACCGCAAAATGGATGAACAATATGTTACGCTGTATGCTCCCTGCATTTGCTCCTATTCTACTAGTATAATTTACCAAGTCAAACAACAAAACTTCTAACTTTCTCAAGGTACAACGGATAAAGCGAAAGTTCAAACGAATTATGTTTCAATACTGCACTGCCAATGTAACTAGTTATTTGAGCCAACCTACTTCGCAGAAACAAATATAATGAGAGCCAACCTACATTAGATCCAAATAGAAGCTACGCATGAGACCGAAAAAAGGACTGGGCGCTCTCAGTAAATCTGCGATAGCTGGTCACAAAATCAAGAATGGTTCAGAGCGAGATTTTTCTTAAATTTCTTCACTGACGCCTATACTACTGATGCCTCACTTAGCTGCCACCGTCATATACAATAAGCGTTTTATATAATTGTGTAAATAGCGTTTGAGAACGTAAACGCTCAATCGTAAACTTAGCCACTTACCGAAACATAAAGCTAGTGGTCAAGGATGCAAAAGCACGAATCGCTCACTAATGACACAACACTCAACTTAGCTTGGATTATTGCGCTCAATAACATTGGTTAGAGAAGATACAATATTGATAAACAATGGGTTCTATCAACAGTTATATGACAGCTTGTCAGTTTCATCTAGCTTTCTTGGAACGAGTGAAAATCTCATACATGCTTTATCGGCAAAAAGATTCTCTAAAGACCGCTAGAAACGGAAGCACCAATTATTTGGTCCATCGCAGCTCCAAATATACTCCTTCACCGATGCGCCAATAATAGCCGAGAAAGTGATTACCGGCATCAACATTGTACAAGCAACACACAACTGATCCAAATATACAATTACCAGGAACAAACAGACGATTATGCGATGCTCAATATTAGTCTGAATAGAACGCTAGAGCACTCACAAGGAGTGCTTTATATGATGACTGCCAAATTAATCAAATCCTTATTGACATTTGCACAGTCTGTCATTTGTTTTGCAGGTTGATGCAAATTGCAATGCTTGTTCGGGTTCTTTCGGTTCGCTAAAAATTGATATAAATGCCGGTTGCCCATCCACTCAAGAAAAGAGGATGATTAAGTGTATGTTTTGAATTAGGCGCCGCTTCAGACATTTAAGCAATTCAGTAAACAAAGTACAACAACAGTAAAGGTGATGTTGATATCTACAACTGATATTAAACTGAATACGGGGCGGTGATTTTACACATGTTCTCATTAACGCAGAAACCCAATATAATTCCCATCATAGAAGTATGGCATGGCCAATACTGTATGTAGTTAGTGAAGTGTGTGAACTTTTCTATTTACATTGTTCACTACCGTGGCAGCTCCATAAGATACGGGACATACCTACATATTTCACTGATGTGCTGTGATTATTGGTTTGACAGCCTTGAGGTCGGGGGGGGGGAATAAAAAAGGCCAAGAGCTCGTCGAAGTAAGCGCGATGCAAGTTGTAACGGCAAAAGCAAGTGTATACTGGTTTAAGAGATTATCTAGTTATAGTATTTTCTTTTTTTCACTGTTATCCTAAGCTTCAATTCAGTTCCCTGAATGAGGTGCCCGTAAAAGACCACATGTGCTTTGTCATCCTCTCACTTAACCTGCTTAGTCAACCCTTCCCACATGCCACAACATATTACATTTCAGAGATTGAACCGCGCCGTCTGCGAATAAACTATTGTGAGCACCAGCTGCATGGCGAGTTCCACTCAAGCAATAGTTAAATGTATCAGCAATTGAAAAGTTATCTACATAGGATAAAGTCTGGCGTGTAGTGAGTTGCTAATAACATCGAATTTGCATTCCCTGCACGTTACAATACATCAATCTGCTATCAGAAAATACCTTTTTTTCCGACACGGGATTCACTTATGTTTTCAATTACGCGTAGCACGATGTAGAAAAAGCATAATGTTAACGATTGGAAAGGTATAATCTGCCGAGATACCGCGGAGCAGAATAAAACAACCCTGATTGCAGGTCATGCATCGTATCTATCTAATACAGTTCAGCTTTACTATGTCCATCTCCAGACATTGAATTTCGCCGGTGGCGCTCCGGTGCAGTCCCATAAACAAGACCATATTTTTTGTTTGCTATCTTTATGGTGACAGGTGTTTTTTTGGTAGGAAAAGTTTTATTTGAGTGCAAAATTTATTTTTTTGATTTCGCAAAGCGGTCTAATCTTTTGCATTACTGGCTGCAAAACCAATGTAAATGACCGTGTATTACGCACGAAATATACTCCGTGTCATTTACCACAGGCTTCTTTAGAGGAGTATCTCACACTCTAACTTGGGAATGTGCGCATTATTTAAGTATACTTTAACCAATTATAATAATATGCTTCCATTGCCGGTGGCATACTAGCCGCAATTTGATACTCTCAAAAAAGGTATCGTGTCATTTGCCACAAAGTACGTCAGCAGTTTACGAGCCCATAAGCACTTCAGACTCTAATCACCTGCGGGCAGAGTTTGTACGCCCTATGGATAACCCCTAGCATTCACATGCGCCTATCAGATGAAGGAAGCCCTTGCAATGGGACTATTGATGTTAGTTTGGCCGCGGCAGTTCATTATTGTATGGTGGTCAAATGCGAAAGCCATTTGCATAATGTTTTACATTACCCGTAGATCCACTGACCGAGGAAATGCTAAATGGAATCAACAACAAACGGTTCATTACGAATGAAATAATACAAAATGAGGTTGTTGTGGCTAAAACCGATAACATATATCATATGTGCTGGTATCGGACATATTGTGATATTTTACAACGGATCGTATATATATGTATATATATATATATATATATATATATATATATATATATATATATATATATATATATATATATATATATATATTTATATATATATATATATATATATATATATATATATATATATATATATATATATTTTATATTTATATATATATATATATATATCTATATATATTTTATATATATATATATGTATATTGACATATATATATATCAATATACATGTATATAATATAAATATGACATATATATATCAATATACATGTATATAAGTATAAATATGTATATATATATATATATATATATATACACACACATATATATATACATATATATATATACACATAAATATAAATATGTATTTATATATCTATATATATATATATACTTTTATTATTATATATTAATATATATATATATATATATATATATATAATACATATATATATATATATGTATATATATATAAGTATATATACATATGTGAGTGCATGTGCTCCGCGTAAGATCAATCTCAATATACCCGCTTGTCACGTATTGCTTTTGCTATAGCTTGTAATAAGTGGATTGGTTGTTTCACATTCTTGTGTCTATCATCGAACAGATCGATATAAGCCAACATTTAATCGTTTATTCCCGTCTTTATGCTCAATTTGATGCCTTGCTCTATATCATTATACATGTAGTTTTTCACTTTGTCTCTGATTCTTTAAACATGAGAAGTAATTCTTAATTCCGCACATATACCTAAGCATCTCGCTTCTTGTTCTAAATACCAAATTTTACGGCGAAACAGGCCTGTTGAAAAATTTGGAGGCATTAGAATAATCGAGAAAACCACTGCAACTTGCTTTTACTAGGTTTAAAACAGAGGGCTATTTAAATGCCAATTAGGATTTGGAAAGAATTGCAGTCACCCCAAAGCTTCTATGATGTGGTTAGGACTAGAGGAGTTTTAGTCGTCATATTAACATTCTACAGAAGTTTGTTGGAGCATTGATGGGACATGTAAGCTGAGGGCGCTACTTACACAGTTAATATCGCCCGTTTATATCCATAGAATATGTAGCAGCGCTGTTAAATATTTTCATGCAAGAGAGGTTTTATTTAGTGCCAATGTCAAAGCAGATAATCCGTTGAGCTTATTCTCATGGTTTTCTACCCCTGTAAGGAAGCAGTATTTTACTGCTGGTAACTGGTCTTATTGGATTAACCTTCAATGATAGATGGGAATCGTCTTGAACATTTGCAATAAGAGTTGTATATTGTATATCCGGACAACATACATTTGACTGGAATTCACATGCTTTCATGTTTAACGAAGATTGTACAGCCAATACCGCTCGGGTACTTGTTGCATAGCTTCGTTTATGTAAGCTTTAGCTAATATAATTCATATAACTGCCACAATGAAAACGAGTATCTTTGAGATACTTGTTAGTTTAAAAGCATAACATCCACACGCAACTGAATCTACATATCAATAAACCGAAATATTAAGGAAAGGTAGCGGCTAGATATTCCTTTGCGGTTGTCTTAGAACTAATATTCCAATGAACCAGTTTAACAGGGAAACTATAGGGAAATATTAAATTTTTACATTAAGCAAATGATAGACAACATTGGTTGACAACATTTGCACATTTGCATGCACAATTAGCCAGCATCCCCCAAATATGTGTTTATTGAACCTTTCAGTTTCGTTGAATAAACAAATAGATCGCGAATTCCTGTGACTATACATGCAGGCTTATGGTGTTGAGGTTTGGCAGTTGCAAAATGGTGCAAGATTAAGACGCGTCATTACCAGCGGTTATCTTGTACAGTCGGGAATGGGTACTTATATGCAAGATAACCTTCAATGGCATCAGTTGATTCTGCATTGCTGTTGTTTGCAGCAGATGTAGATCGTCAACGATACATTAACGGGAACATAGTAATACACAACTGTAATATGAAGGCAAAGACCTAAGCAATAGTCCCTCCCAAATTTCAAACATTGACGGTGCACATACTCCATAAACAACAAACACCGTAAGCCATAACACGCATCATCTAGGGTATCCGTGTTTGTGAAAGCAGGATTAAACCAGCCGCATAACCTTGATTCACTTCAATATCTATGGTAGGGAACAAATCAACCCACGCTGCTTTAGTCCATTGTTTAGCGAATCGGTTAAATAAATGAAGCAATGACCTTTTCCAAAAGTGCACTCAAACGTCTCCCCTTGTGTGTGAATGGGCTGACTTATGAGGCTGATTAGTGCAACCAGCATTTGATTCAATTTGCGGTGATCGGAATAACCCAGGGAGTCATTCCAATTTGTCTCAACCTGCTAGGAAGAAGAAAGGCCACGCAAATCCCATTAAGGATTTGATTACAGCGGTCGCCATTGTATCTTACGTTCCGCGTGCGTTCTGCTATATTATTTAATAAAGAGAGAACCAGAATTGCTTTTTATATATTTGAACGATTTGGCGTTGTATGTTACTAGTATCGTAGGCGAGGTTTGGGGGTAGTTGTATGAAAGTGGATATTCTTTTATTGAGCAGTGCTATTTCATTTCCAATTGTCGGAAGTTAGTTAAAATTCGTTGAGGGTTCGTTATTCGATAAGATATTCGATACTTTCTCAAACTGGCCTTCTATGATTGCACTGCATCATCACGTTTCAGCTCTTAAACGCGCTTTTGAGGGATGCTAGGATATCAATTGAAACAATGAAGCTGTATCAAACACTACACATGCGATATATCTCGGGAGTTCTAGGCTAAATCATTTTTAAAGCTGCACAGACGCGATACAAAATAAATATCTGAGGTTTCCGACCTCATTGTCGAAAGTTCTTTGTAAACATTACGGCAATAGCTAATTCTCTGTCACCATCAATCTCCGTCGCTTCTACACCATGCGACAATATGTGACATGCAGAGTTTTAATAGTCTCAAAAATCTGTTTTAAATTCGATCTTTGCAGTTATCGCGCACGATGATAATTCGTCGTATGTTATTGGTAATCATTATTATCCATCTTTTGATCACTAATCACGTTCAATACGGATTAGTATGATGCATTACACAATCTGTGGTTTCTGCATTATCCCTAACGGATGCAGGCAAGAATCGGCAATAATTGATGTCATGCACGAGTCGCAAACAATATTCATCGCAATCGCTATCTATGTGCGGAATGAGAGAAGTTTGTCTTAAGTGGCAATGAGCAGAAGCGGTACGGTCGGAATTGATATACTTAGAAGTTGTAACATATTAACTACTGCTGAACACTTAAGCTATTGGGTTAACTGTCCCCTTCTGACCCATTTGTTATTTAAACCAAATATAATCGGCTTGTTTTTATCAATCGACATTAAATGTTCTACCGATATTATACGATGAACCAATAAGGCTTAGCTGGAGTGAACGTTGATGAAAGGTGAGACAAAATCATAAAACATGCAAAAGTGTATTTGCTTCAATGAATGACCTACCCTGGCTCACAACATATGTAATATAAATCATTTGAGGGTCATATATCGATATCTGGCCAGATCAATTTGTTATAATGGCTTCTCATTTTATTGCCCACAAGTGTCTTCAGTTCAATAGAACCGTTTGTATTGTCTCTGATACGCTTAATCGTTATTGTTACCTTAATGAAGTGTGTTGAAAAACTAAACACACTAATAATTGCCGCCTCAGGTTATAGTGATATTTCTGCGATTTACATGATAGGATTTATCGTCGAGCTGTTCGACCAGTAAGTCTCACTATTATGGCAATAGTATCCGAAACCGTGCCTGCCAGTGACATGACGTGCGAATGGCCAGGGACCGGAAGTGGATGTAGTGCGATGTCCCATCTTTTGCGTCTCAAATATCACACACCACCTGCAGATAACTTTCATCTTAAACCGATCAAATTAATAGTCGATGATGCTCGAGAAAAGCCTTCACTGTTTACTGACGGTTGATATGCGCTTAACTCAGTCAGGCTTCTTTGAAATCTACACTGCAAACTGTCCAATATATTGCATGAAGCGTGCACTTGTGGTTGCAACTGGAAGCGATAAACGTATTGGGTTAATACATGAAAATGGAAAGGAATCGGTCAAGGGGGAATCATTATAGGCGGAGCTTATCACAACAATGTTGCTAACGAAGGCTTTAATTGGATGTGTATTGTATTAATACAATGGTTCTATAAAAATAATCGAATACTGACCCGAATTCGCTCATGGGGTCCTGAGAGATCAGGCGAACTCCACGCTCGCGATTTCAGGCTAACATGTTTCATGATTACTCGCTTTCTCAATTTTGTTTTCTTCGTGAAAGTTTAGCTATTGCAGTCTTTAGATGTTCTTTGCATACAAAGACCTGTGAGCAATCCGGGCAACCAGAACACAGCTCCTGTTTAATAAGTCAATCGAGATGTTCAGTGCGTTTGCTTCTACGTTATCCCATTACGTTTTAATGCTAAACAAATGCAAGAAACTTTGTTGTGCTGCCCAAATTGATATTCTATGTATTGTATCTCACAACTCGCTGCTGGCAACGAACATTTATAAGTTGACATTTGAATATTTCCGCACCTAGTTTGGAGACTGCTTTGCTTAAATGAAAGATTAGCAGTTGAACTGTAAAAGCAAAGACTCCCCTATTCGAATATATGTGGAATGTCATAAACACATTTGCAAACTCGTCGTCCTCTTGTACGGGTTACCTGCTCATTTTCAGTTCATTTCGTATCATGTCCTCAATGCCTGTGTTTGTCGTTCGTTTTAGAACCACTGTCATGGGGACTTAAAAACCTCCTTCAACATGGAATGCAATAGCGATAGCCAATTACTGACTTACATAGCATGAATAACGCAAAAGGATAGAGGCAAGGCCTGGGTTGTGATTAGTGATGTGTTTATTCCAATGAGATGGGCAATGGCTATTTTCGAAACCCCGCAAAGTTCATCTGTGGACAAGGGTACTGATCTAATAAATATTCTACACTGATGCTCTATATAATCTTTTATACAGCTGCTCTCTAATGGCTCAAAAGCGACAGAGCGCCAATAGGGAAATATAATGACACAAAATGGATATGGCTGATATGCATGACTTTTAAATCCTGGCTTTGTACGAATGCAAATACCACGAATGAAACCAAACGGGGACAGGGCAGCCAAACACCGATAGGTCATGAAACGGTCGAAATGAACATGATTATTATCATATGGGCATTTGACGTAATCGGCTGCTGCACAGTTAACCTGTCTGCAACGAAATGCCCATAATCGTGATTGTAGCCGCTGACCGACGTGTATCGCGCCTCGAGCATATTGCATGCAATTTTTGTCAGTTGACTAAAAATTTGATTTTTATAATTATGAAAGTGTGGATCTTATCTGAATTTTTTTTTGCGGAGGCTTGGATTCGCTTACTACGTACCACAACTAAGAAACGCTGTTGCTATCGATTATGCTGAGACAATAAGTACATGTCTTATGGTTTGCAAATGTAATAGACCGGTAGAAATGGCGTGTTTAAGGAAGCAAAAGCAACTGGCAATGATAATCTTGACTGCTTACGCATGTATATGTGAGCTGCAGTCTCCATTTCAACACTATCGCCAAATATTATCAGCTGAACATGTTCGGTTGGGCAGATTGTTTTAGCGAAATCTATATTTAACATATATTCCATATCATCAGGTAGAGAAGGCATGGTGCTTAAACCAGTGTAACAAATGCAAGATGTTAAGATATAAATAAACTACACACAAACTAACAGCACATTTTAAATAAATAGTCAGAAAATTACCAGCCCATTTACAATAAGTGTTAAGGTCGAATTTGAAATGTGCCCTGGATATTGAATAAGAACATTATTTAGAAGTGCATTTAACATTTGATAACATCGCTAGTCAAACGTGGCCTTGCTGCCAAACAACATAGTAAGAACGATTTTCACCAAACAGTTACATGAGTCCAAGCGAGGTAATGGTGTTTTGTGTCGGATGGCAATTCTATAACACTTCTGTAACGAGCTAATTTGGGAGGTACTGAATCTAAGGGCATATGCGGCACTCGTATAGAAAGTAGCTAATCAATGTTCTTCAGCCATAACAAAACGTCAGTTTTAGTTTGTTTTCTTTTCTAACCAACCAATCAATCAGCATCTTAGCAATCTGCTCTATACTTGCGTCGAAGTGCTAATTGATCTTTGGAGAACTAAATGCTGCCGGGGGCTGGGGGATAATTTAAAACCTGTATATCACGCACAATTTTATTTTGACGGCCTTATTTCATGAATGAACCTCTCGCATTAAAGGTTTTGATGTATTAGCGGTTATTCATGTATGTTTATCTGGAAATGACCACTAAGTGACTAAGCTCAGTCTAAGATTGGCAGATGATTGAAATTCAATATTGGAAATGCGTGATTATGTGTCATGCAATGGACGGTCCTCAATGGCATAGCAATCGTCATTTTACCAAAAAGACACGGATGAATATCTCATGGCCAAATCATTATCATCATAGATAACCAATCGACTATCACAATCCTATTCTAATCTGAACTGGCAGTCATCGGCTAAGGACTTTGAGAAACAGCCATGGAATACAAGTAAAAATGAATGATTCATTACTTTCCATTGTTTCATTTTATATTACGTTTCGTTTGATATTTTGTTTAGACACTCCAAGTTATGTTTGGTAGGAATGGTAAACTAGCAAAAATTCATAGAACATTTCTTTTTGTACATACAACAAATTCGAAATTTAATGTTTATAAGGTAAGTTAAGTTTGATAAATTCGAGCTATGGGTTCACAAAGGGGTGATCTCTGTCGAGTGGTTTGCGACCAGATATTAGTGTGTAGCAGCTGATCGGTTTACTCGGTCATGTTCCGGGTTGATATGTGTCAAAGTTTGGCTTAATCGTTTGGCCAATATCATGCACGATATAATTCTAGAAAGAAATTTCAAAATATTGTTGTCGGAGGATTTGCAAGCACCAGCGACATAAAACTTGATGTAATTTCAATTCAACCGAATATAATAGCTGGAGCATCGGGCGTGATTTCTAGGTAATGTTTCAGCTGATGGAAAAAACTGATTCACCGCCTACATGTCTGGTGATTTGACCACCTTGCTCAAGATTTGTGATGCCGACCACAGAGTAACAGACCGTTTTAACTCTACAGTAATAACCCGTAGAGGAACGTTAATTACAGGCAAGTAGTTGGAATAACATGGGTGCCTCCTACAAAAGAAGCCTGAACGTTAAGCATCATGCAATGTACGAATCATAGTGGTGATTAAATGCATCAAAGAAGTTCAATAAGAAAGTGAGCAAGAGACAAATTGGATGTTTCAGTTTGGATAGGAGCTGCATAACACGATTGCTCGATACGCATGAAATGCATTCTATATTTCAGTTTCTGTTGTTAAACGTCACTAAAGGTAAAACTAAATAGGTTTGTTGAAAAGGGGGGAAAACCCTAATCCCTATTCAACGAAGTTACATGCGAAACGTTTAGGCAGCACACTCGGCAGAACTTGTTCATTTCGACATTGGCTATCGTTAATGGCGAATCTCGCAATGTCAAGCGATACACTCATTGCTGGTTTTGGAGGCGAACGACCTCGTCTGATCGCTGGTCGCGCATATATACATTTATTTATAGTTATCGGTTGAGCTATCAAATCAGACGAAACCTTATACATGGTATTGATTAGCTCACATTAAATGGGGTATATTTGATAGTGGATATCAATATTTTACCCTTAAATAAGCATTTCCACAAAGATTAAATCATATCCGCCTCGCAAATAAATCATAAATGATTGTGCATTAGGTGCATTAAAAATCACAAAGCACATGAATCAGGCAATAGATGCTGTTTCACTTACATCGGTTTTCGGCGGCAGTCATGTGTCGATTACATGTCGTGATATTGACACTTACATCGGGTAGCCCTTTGTTTCAGAATGTCGCAATATCCCCCTCCACATAATACATTTGTAACAGTCCGAAAATCAAGTGGAATGTAACACATATGTTATATCAGTTGGCCAACATGTATATTTCACTCTTCGAATTGTTGTGACGTAGCCCCCGTGTACCATAAAAATATTCCGGGTATGATTGCATAATGGCGATACTACAACGCGATCACAAGGAAGGAAAATGCTAAATATTGATGCATTAAGAGGCTGCCTGTATATTGTGGAAGCATCTAAATACCCAAAGCAAATTTTTGACATGGCTATATTCTATTTAGTATTAGTCTCGTTATATAAGGATAATGATATGGTTAAGATTGGTAGCGCACCTGTAATTCACTTAGTATTTCTGAAACGCAAGACTGTGAGACCTTAAATACAACAACCTGCTATCAGAAAATACATTTTTTCCGACACGGGCTGCATTTATATGTTCAATTACACGTAGCACGTTCTAGAAAAAACGTAATGTTAACGGTTGGGAAAGGCTTAATCTGCCGAGACGCCGCAGAGCAGAATAATTCAAATCTGTTTGCAGGACATGCATTATATCCATCTTATACAGTTCAGCTTTGCTATGACCATCTGCAGACATTGAATTTGTTTCGGTGGCGCTCGGGTGGAGTCCCATAAACCAGACCATATTTTTAGTTTTCCATCGCTATGGTGAAAGGGGTTTTTGGGTACAATAAGGTTTTTTTGAGTGCAGAATGTTTTTTGACTTCATCAGTTAATGAGCCCATAAGCCACATTCTATGCTCTGGAAAATGGTATCGTGTCATGTGCCATAAAGTACGTCATCAGTTAATGAGCCCATAAACCTTTCAGACTCTTAACACCAGCGGGCAAGATTGTATGCACTGTCGATATCCCAACATTCAGATGTGCCTCTAAAAAGTAGGCAGCCCTTGCAATGGGACTGTTGATGTTAGTTTGGCCGTGGCAGTTCGCGATATTATTGTGGCCAATTCCATATGCCATTTGGATAATGTTTTCCATGGTCCGTAAATCCACTGACTAAGGAACTGGTAAATCGAATTACCAATAAGAGGTACATTACGAATGACATAATACAAAATGAACGTTGTTGTGGCTAAAACCGATAATATATTACAGAGACAGATGATATTATATATATATATATATATATATATATATATATATATATATATATATATATATATATATATATATATAAGATATATATATATATATAAATAAATATATAAATATTTATGTATATATCTATATACATATATATATATATATATATATATATATATATATATATATTTATATATATATAAACACCCGATTCTGAAACCTGCAATGCCAAGTAGCGTGTGCAGGTCTCCAACTGCTTATGCTAATAGACATTGCAGCTGGTCTTATCGTACCATGTGAGATACCTGTATTCGCCAATCAGCGTTGCAGGTCGAAATGCGCCCAAAGACATGCAAGACCGGTATAGCGCTATGCACTGTCTGTTCTAATGGACTGTACGAGTTATAATTCAGAGAATATTCATGGTATGATGACAGGTACCTTACTCGCATTGTGTTCATATATACTCATTGCGTGTTGGTCTCTTGTATGTACCCCTTGTATGTAGAGAGAATTACACTTTGTATTGATATGAGCGATAATATAACAGTGGCTTGATAATTTCAGGCGAGTGCTGTGGCCCGTGTGGGTAAGGACTAGGAGGCGATGGTGTGTGTAGGTCGCAGGCCTAAGCCCCGTTGGATGAGGTTGATTAAGCTTAATGAAAAAATTAGTCCTATATATTTATGGAAGTTGCTATTGGCACGGAAGCCGGGCCAACAACAACACAGTCTCGCGATGCATGCACGGAAACCGTGCACGGAATGCTCTGATGGTGTGTTATTCGCCCGGAAACCGTGCAAACAACTGCACTATCATCTATATGCACGGGACATGATATCTATTGGTTGTGTTGAATAAATCCAGTTCTACTAGACCATATAAGTCAGCATTTGACTAGGTTCGGCATTTGACTAGATTTAAATAACATTTGCATTTCATACCTTGAGTTTATTTGTACTTTTGATTTGAAGAACGAAATGGTATGTTCAGGACGTCCTTATCGTCGTGGAGAACCACGTGCTTCTCACACATTTCTAAGGGGATATTGCCTTATATGTACATGCATGCATGCCAAATGTACAAGATAAGCCAGTTTAATAGGTTGTTAAGACAATAAGTACTCGTTGTTGAGCCTTAGTACATATAGGTGATTCACATCTGGTTCTTTGTCTAACCATAATCTTGTATTTCTTCCTGTTTTCCTTATGCTATAAATATCCAAAATCGGTGATAATCCTAATACTCTGTTGGGTATTTATGATGTATAATCTTTTTCACACCTGTACTTCTCATGTGATGATAGTGATGTCATGTTATAATAGTAACCGTACGAATAACAAATAAGCTTATCTTTGCGTGCACGGTAACCCGGCAAATGACTACTAAGTCAATCATAGCACGGCAAAAGATTTTTCAATTTGGCATCAATGTTCTTGGACCGAAAGACTTTCATGTGTTCGACAGTCTGCATTGATTTGTTTGATATTGGTGACAGACTCCTTGTCTAATCAGCTGTTGAAGGTTGACAAATACTGAAATGTGATTAGTTGTCCAAAATAATATGTAGTCTATGTTGAATAATTACACAACTGATAAGGCTTTTGTACCCTGGCAAAAGTTTACTCATATTGTCTGTATTTATGACGTCTTGGTTAGAAAAGCATTATGTTCATCGTCTGGCGTTAACGTGCGCTGTTTCTACTGTCTTACTGTCGTGTTTAACGAATACAACATTGTTTTCTTGACCAAACACTTCAACTCCCTCTACCAGTGATTCAAAAGAATCAAATCTCGCTCCATTGTCCATAGCATCCTTCCACCTCGGCGACGGAAACGAAAGTGACGAAAGAATATCCCGCCACAGGATGTTTCATATGGGCATGCGTATCTCCCGTGCACCGAACCATCAAGCGGATGGTTATTGGCCCGGTTTCCGTGCCAATAGACACTACGTATATTTATTTGTTACCGTCACATAATAATGCAGTAATGCTGTGTTGCCACTTTAATCAGCTGACATTTATTTACTCTTCTTGCTCGAGTACGTTCAAATAAAGCAGGTAGTTGGTAGTGGGATGGTCTCTTCCTCAATCTGCACTATCAGAGGGTCAACTGAGGTTGACTCATCAATGGCTTTTGTTCTTTAGTTGGGTCGACTGGCAATAAATTGGTCACCATATCTGACAAAACTTTCATGGCTAGAAAACCCTAACAGGATACACATTGTCATTTTGCGGTTTGTCAGGTTAGCATTAGCATAATTATACATCCGCGTAGATTTTACCGCATTGCTATATTTAAGGACACGTTTTGTGTTTTAATAAAGCAGCGGTATTAAATCTAGCATCGTTATTTATATTATACAACTGATTAATTCATCATGTTGCCCTTTGTTAGAATGTAAAATTCTGACGTTTATTTTTAACAAAGTTAGTATGTCAGGGCACGAAATTGGTTATAAAAGTATATTCCACGGACTCATTTGTCACATTTGTCGTCCGCCAGGCCGATAACTTTTCTGTTACCATGCTCGACGTCAAAAGATAAACATGTTGACAATAGCGCGATTGTTTGAAATTGTGAACTGACCCAATTGACTTGACCTCAGCTTTTATCCAGAGTACTTCGGTTATTTGTGTATTGACGAAAGCACACGATTATCAATGAATTTGTATAACTCGTTTTTATTGGTCAGTCAAGTGCAAATGAGTGTCGAATGTTCCCGGCATTACAAGTCTCTGATTTGATACTTCACGCAAAATATTTTTCCCAAGTTTAACAACAATGGACAAGTTTGTCAAACCTTTACCTGACTGCAACTGTGATGAATTGGAAAAAAGTCCACCTTCACTCAGCTTTTTCACTTCTACTTTCAGCATTGTGAATAAAAAGGCCATTGAGAGGACCAGGTAAATACTGGCAGGGCCAGTTCATTTTGTTGAAGAGCCAGTTGAACAAAAATTGAGGGCCAATTCACATATTTGCTAATTTCATGCCCTGTATGTTTAATCGCCGCAGCTTCTTTTTTATATTGCACTGATAATTAAGCTAGCATAGCTGTTAAAATTACACCTTGGAGAACGGGGAGTGGGGCTACCAGAGTGCTCATCCTAAGCTTGTAAATTACTGCAGCAAGTGGAATTTTAGGATGATTTTTTTTAGTTCCTGATATGGACGTAAGTAAAACAACACTTCGTTAACATCTCCTCATGTTTTTTCAAGTCCTGCTAATTTTTACTAGTCCGATTGAAAATATGACTAACAAGGGATTTACCGGAATCGCCGATCACCCGGTGAGTCTTGCAATGCAGTTAGTTTAGACGTTGATGTCGCAAACAGACAATTTAGGTTTTCTTTTTTGGTAAACTGAACTCACGTTCCCAGGTATCGCTGATCGATCTTAATATACTTTGTTTAAAACAAATTTGAATATAAAAAATGACTTGTCCCATTGTACAAGTTAGATGGCAGCTTCACTTGTCCGATGGCTACCCTACTTGCCAGGGACAATCAGGTGATGGTTAATGTTTCACCCTGTAGCTGTAAGCGATATTGTTGTAATGGTTGCAATCATAAATAGTTGATTGATAGCAGACAGGGAGCACCATATAATAACAACACTCACTGCTGGTGCTGTGACAGTACAGATGCACCCTATCGTTGTCCTGATTGCCTGTCTGCAATATGACTCTACTATGGCGCATTGAACACCCATTCATGAGTGGCAGGTATGGCACCACTGCTGTATGTATTATTAATGAAGAAATAACTATTGCTGACAGTTACTTGTGGTCCTTTTTGTATTGTGTAACTCTATTCAGGGCGACCATTTTATCACTGCTGATCTCCCGGGTTCGAAGCAAGTCAAGGATCCTCATGAATCCCCAGACGCACCATCATCTTTACTAAAATTTAAGTAAGTTAACCGAAATAAGCCAAGCACCTAACCATTGCTTTCTTTCACACATTGATTGAACCTGACACAGCAAAAATGCATATGAATGGTTCATCGATTTGATATAAATATTATGGTAATACAATAACTGAGGTTAAAAATGTTAAGTATATGTACATGCATATCTTATAAGTCTCTCTATTTGTGCATATTACAGCTATGCAGGGTGCACCCACTCAGGTGTTGCAGCATGGAAGAGAGGGACCTCACAAATCTTTTGAGGAATGGCTTCTAGCCACTGACCCCTAACAAGCGAGGAGTTATGGCAAGGTAGCTTGACCAACTGCAGTGCCTATCACTTGAGGCACAGATTTAAGTGCAGGCATTTGTCACTTCCACTGATATACACAAATCCTCAAAGTTGGGCAAGGTAATTTGTGATATATCTTAAAAATTGATTAACAAATGAGATAAGATATGTGTGATCAATTCATATTTCCCTTTGTGTAACAAAAGGAATCTTTCACTCTGTTCCGTATCAGTCGCAGTGAAAAGATTCTTGAGTATCCACAACAAGTCAAGGTCCCCTAGCCTGAAGCCTGTGGGGGCGCTGTTTACATGTTACTGATATTCAATAGTCTCTAGGGCGAGAAGCGTAGCGGAACTCCTAGAGTCTGGGATGCAGACTAATCCACAACTGTGGCAGGAGATGAGGGCTGCCCCAATATCACTTTCATTGCCTGTTTCTTGGCTTATTGAATTTCCAGTCTGGACTGCTAGACTCAGATGATGCAGACACAACCCTGAGGATCACAGCTAAGCTCACCATGTATGTAACTATCATAAACAGTTTTTAGCTCTTCTGTTCAGCAGAGTTTACTAAGTACCTGTCTGTTTGTAAATTTTTGATGGCACAAATTACACAAAGACCCACCTGTGACAATTGTACCCTGCAGATTTAAAATCTGCCCTGCATGACCTTCGCCGAGTTATTTATGAAAAAATTATGAATTAGTGTTTAACCCTGGTGTGTCGTTAAATACTTTATCAAACCATAATAGTGATTAATTGTCCTCTAGTCATTACTTTAAATTGAAATTCATGCCAAAAGATGAAGAGATCCAAGGTATATTGACCTCTCATTGAATGTTTTATATCTAGTTGTATTTTTTCCAAACAATGTCTGAAATGTATTTGATTACAGGTTTGACAAGAAGCTGACTGAAATTGGCAAGTAACATCAAGGTTGTTTGTTCTCTATTCACTATGCAACCAAGGTCTACAGAACAAGGCTCGACAACCACCATCAAGCTGTTACAACATCTTGCACATTCTTTTTCAATTATCTCCATATTTTTGCACTCTTGTCAGCATGTCTGAAATAAAATAACCTGATATTATGAACTTTCTCATTTAGTGTTGATTTATGCATGGCTATCAAGCTTAAGGACTTATTGTGCCATCAATAATATCAATGCAGTACCATGAAGATATTTACCGATGAATACACTAAAATACATAGGGGAATGATGAATTATTCCACCTCAAGCTATGTGAACATTGACTAGAATAGCTCTGGCATTTGTGCTGGGTCTGCAAGTAAAATAACAAGAATATAATAGCGTTTTGAGCTACAATATGGAAATTTCTGACGTAAATTTATATGCTTTATAATTAAATCAATCGAATTTGATAGTGAAATAGAGGTCAGTCGATAGAGCACTCGCTAGAGCGTCCACATCGCTTTGCTAACGGAACTATTAGACACCGGATATATCAGGCTACAAAGTGATGCCATTATTATCCCGTGCGAGCCCATGTTGCGCCCCGCAAAGATGCGAAAACCCCCACACTGGACCCAACAACATGAATAACTTTATTTTATGGGGCTACATAATGATGCCGTCATAATCAGCGATGTGACATCACACTTGTTAGTCCTTTACATGTAAGATTTATATCAGTCTTATTCGTGGTCGTCGATATATAATCAAAGATAGTTCTAGTAGTATATTTAAAATAACCCCCGGACATAACTATGTGCTACAGAAGAAGCACAAATGCGAGTGAAGACCATATAGTCAATGATTAGATTGACGCGGTTCCGTTGACGTCATGGACACGTTGGTCCTTATCGAAAATTATATCGTGTTCCCTGACACGCGGCCAGATATAACTCTATATTTTAAATATATCTTGCAAACAGACCTGATGAACGACTCTGACTAAACTTATACATCCCAGGTGGCGACAAATATTAACCTGTGCAAATTCACCACATGCGATTCCTGGTATTGTCGATACCATAGTCCTTCCCCAGACTGAGACGCTTAGCAAATCATGTTAAGTTGCTATAATTTCGCCAATAGCTAACTACTAATTCTATCCCAAAGTCTATGACAATATACTTGATGTAAATTGTAACATATATTCATCTTCGCTTTTATATTTTACCTTAAAGGGTTTTCAATGCTAGCTTTGCAACACAGACGAATTTTGATGGACGTGAGTCATAAGGGGGATGGCAATTGCTTATGCACGATAAATCGGCAGATTCACGCCACCTCTTATCAGTTATTTTGGGATCAAAGGCAGTGGCGTTTATACCCCCGGTAAAACTCACATTAACGGATCAGCTGTTCACGGCGGAGCAGGAAACCACGGAGTGCATAACTTTACAACACTTTCGGAGTCCGTCACTGTACCCCAACTTAAATCCATATTAAATATTCGAGCTGCCTATGATAACTTATGGTTTTAACAGGATAGATCCGACACAACTAGATTTTATATGATAGATGAGTATATCACATGGATGGCTTTTGATAAAAATAACATTTTACTGCTAATCTGAAAACGCTTCATTTATCTCACATGCTACACCTTACCCTGATTAAACTAACTACCGTAGTTAAATGTTTAGGATTTCTTGTCGGGGATAGAGAATATTCTGGCGTTATTATTAAAGTGACCGACAAGTGAACACAGGCTCCGATGTATAACAATCATTCCAAGAATTAAATTTTAACGCGGTATGTGTAAAATTATATGCTGGTATTTTTTCCAGAGATTAATTGCATAGTATCTTATATTGCCCTGCTTTGTATATTTTGACCATCATTAGGGTATTATATCATATGGGTGAACGAGACAATCTTGATTGAAATCTATTACGTCCACCTATAGCGAGTAGACTATTAATATCATGGTAACAGTTACCAGATTCAAATATAATTTGCAGTCCATCGGCGAAATCACCACATACCTAGATCTGATTATTTGCTCTATGTGTAGTGCTTGATTCACTGGATTATCGAATGTCGTGTATTGCAGGGTGGCGATAAAAAATGTGGATAAAGTGCCTATATATGACTGTAATTGACGGGGCCATCACAGAGCCTGATATATTCAGATAGGGTGATCTCAGCGGCCTGGATCAGATGTGTATGTTGAGCACGTGGCATGACTTGACATGTTGACGGCGCAGGAAGCGCCTGAACACCCCTACAAGCGGGTACTTTCAACTGCCTAGAAGTGGTGTGTTTCATCAACATTAAGCATATTACCTTGTTTAACCCATGTTAAAGCGATACAAATTGGGTGCCCGAAATCTAAAGTACATCTTAGTATAATAGATATTTTGCGGCCAGGTCTATTTCCTATCTTTTTAAATGTGGTAATATGTATAAGAATAGTATTTCAATATATATTTTTTGTATTATACCCAGCAAACACATAACGTTCCGCCAACGTTACTGTTAGTCACAGAATGTTGTTACAACACAGATAGCACTACAACACTGGGCCAACACTGGTTAAACTGCTGGCACCAAGTCGGCATACCAACATAGGCCCACCGTAATCTTATCTGGCAGACCAATGTAGACTTGCTAATGTTTTGTCAACGTTGGCAAGCCTACCTAGTCCCAGACCTAGTGTTCCAACGATTAGGTGGACATGGTTGAACTGATTTAGTTGTAGTTTCCATGTGTATAAATAAATAACAACCAGATCTCAGAAAAACATCTACTTTATTTAGTGTCATATTTTTATTCTGAACCAGAATCTGAGTTCTAGCTGTAATTGCTTGGAGTTTCACTGTAAAACATAAGTACAAAATTGTGAGCTAAATAATGTAGAAAAAATACAGAACAATGTGTTTTTCACTGAATAATCATATTGGAGAGAAGCTTAGACACTTATATGCTGGCTCGTTTCCTTTCACCCACCCAACCGCACCACAAACCCACACACACACAGACAAACAATCAAACAAAATTCGAAGCCTCCGACAGAAATATGGTGGTTACAGTACTATCTACTGACAAAAATTCTTCTTTTCTTCTTCTTCTTTTTTTTACCCTCCATTCCTGTCACTAGCTACCAAAAGCCATTTGTTGATGCATTCCTCAACATCTGCCTCCTTAATTGACAGCATTTTAGCCACATCTGATTAAACATTTTATGCAGGTTATTGATAATTTATGGCAACTGAATATTATCTTTAATCTACTAACCCTACACAGCGCTGACAAGATCTTTTCTTGCCCAGTTGGAAGATCTGGCCAAGTTGTTACTCAGTAGTGAAAGGAGCATTTTCTCAATTGTATCGTTCACCCCAAATCAATCCAGGGAGCATAAATGAGTAACCTAAACACACACAACAACAATCAGACATTTTCCTGCTATGCTGTAAGTAATACACTCATGACAGTATCTAGCTATATGGGTTTTGTAATTGAAAACACCTACATGAAATAAATATTGATTGAATATTGACTTTAAGGTAATGTCCTGTGTGATTTGATATTGGGGTGCTAGTAGAATCAATGGACTAGTTTACTTAGCTTATTCAATTGATAATAATGTAATATCAAGTATTATATTAATATCTGTTCAGAAGCATACACAAAAACTGAAACGAACCGCTAAGATAAAAGGAAGAAGGGTAAACACATCTTTAACAAGGCATATTGTTAGTGATGCACCATACCTATTTGACAATTACTGTCAAGAGTAACTTAGTGTCATTAGTATTTATGTCGTTTTATTTACCTGCATTGTACTTTTTTGATTAAGATATGCTATGTTGAATGGTCTGTCGGTAAGTGCATTAGCTGAAACAATAGGGACACTGCGCAAATGTCCAAGATGGAAGCTGGCAAGGTGCAAGCATTAGAAATGCCTTCTGGGGTTGTCTGTTAGCGACCAGGCAGTTACAACCTGATTGAACTGGAAGCTGTTCTGTCCCACAGGAAAGACAAAGTTTGAGGGTACATACAACAATGTTCCAGACTGAACACTATTATTATATGTTGTATTATAGAAAAGATATGCAGCTATAGTAACTGATACCAATATCATTGAAAACAATAAGAGCACATATCATAGTCAGTCAGAACATCATACATATTGATGATTAAATCACCACTGTTTCAGTGGTCACCGACAAGATGCAGTGTAGGTCCACGTTGGAAATAATTCCCTCCCATGAATGAGGTCCAGCCAACTGTTGACATGGAAACAGATGCTGTAGATGCTGTGAAGGACAAAAGCAAGGATACAAACATATGGGAACCATATTCCTTTGTCAAGGGAATTTTGGGGCAGGCGAATATTCTGTTGAGTGTGTGAAAAGCATAACAAACTTATAGAGAGATAATCAATCATTATTTTGGATATGTGGATCTTTAATGTCAACTCAGTTGAATTTAATAATGTTATCAGTAGCATATGTTTCTTTTGAAATGTTATCGTCATTGATAATGGATAACTATGTTTGATTAAACACTGTTTCAGTGGTCACCAACAACTTGGAAGGTGCAGTGGAGGTCCACGTTGGAAATGAATGAGGTAGAGCCAAATTTCGACGACCACAATAAGGTAATGGAAACAGTAGATTCTGTGGAGGACACCAGTACAGGTACAGTTGAAGGTGTTTGAAGAGAGTATTGAAAGAAAGAAGGGAGATATGAAGTGGAAGACATATTGAAACGAATGAAACGAGGACGAGGGTGGAGCTATTTAATAAAGTGGTTGGGGTATGACAAAACCACATGTGCACTATATTCTTTTGTTAAGGGAATTTTAGGGTCAGGTGAATATTCTGTCGAGAGAGTGAACATCACAAAAACCTAGTTGTATATAATAATTTAATCAGCAGCATGTGTGTTATGAAACTATTCCAGCTATAAGCCCTTAATTATCAGCATGATGTGGCCTGTACCAAATCCCTTTGATTAATGGCTGACAAGAGACCGTGGACCAATGGCGTGGGCTGTTCAAGGGCCTCGGGGGAATACAACGACCGGGAGCACTATATAATCAGCCCGCTCATATACCCGGGGGGGGGGGCACTTGGCCTTATTCTGAATAGGTGTGTGACGCGGGACCTAAAAAACCCGTACCCATCGAACAGGGTCAAAATGGCCAAAAGCATACCCCGTCGTACAAGGTATTATGCGAATGTATAACCCGCCGAACAGATTTGAAGCTGAAAAAATTAACCCTGTTGTACAAGTATGAGGCCAAAATAACCCGTTGTACAAGTTAAGTGGCCGAAAAAGCATACCCCGTCTCGCGGCACATATATACTACCTCTATACACTTAAGTGCCCTGCCCCCCGGGTCATATCATTTCAAAATTTATCTACGGCTATGCTTCACACACCAATATTTATGTTGATATTATGATATTACACACTAGTTTCAAACTCACTCACTCGCGTACATTAAACACTGTTGTTTTATTAATGCAGCGCCTGACCACTTCAAGTTACCGAACTCAATATTTCACGTCAATCGCTTTATCTGTTTATTATCGCCCATATCAAGTCACAATGTTCAGACAAAACTCGCTGTAAATTATTAAACAATGATACCGATAAATTGACACTTGACCCCTTTGGATCGAGGAGATATCGCATATCATCTCCAATAATGCTTTCATCCGCAAAACAAAATCACTTCAACAATTCGACAGCCTAACCTCTACCATGTTGTTGTTGGTTATTCAGATTTGAGTGGTTTCGGCAGCTTTTGCCATGTACCACCTAAACTCTTTCAACACCAGAGACCGGTATATCCGTCTGGGCGTCGTGGTTATAATATGACTGCGGAGACGTGTGATTGGCCTATAGAGGGGATTCCATGCCAGGATTCCATGACGTTGCCAAAAATGTCGCCTTTTGCTGCAGATTCCCATTAAGACCTGATACGGATAAGGGGCCAGTCGGATCGATTTTGTAATGAATAAGATGTATGGAAAACATGGATGGAAAAACAATGTTTATCCCTGGGAAACTACACAGCCAACTGTATATGACAGAAATCTGTCCCAGAAATCACTCCCGCTTGTACACCGGCAATACGTCACAAGATGTAGAATGTTAACGAACCCTGAAGTAAGGCTATTTAGGTTAAACATTGGCAATTTATTAATGACCAATGTCCGAATTTCAGTATTAAACCGAAAAATTTGCTAGATGAGTTCACCGCGTATAAATAGTAACACCGATCATTTATTAAGGATCATTTAAAAGATTTATCCGGGGCCAAAATTAAGGTTTGAAGTAAAACATGAATAAAGTTTTAAAATGTGGCAACTAAAATACCAGATTTCATGCTTGCGTTTTCCATGATCGCAAAACGATTATCGAGATTAACGAGATGGAGCTCACGAGTGTCATTCGCTAGGTGGCGATACTCACGCTGCATCCAATCTCGCAGTTCACCGCTCGCGTCACGAGATCTCGTTCCACCTGCAACGCTGGTTGGCGAATGCAGGTATCTCACATGGTACGATAAGACCAGCTGCAATGTCTATTAGCATTAGCAGTTGGAGACCTGCACACGCTACTTGCTGTTCGCTCAGCAAGTCTTTCTATTATGGCATTAGTATCTGAAAGCGTGCCAGCCGGTGTCATGACTAACGAATGGTCACTGTCCGGAAGTGCGATGTTCCACCTTAAGCATCTCAACTATCACACACCACTTGCAGATAAACCGTTCAAATTACTATGGGTTCATGTCGATAGGATACACGAATATAAATACACTAGAAGCAGTCATATAATCTTTAGGGATATCATATAGAAAACGATCTTAGAAATTGAACAATTCTTTTGTACAATTCAAACCACCAATTATTGCTCAAGGTGATAGCTTCGAGCGTCTTTTTTCGTCTATGGTGTAAACATTAACAAAAGTCCCCGTTCAGTTCACTTCGATTCAATTTGCCAGATAATCATGACCGAATGAGGCATGATAACAAGGGCTTAGTGCTGAGTAAAACCATTGATCAGCACCGCAAAGGTAATGAATTCAAGAGGGGATGGCAAGGGTTCTAATACATGCATAATTACGCAAGACATTTATTAGAGGGAGTTCCATATGTAAGTAAAATGAACAAACTTTGTCTTTATGATGTCTTAGGAAAGTACTACATTTAAGGGTGGTTCCTCTAAACAACACGAGGCAAAACTACAATAGGATTATTCGATGAAGCTGGAGAAAAGCCATCACTGTTTATTGCCGGTTGATATACGCTCTCTTGTTTTCTCATCATTCATCTATGCATAAAATCGAGGAGTGATATTAATTATGAACCGCTAGTTGTTGTTGTTGTTTAATCTAATTAGAGTGGATTTGGCAGCTTTGGCCATGTACCACAATGAACCGCTAGTTGATATTAACCTGGCTATGTTAGTTGTTAATGATCGTTAATGTGGGTGTGTATTGTGTCAGTATTGTATTGACACAAACGGTTATTGTAAATATGCGCCATCGACTTGACTCTACTCCCCCTCCCCCGACTGAATTTATCCTCTTAAAAACATAACGGAAGCAATAACATATATTGTGAATGCTTGTCGTAAATAAGTATAAAATATATACCGTGAACGTGTGGTGAATCATTATGTTCTGTATCTGGTCATTCATAAAACCTCATGCAAAAGTCAGTGATTTATGTGACTGTCATAGGTAAACCGCAACCCATTCAGCTGTTAGCAGCCAGGGTTTGTTACTGACTATGAGTGCTTTCTATGCAGGCCATCACTCACTATAACCATCCGCTTGCTTACCAGACGTTGATAATTATGTAGTCGCTGCAAATGTCCCAGCAAATGTCAATCTTGTTAGATATAATGAAGCGCCATGAAACGTATGGCGATAAGTGCAGCTGCAAACCAAGCTGACACATGTATAATTTTTCACAATGGTCGGAATGTGTATGTTCTCCCATGAAAAGATTCCCTTTTTTGGAATGAAGTATTGCTTGCTGATATCGCCTCCGCACGATCCACATTGTTTAGGGCGTGGAAGAAGATGCCAATCTCACAGAGTAACCTTTTAGTGCTACTGGCGTTTGCTGTATTATTGGCAAGGAATACATTATCAGTAGGGTTTTTTTACGCATGCAAACAAAACTTGCTGGACAACTTTAAACCTGCTTTTTATTTTTACATGAAACGAATTAGGGTAATACATTTGCTTTCTAATCTACACTACAATATTTTAAATGTGACATTTAACAATCAGGTTTGCCTTGAACGCTGTATGTGTTCTACAATATATGTCTTACGGTTGAGAAGCATTAATCCGCCTAAATACAAACTGGAATGAGAATTATAAACATATTTTCCACGTTTGTACACAACATACAGGCATATCTTAAGCTCATGGCAAAGGGTCTTATACAAAGTTTTAATGATCGATCTTGGTTCAGTAATCCAGAGATATCATTCGATTGTGCACAGTGGATAGAATCTTATAAATTGTAAATAGTCATAGTGTGGTTCTGCCAAGAGTAACTATTTCACATGTTTTGTGTCTTTTGTATGTTGCGGACCTGTCTGGTCTAAGAAAAGCATTTGGCATTTGAAACGCGATCTTGCAAATCGTGCCAGGGTATAAGATATATTCGAGGAGTGTGACAAACGCTTAGTACTCCGGTCAATCAGCATGAAACCTTTGTCATAATCATGTGATGTTTTAACGTGACATTGATCATTCCGATCGATTGACGACAACAGACCGCCAATGAGGTATGGCTGGCGATGTGAGCAGGCAATATTGTGTTGTTTATGACAAAATAATCATGTGTATACGCACTGCCATGTGGGCAGAAGATGAAAACGATTTTAAACTATATAATATAAACGATGTTTGTAGCAAATACCGCATTGTGTTGTGATAAACAAAGCTGCAGTATTAGCAAGTGCTAGGCTAGTGGTTATGCAAAGTTATACGTTTGCGCCTAACAAAATTATATGGCTTTTGGTTTTAGTGTTAACATCATAATGCCTTACCGCCTGAAGTATCTTGCACCTGATTACATTTCAGGTTTAAACGGCTCGATCACTGACACAAACACTCAAGATCAGCAGGGTTTGCTCTTTAATACGTTTTTCTTTGCTGTCGAACAAGTTCAATGGCTAACTGTGGTTTGTTTATCGCCATCAGAGATGTTGATCATCCTCATTGTATAGGTACATGTACCCTATCAGATACCAGTTCGGTTTTGCCACACTGCAAGGAGACACCCAATACTGGTTCAGAACAGAATCGAAATAATAATGGTGGTATATGTTAGTTTGTGTCCAGAAGCCAGTTCCGGGTTTACAAATCTGGATCACTCCCGTTGTCTTGTGTAATTGAAGATTGTTTCAGACGATATGATAGCAATTGAAAGTGAATCTTTGAAGCTCGTTTGGAAATCTGCTCGCGGGGGAATCAGAGGAAGAGCCGTCAGGCAGGCCTATGGATAATATAGTCAATGACTGACGATAATTCACTTGTTCTGTACCATTTATTATACAGCGAGACCGATGGGCGAATGTCATCTATGCCTCTACATTACTTAATTAAGTTGGCGGTATTATTATATACACTAATATGAGTTCAATTGTCGCTTGTTCATATACTCTAGATGTGTAAGAACCATAATGTTATGATCTCGCTTTTAATCATTTAGTTCGTTTTATATGATCATTAACTTTAGAAGTAAACTAATTTTCATGTCATATGCTGGATAACGCCCAGAATATTTTATCATCTCAAGGCCCACACATAGCATGGTGCGCTTCCGCACTAATTGATAAATGGTTTTAATAGGTCAGCTCGAATGTTATGTCACTATAATTTTTAAGCGCGTTTATGCAGTTAACGACGGACAAAAGCTTATGCGAGCAACTACCGACCAGGTCCTCATGCAGACACCCTATTGATTGGCTATTCTGTCCGTCGTCAATAGAATGACCGTATCTCGAATTGGATTTCCAGGGAACGCCCACCAACATTTCACATTTTGTTCATCAATCATAAGTCATCCTCGCCTTTCAACACAACGGACACAATCATTCGGGTATAACATGATAAACAAGTTCTTCTTCTTTTAACAAATACCTAAGCAATTCAATGTGCGTGAAAAGCCTCATTGCAATAGGGTATATGGTCTTTTACATTTTCTTCTGACAACACAGTGCATATGGGCATGTAAATGACATTACTCCGTCACACCGCATTGTATCCCTCTCATTTAAGCCCCCTGATACGATTATTTTAAAACATTCTGTCAAATTAGACTGCATATTTTGCAGCAAGATCGATCATTACAATGTGTATATCGAATTCATATTATCGCACTATTTATTTATTTGTGTGCATTCCAGCGAGAGCGCCCATCAGTTGGAAGCGAATATCATGCGACTCGGCGTACCTAGCTTTCATTCACAAACAACAGAAATAAACTGGAAGCAATCGAATTTACTCTTAGTTTACAACATCGCGTGATGGTGGATGTAGCCTTGCAGGTACACAAAGTCTTTCCAATTATAATTATGTGAAGCACTAGTCACTTGTGTTTACCTCAACCGAACGATCTTAGAAATTCAACAGCTCTTTTTTACAATTCAAAACACCAATTATTGCTAAAGGTGATAGCTTCGAGCGTCTTTTTGCATCTATGGTATTGACATTAACAAAAGTCCCCGTTCAGTTCACTTCGATTCAATCTGCCAGATAATCATGACAAAATGAGGCATAATAACAAGGGCTTAGTGCTGAGTAAAACCATTGATCAGCACCGCAAAGGTAAC
Source organism: Urechis unicinctus (assembly GCA_034190875.2). NCBI lineage: Eukaryota > Metazoa > Annelida > Polychaeta > Xenopneusta > Urechidae > Urechis > Urechis unicinctus. The sequence goes on from CM067349.1 coordinate 35,269,431, forward strand.
GCATTCAAGATGGTATGGCAAGGGTTCTAATAGATGCATATTTAGGCAAGTCATTTATTAGATGGGGAGTTTTTTTTATGATGTCTTAGGAAAGTACTACATTTAAGGGTGGTTGCTCTAGACAACACGAGGCAAAATTACATTAGATAGATATACATTCACGCCTGGGACAGTGATGAACGCCAAGAGGTTTAGTCGATGATGCTGAAGAAAAGCCATCACTCTTTATTTCCGGTTGATATACGCTCCCCCAAACAATCGTCATATATTGAGTCAGGCTTCATTAAAATCGACATTGCAAACTGTCCAATATATCGCATGAAGTGTGCACTTTGGGTCGCAACTGGACGGGCTAAACGTATCAGGTTAACACATAAAAATGGAAGGGAATCGGTCTCGAGGGAAACATTACAGGTGGAGTTCATCATAACAATGTTGTTAAGGAAATCTTTATTTGGATGTGTATTAAATTAATACAATGGTTCCATGAAAAGCAGTATGCTGACCAGAATTCGCGAATGGTATATTTAGAGATCAGGCAAACTCCACGTGAGCGCTGCAAAATTTATATTTAAGTGCCTGGTCCATTTAGTGAGAAACATGTTGAATCCTAATAACATAGACGCGCAACGAAAGCGAGAATAATCGTTTGACGTAAAAATAAATGACCAGAGCTTCGCATAATCATAATTGGCAAGACTTCGTGTACTTGCAAGGATACATCCACCATTAAACGAAATTGTATGGAAGGAATTGTTATTGCTTCAGTTTATTTCTGTTGTTTATGAATGAAAGCTAGGTGCGCCGTGTAGCATGATATTCGCTTCCAACTGATGGGCACTCTCGCTGGAATCCACAAACAAAATTATAAAAACATTCTGTTCATCAATGATAAATCATCCTCGCCTTTCAACACAATGGGCACCATCATTCGGGTATAACATGATAAACAAATTATTCTTCTTTTAGCAAATACCTAAGCGAGTCAATGTCCGTGAAAAGTCTCATTGCACTAGGGTATATGGTCTTTTACATCTTCTTCTGACAACATAGTGCATATGGGCCCTTAAAAATAACATTACACATTCTTTGCCCTGAATGATGCCTGATCTCTTGTGTAATCTTATTGGCTACTCAGGCAGGAACTACGATCACATGCTGCTTGCGTTACTCAACATTGAAAAAGGCTCTTTCCGGCTAATTGGCCATTAATTGGCTGATAAACGCGCTCTATAGACCATGATCTATAGTCTACCTCAAGCACATTATCAACTGGGTAACGTATGCTATGATCGAAGGTGTATCATCCCTAACTCCACACACATACTAACAACTCATCAATTATATGTTGCTCACTACACATATTTATGGTTGGTGGAAGGACACGGTTGTTATAAAAATAGGCAAAATAGTGGTTTGTTGGATGTTCTCAGCGGATGAGAGTTGCAAAACGAATAGAATGATTAAGCACGATTGGTCATGTTACGAATAGAAACTTCATGAATAAGAACAACGGCGCCAGAAGTCGCATTTGATATCCCTGAATTTAAGGGAAGCCGGCACCAAGCCCAGTTGCGATCACGATTGTATATGTGTAAAATGATAACCATTACTCATTTGATGCTGCTACCTTTACATAGAGGTTGCAGACTTAGCTGAGATGGCCAAGTTATTGCTGCACGAATACGGTCCGATATCACGGACTCAGGTTGAGACGACTCGAGTTCAGGTTCTTGATGAACACGGTCCCTTACGGGCTTTCTATAGAGATGTGTTTCACCAGTGTCTAGTGTCAGTAATGGGATCAACGCGAAATCTTGTTTGGTCATCATTATCTCCCATTTAACTCATGTATGAGGGGACTGGTGGGTGGCAAACCCACATTCATTGTCACTATATCCAGTATCTGGTTAATTTTGTTGCAAATGTCGGGGATAACTGTGTGCAATCTTTTTCATTCAAGGGTTAGATAACCCCGGTGAGACGATGGTACACAAACATGCTGTCCTGCATCGATCTTAGCCAACGCATTGGCAAAAGCTATATATTGAGCCGCCATTACTTCACATCAAGAATGTCGACTTATGCATCTATATGGATCTGGATTAAGGCAGTCGTCACGTAAATGGGGTCGGTTGCAACACTCATTCACGGGCAACTTCCATCTTACAAAATTTGTATTGCACTGTCTTTTATAGTATTGCCCCAATTTGGCAATTACGAATGCTAAGTGGTCTTCCTTGTGACTCGTAAACAAACACATCGATTATAAGTGCAATAAACTGCGAGACGGTTTGAAACACATTTTGTCCGATGTTGAGTTTAAGTCTTTTACTCTCCCTCATATCTCTCCTTGCTCCAATCCAACACTGTTGTATGAACTGTACTGAAATAATAAATCAATTGCCTATTTCACATTTTTTAGCTACTGTGTGAATGAAGGTGTTTTTTTTATTTGGAGGCCAGGCAATATCCTTAGGTAAGGTATTGTTTACAGGGGTCGTATCAACACTTACTTTATTTTCTAGCATATGGTGAAAATATATATCTTTATACATCTGCTAAAAGTGTTAAAGTGACATAACTAATATTTCGCTGTGAAGTAACCTGAATAAGATGTGAAGTTTACCCGGATTGGTCGATTACGTTTGGTGGTTTGAACAAATATCTTGTTATAATAAGATACCCCACTCGGCAATTCGCCCGACAAATTCCGTGACGCCGTGTAGGCAGCGTCCCCTACGTTTGTGGAAGCTACTCGATGCGCAGCAGCCAACCAACTTCGTTATGACTCGCGAGTATGTCTGACTAGAAGTCAAACACAAATGGGTATTTCTGCGCTGCAATTAACTGTTATAATTGACAAAGGCCTTTCCACCCATTAAGTGAATGTTTCTGGCTATATTGCCCGGAAATTAAGTTGTGTGCAATATGCATAAACACAATCTCTGTAGTCAATGATATACATGACGAGAGGAATTACAGAAGTGCGAAGGAAGGGCTCGTTGTCCCAAGAAACTCACTAGTAGATGCATTATGCAGGCTTAAGGAACATTAACAGTGAAAGCCTGGGTTGTAAGCATTCTAGCCAAAGCTATCTCATTAGAGAAACTCCAATGTGAATCATGCAGGGGTCATTTTTCTGTAATATGTATT
>CM067349.1:35277586-35301179 GCA_034190875.2 Urechis unicinctus
AGAGAGAGATATAGAGATATATATATATATATAAAGATATAAATATAGAGGTATATATACATATATATATATATATATATATATATATATATATATATTTATATGTATATGTATATATGTGTATATATGTACGTATATATATATATATATATATATATATATGTATATATATATATGTATATATATATCTATCTATATAAATGCATCTATATATGTATATATAAATATATACCAATATACATGCATATATATATGTATATATATAAATATATATATACAAATGTATATATATATAAATATATATATACACAATGTATATATATATACATATATTTAATATATATATATATGTATATATATATATATACAATGCACCATATAATCATGCATTTAATGTCAGCGTTTGAGGACTTATTGTGATGGATATATAGTGTTATTGCAATCTAGAGATAAAATAGATCAATAGAAGTAGCGTTTTATCACTGGGGTTCACATAATTGTTGTAGATTTAACAAAACATCGTACGCCTACTGAGGCAGTCTATCCAGTGTAGCATGGTGGTCAGTTACAGCCGCCAATGTCGCCGTCTAAATATAACATCCAACCTCCTACAATAAATTTTATAAACATTGGAATGTCTTTCGCGTGAAGCCCTAATCAAATGAAACGTCGCTGAAGCAATGTGATATGAAATAACGGTTATTATCATTGCTGGAAAAGTAAATACATGGCCGCACTAGATTTTCGAAGCTGGAGTATTTCCAACAGCGATGATTATGCCTCAAGTTTGTCAGCTCATTTGTATTGTTTTTCGTTTTTTCTCCTTATGTATACATCTTGCTTTACGAATTGTACTTTTGGCAAACCTCGTACAGCTGCCATTCGTGTTAACCTCAAACACCAGCGCAATATTATGAGCAGCTAGAAGTCAAAAAGACAACTATAATTATATGTGCTACCATCATGTATGTTAATGTAATATGTAGGTTGAATCTGCTCTTATGTGGGATCCGAACCAGCAAATTGATCTATGCAGTCAAATGTCTTATCCCCGATAATGACCGCAACTAGGCGTTGGCACGCGTTTGTTTTGAGAGCTCTTAAGACACGACTGCATGATGGTAGTCATTCAAAGTCACAAGTGATCCGGAGAGGCAAGTGTAAAGTTCCCTATTAATGGGTCGGTTATTGCCTCTAACTCACAGACCATCGGTCGAGCTACGTTTTAGAGTAGCTAGAAAGTATATGATAGTAAGCTTTGACGGGTTTGTTTGCAGCAATGTGTTTATGCAGATGTAGAATTGACAATGTTTATCAACTGCAGCGTTTTTGCTGGACTGGACTAGCGATATGGGCGACAAACTCATCCTTTGGTTTTTTGCCGACTTCAAGAGACTTTAGAGCTAACATAAATTATGTGAATGACCGCCATAATTTAAGTGTCCCTCTTAGGGGATGCATGTCGAGTACAACTCATAGGCTAAACATTGAGCAATTTTACAGGGCGGTATAAAACAGTAAAAGCAAAGAGCCACATGGTTGTCCCACGCGCTACTCATTATCCGACCATTATATTAATGCGTCCTAATCAAGCCAAATAAACTTGGTGTTTGCTCTTGGAAATGACATATGAAGATATTTTCGTGTCTTGAAACAAGTTGCCGTTGGCTACATCGATTGCCTTGACCTAAGACATTGGCATATGCATTTGCTTAAACACAAATATTCGCCGAAAATTGTCTTATATTTCATTGTCGCGCTTCTATCGTGGCATATTATCTGCTCAGGGTTCGAGATATTACCTTGCATCAATATGTCTGTAAAACTTACATTAGTTAACGAGGTTAAATGATCACATTACAGCGAACTGAAGGTAGGCTAATGCTCCTTTGTTATGTCAAGACATTGATAAACAGATATGATTACTCCAACTGATGTATGGAGATCACTAAGAGAATTTCAATTGAAGCTTACATCACCATGCGAAGATATCCGTATGTACAATACGTAAAGGGATTTGAATGCACCCGATCCTCGGTATCATCAGTTATCATTTCTGATAGATTTAGTGTGTAAAACCCAAAGTATTCCTAATTATAAAAACGTAGCCTGTGCCAAATTGGGATGTTTACGACATTCTGACTCGAGCTGTGATATCTCCCGATCTAGTTCACTTGAAACCCCCTAATTAGTCCAGCTTGCTAGCTTGACTTGAAATTGTTCATCATCACAATGTATTGGTCGTCAGTCTGCAACCGTTTTCTATGGCTCCGGAATTCCAAACCTTAGCATACAAATCTCCTCTTTGTGTTCGAGAATATTTGCTGAGCATTTTTTTCATACTAGCTATATCTGACCATGCATCCAATATTACTTTACAGTTCTTCAGCCAATGACACCGCATATCCCGCCACCCTTATTAACCCGATAGCACTACGAACAAGGTTGATGTGGATTGACCGGATCTATTTGCGTCACTGGAAAACATTTACTTATATTGTCTAACTATGGCCTATGTGTTGTGAGTTGTAATCAATCTAAATCCACTTACATGTTTGCTGCGCGCTGCTAATGCAATCTCATCGTGTATCGAACCGTTTTCACGTTGAATCTTGACGGCACTTTTGGCTGCAATAAAATCTATTTAATACCAGCAGGAGTACAGCAACAACCCAGAACGTTGTAAGCATCCAATTGCAATGATAAGCGAAATGAATAAAAATCATTTACTGACACAGAATGTTTGCGTGTGATTGATTTTTATTTCGTGAAATTTTATATTCCTTATAGTAAGATATATAACGGGATACCATAACTGAATATAGCATATAAACCATTGGTGTCGAACGAACACCATCGTTGAGTACATCCTGGCTAGACGGAACAAACAAAGAGGTTATTGACGCTACTCTATAAAACGTTATTAATTTATTCGTCTCGCACGCAAACGTATTTTTATCCCTGACTATTTACCCACTCTGCATGACTATATTGTGGCTCAAGTGTGCATATGAAAAATAAACATTAAATTTACGGTTTATCGGTTGATAGCTATCGTTTTTTTAAATCACCCGAAACAGGGTAAAAGGTATTGCTTAGCTCACATTAATGTGCATATATAATATATCTGTTATCGGTGGATCAAATCTGAAAATAAGTTACCCTTGAATAAACATTGCCACAAAGATAAAATCCTATCCGCCGTGCAGATAATTCATTTATGATTGCGCAGTGGGTGCATGTATAATCACAGAGGATATAAACTAGGAAATAAATGTGATTTGCATTGACACAGGTATCCGGAGGCAGCCATGTTGATTATATATGTTGATTACATGTCTTGATAGTGACACATACCGGGAAGCCCTTTGTTTCAAAACCGCATTAATACATTTGTAACAGCTCGAGATTCAAGCGGAATGCAAAATATATGTTAAATAAGTTGGCCAATATGTATCTTGCACTCTTTGGTCGAGGGCGGGGACAGAGATTGTTGACTTCAAGCGGGAATGCCGCATTTTTTACCGAATTTGGGTTTGGTAAATATAAAAAAAATGTCTTTTCTACAATATATGCGTTGATGACAGTGTATTGGTCAGGTGGTAATGTGTTTACGTTATCATGGTATTACTATTTCAATATCAACAATCATTATTTACTTCGCAGATTGGACTGACCGTGACTCCAAGTTACAATACCATAAAACATTACAAACATACTGACCCGTTCAGACCGAAAATTGTGTTTGCTAAACAAACTTCTATGTCATACTTTCTGATTGCCAATTACAACCACAGTTGTAATATAACTTATCGCCGTCTACAAAACCAGTATATGCAAAAAGCGGCAAGTATTCCAATATTAGCCCTAAACCAGAAAGCTTTCCCATCATAAACATCGCGTGTTGCTCGAATAATGGCCTGCAGACGCATGATCGTAGGCCAATTAGCATCTTATTTAGCCGAAATGAACCTCTTTTAATGCTGAGTGACAATAGTATCAGATGAACGCAATTCAAGCTGTTCATACCTGAGTAATTCTGCATTAGAGTACAGGCATTCGCAGAAGGTTGCAGTGCGTTGTTTATAGCCGCGAAATGAAGTGTACTCGCACTGCCATGTCAGCAACAGGTGAAATGTTTTTAATATTTGACAAAGGGCCTGATCACGGTCATAGACGCATATAGGTTTAACATCCTTTCCCATTTTTGATCAAGGCATTGCATAGCCGTCTGTGCTGCACATGTCTTGAATGGACAACGATAAGAAGCTGCTCTTCAAACCTTTGCTAATCCATGTTCTTTCCTTACCGTTGATTAATGCTATTATTCGGTCTTTTCCATGATTTGGTATGTTATAGGTGGATGAAACTGTTACTTTGGAAAGCCGCTTCATTGTGGACGTCATGTCCCGATAGTGACGGGTTCCCTTGAAGCCTGATGTTTAGTAATAACGTGGCAGCCATATGCTACCGAATTCGGATTACAAAACGGGAATTTAATATTACGTTTGCAGCGTTGTATTTATTGATATTATATATAAAGTATATCATAGGTCTTGCTACTTATTTTTACCCGATGGGCTTACGTTTATCAATGGATGTCGTATCGCATCAATTTATATATTCTTGCTTCATGGATAACATCTGACTAACAGCAAGAGCGGCAGTACAGGCCCGTGAGGCGGTAGAGATGCATTATTTTCAGCTCGTGAATTAAAACACTACATGGTTGCTTTCCGTCGGGTGGTTGCATGTCCATCGCAGCAAATCCCGCCAAACAATCAAATTATGTTCGTCATTTCGTTGGATGATGATACTAAGAAATACAACCAGCGATCACTAGGAGCTGGCATTGTAAAAAATCGTTATCTGCAATGTTCTTGGAGATGAATTGCAAACAGAGCCCTCAAAATCTTGGGTCGACGAACTGTTTCTCAGCAAAATAAGGAAAGAAATTTTTAATGTATCTCCCTGGCGTTTTACATGACCGAGTAATAGACTTCAATGAAAAGCTGATAACAAATCTAGACTTAGGAGCACCATTTGTCGCTTGTTATCATGTGATATCCTATTGATTTATGTCCTGTGTGCTGAATGGCGACGAAGGTTTATGAACAGAATACGAAACGTAAGTGAGTGGCCTTTGTGATAAAAATAGATTGAAGAGGTGCAGTTTGGGTGATAACGAACAGAATAAAATATATATATAAATAATTATACATAGTTTCGTTCCCTCTTCTCTGCGTCAGGTTCTAGATAGAGCAAATGTCACAAAATGGTATAATACTTTTTGCCCTACGGAATATTTATAAACATGGGCTTTAATATTCCAAAATCTACCATTGCTGCTCTTCAAGTAATATTATTATGTTATGAGTAATACTTTGCATCTTGGAATTTTAACGCCAACGATAGCCACATTATGTTTGTTGCGTAATTTATTTAGAGCTTCTTATGGTTTCTTCATCTGCTAAGATAAGAGCAGCCGCATTAAATATCTTACACATTGCATAAATATGGATTATCCGAGCATAATGTAATTCTATGAATAAACCGAAACCTAAATAATGCGTCTCATTGAGTTTTATGAGCAATGAAAAAAACTTGTCCGCCGAAGTGCCAACAGCTTATGATAAAGGTGGATGTTCTGTATTATATATTCACATGGTCCAATGATACCGGTTTGGCTATCCATTGGCGGGCAATGCTTAAGCAACTTGCAAGAAATACTTTGCGCTTTTTTCAACACTTGGTGTGTACGGGACACAACAATGAGCACGTAAGATTACAAGGCTCGAATAAAATCTTACTCGTAAGCAGGATCGGATATCATAGGGTGTTATAGTGCTTGACGGATATCTGATAATATACGTTTCCCTTTTCGATTATATACGCTGGGGTTGAACGCAACCTTAGCCGTTCTCAGCTATGCTCGAAGATAAGGCAAAAATAAGGAATCATATTGTTTGTGAGGATATCACGTATGTTAAGATCTGCTGTGATTTTTACATATGGTCGAAAAGTCTTTAGTCCCTCGTATCGACATCAACTGATAACGGTTATTGCTATTCAATGGGTAACGTAAGACTTATAAAGTATATAAGGATCCTTGTATGCGCAGTTTGACATCTGAATGCGTTGCAGCAATATTTTTTATTGTAGTTAACAAGTCGTACACAATTGTTTACCAAATGATGCGGAATATTGAACCAGACCGGTCTCATAATTAGCACCACTGCTGTCAATCAACAAAACAGGGCCTGTGCATAATTTAGAAAGATATATTACTAAAAGATTTTAAAAGGTGGTCATCCAAGATCTCATGCTGATTGGTTGTAAGTTTAATGACTGTTACCTTCATCTCCATGTTTGAACTCTCATCGGAGGTAATTCATATATTACGCAGGCCTATGAGGCAAAATGTCACACACCCATTCTTAAACTTAACAGCAAAGCCAGGTTATCTGCGGAATTGAATCATACAGTCGCTAAATGTGAAATCTCTTCTTTGACTTACTGACTTCAATTATGTAGAGCAATGCTTTTCTCCTGTCCTGCTTGAATACGAAAGTACATTTAATCAATGATTGATGCATTATATCCCTTACTCTCAGAAGCGTTTCCCAATGTAATGATCAATATAAAAAACATAACGGATTGTTTTTAAAATTAAAAAATATAACCGTTACAAAATAATCCAGACGGTGCAACCGTATGCTTTAGCAGACATTAAAAAATCATCTGCTAGGCACTATCATACAATATCAGTAACAGATATGCTATATCGGTAGGATTTTACTAAGGCAATAGAAAGCACAGCCAATATAATCGAAAGTACAAGGGAATTCTGATAAAATTTCTGCAAGGTAAACAATGGCGGAAAAACCGTCAGATTTATACAATATATCCGCTGCACAATATCTTAAAATGCATCGATAAAGAAAAACTGCTAAATATAATGCTTATTTATCTGTGGCAACATCAATCCGATGCGCTGTCGTGAGCAAATATCAGTGCTTCTTACTTGCATGCACACTATTCTATCTGATTAGTTCAGCTGCATTAACTACTGGCGTACGCACTTTGGTTCAAATGATATGAAAGGTAAGGTAATTCGTCTTGTAGCAGTTGGCTATATTCCATATATTGACAATAACGCTCATCCCTAGACGCCTATTTGCTTAGAAATGTCACACCATTCGTATGGCACTGAATGCATATCGAATATCTACAAATATATTTTACATTCGCAGCATCGTTGCTATATATCTTGTATATGTAGTTTATCCCCGTCATGCTTAGTTCGTATTGTACCCGGATTGGCTAAGAAGATATGACATAAAACATTGTTGAATGAGGGAACTGAAAGATGTAGCAGCTTTGTTGTGGTCGAGGCTGGACATATCCAAGTGCGAGGCGAATAATTCATATGACGTAACGCGCGTGAACAGACAGTGCAAAGATGATTTCAGTGGATTAAAGGTGTCGCTTGGAGTGGGTGTAATAATTGCAGGTTATATGTGTAAAGATACTTTAACATGTTAACAATACCACAAACTTTCGAGTCTGTTGCGCTTCCTTTTCACCTATAATAATCGGATATCAAACAATAACTTGCATCTGTTCTAATCTACATATTTGGAGTAGGTTATTAAACAGACCGGTTTGCTTCAAGCTCTCTGTTTGATCTAGCTAATATGCACTGATTTTTTATCTCCGGTAAAAGTTAGGTAAAACTACGATGGTGACGTTTGTATTCTGCATCATAATTTGGACTCGAGTATCCAATTGCCAGTGGTATATATTCAAGCAGTGTCTTCAACTATTGCTGGACATAGCAAAATAGAATCGTTGGCTTCAAAATATTAGGTAATAATTGGTGAAGGTAAAAAAATAGATCATTAACAAAATTTCGTTCTGTCTCCTTGCAGATATGAAAGGGCAGATATCCGATTTATGGAAAGATTCCCCTGAGACATACACCTGAAGTAAGAAATTGTCAATTATAACGCCAGGGTAATGGGAAATGAGGTCAAATCATTACGTGGTCAATACCTCGGATCATTTTTAATACAAGGTATTTGTTGTACTCCAGGTCATTTATGCTGAGTGTATTTATTCCGTCAGTCTAAATAGGCTGCACTGGTACTAGCGGCCCGTTAACATTCGACGACAAACCAATCAAATGACGCCATGATGCCACCATAGAAACACAGCTACATACGGTCATGTTCATGTTTGGTTGCACAGTGACGGCACCATCTTCTGGAATTGTAATCTGTTATTTGCCGTAATATGCCAATTAAGCCACAGTGGGTGCTAAATGAATGCACACGTGGCCTCATATAATTTACTGCTAACTGCTGTTATTAAACTGTTATAACTATCGGCATAGATACAATCCCAGCTTAGTTAATAATAAAACAAATCGACAGCTAAGTCTATGATAAGTTATCCTTCATTCAGTAAAGAGCAATAGTCATGACGGAAATAAGAGGAAAGAATCTCTTGACGCATTTATACGCGTTCATTATATTCCTGTACGGCGTTGCTTTCACATCTCTTGCCAACAAAGCAATACCATTCACCCTCATTGTGTGGCTCTCTCGAACATTACGCATTATTATCTTTCTCTCTTGCTCGGTCACACTGCATTGTATTGAAAGTTGACTTAACTGCATTAGTTGCTTCAAAATTGCACAGAACATCCCTTGTAAGCATATTACTTATTCATATGTGTGTTGGGTGACATAAAGGGTAAGTTATATAAATCTTTTGACGCATATTATTAGTAGATAATCTGTTAATTACAAGTACAAGTACGATTGAAAAGGGAGCATCATGTTTTAAATGTTGCAAGTTCACCCCTAAACGTTTAACCACGTCTGAATATTCCAACTATTGCCTTCGATAAATAGTCAATATTTAGAAGAACATTCGATTTAAAATATAACATATCACCTGTGTCGCATTACTTGTTATTTGTCTTAAGCGTCGCCTTCGTAATGCATAATTATATTTGTGGCTATATCTCTATTCGCAATGGTGGATTGTGTACAGTCAACATAATTCATGGCAATGTATAAAACCAACGCAATCTAGTTGCTTTAGTCAATCAGGGATGGGATTTGTTACGGCTGGGGCAGATTGTTGTCTTGCACACGGAGCTACGTGCCCAATGGGAACGATGTCAAGTATATCATTGGGTACTGTACTACAGTTAATCCGACGCCAATGTAAATGAATGTATGAAGGAAATTCTGACGAACTCCTACCTGTCAAGTAGTGTGAGACTTGTGAAGCATTAGGTGGATTATATTGTTAACTCAGTACGATAAGCCCGATGTAAATGGCATAGTCCCTTTCAAAATGCCTCGTTAGCTAAGGATCGTATTGATGATGTATGACACAGATTGGTTGACCCCTTTGATAACGACATTGGTTGTTATGATGTTCACACACTTTGCAATGTCTGTATGCTAAATAAATATTAACTTGCTTTCGATCAGCTGCCGTACATGGGTGGGAATATGTTATGAATCGGAAATACTAGGGATACTATTCATCTCATTATTAACTTGTTGATTGGTATTAAATAAAGTTTCAACCTATTAACCTGATCATAATAGTACTAATGACCATTGACGAACTTAATTTCCGCTAACGGGATCTAGGCAAACTTGACGATTATGTCAAACCACGGACATTTCATTGATTATTTATTTGTAGACCGATCAACCGTCTAAAAAGAGATTCACATATTCACAATTTGCCATTCATAACTAAATGGTACATTATCGCTAATCGATTTACATTGTTTATCAAAAATAAGCTGAGCCGTTAGAGTCATGAAATATTGCCCGCCCATGAATACATATAAAACAGTCAGAATCGTTCGGCGATCATCATCCTTAGCTGAATCAGATACATTTGACCCTTTAAATGGGATACAACATTAAAAATAGGAGCTGACCTGCGAAAACATCTAATACAGATGCCAACAGCGCTGACGGATAATATTTCAAGCACGGGAATTTATGTCATACTTCCTATTCTAGAATATCTAAACTGTGTGATGGTGTGCAAATAGCGATCAATAGTGCATTAGAAATGACGACCGATAACTATTACAAGGAATTTTGTAAGATTGTCCCACACTTGATCAGCATAGGGATAGCAAACCTGATATTACGATATCACGCATGTTACTAATCAGGACCCATTGCATTAGCAGAAGAAGTGCACAAATGGCAGATTGTTTGTTTTGCCACACAACTACTATGCTTAAAACCAAACCAAAACTTTACATATTTAAATGATATACTCCGCCTGTTATTGATCTTGCAACGTCAACACGGGTAATTCCTTTCATCACCTAAGTCTCGTAAGTTCGTTACAGTCTGCGTAACTTTTTTTCTAAATGCGGCTTTATATTGACCTTAATGGTGCCACCATAATTATAACGGTCCTTTGAGTTTGTGTACTAGTAATTTGTATAGTTTGATCACGAAATTTTTCGAGTGAATGAAAGGGGTAACTCGAGAGGCAGACAACAAAGCCATTGTAGAGCAGATACTTTATCAAATAGTTTGACTCACAGTTCTATGGGAAAGACCCATATGGCATGTCCACTGATTGACACCCAGAGAGAGAGAGAGAGAGAGAGGGAAATAGTGCCACGTCAACTTTTATAGTGCGACGTAAGAAACTCACATATTCGCAGGCAGTCGTGCACTTTTGCATACCGCTTGTACCATAAAACTCATATGTTTTGATTATTGCCAGAGCAGAAAAATGCGTCGTACTAAATATCATATAATTAAGACAAAGAACCTATGAGAATAATAACGGTAGTCAGTTCTTTGAAAGGTTAAAGTTAATTTCGTATTAGGCAACTTGTAACATGGTTCTGAACTTCTGATTGTAACTCCAACATCGAGCAGGTGCATTGATATTTACCGGACATGGAACCAGAGGACAATGGAACAAAAAGGTTTGAACCATTACATCACCAGGTCACACCACCGACTCATGTTTTTATTTTTTCTGGCGCCAACCATGGAAGGCTTTAAAGTTGCGCATACATTGACATGCTGAATCGACCCTCAATGCCTATGATCATAGGATAGTGCTATATAGCTTGTATGCGCTTGTAATGTTTAGATAGCGGTGCAATGTTGCTTAGCTGTTAATGTTTGCATCCTTTACATGAATGAAGCAATTGGCGCTGATTTTTCGGCCCGTAAATAAAATGAAGCCTACCATTTGACCAAATAGACCTCTTTATACCACAGTAGCACTTTTTATGAGCTCCGGTGAGCGGTGAATCAAAGCATTCCTTACGCAAACAAGCAAGTAGCTTGTGCAAGTAAGCAAAAATGCTGGCCAAATGGGATCCATTAAAATGCTGCAGTCGACAATTATTGTGGCAACAACAGGCGCATAACTAACTGCCAGTTAAGCACTCTACGTACCAAAACAATTGCTTTGATGTTGTCCCTTCAACTGGCAAGAAAGGGTTCCGAGATAAACCTTTTGTCTGGTTAATAAAATGGGCACAATTGTTCCCTCTATTCGGAGTAGGACTTCGCTGCAAGCATGTTCGTCAACGTCACTATTGTATTGTAGCAAAACGGCTCTCCGTGTTGATGTTTTCAATCGATCAAGCTCGTTCGGCATGGACCAATGCATGTGAAATAGAATAATAGTTAATCTCATAAAAGAAGCTTTATGTGTTTGTGGTAAGGATCGAAAAACGCGACTATGCAGCTACGCTTCAAGAAATTAAATAAATGCTGGAAAAGTAGGTTTGATACTGGGTGCAATACATCAGGTCATCAATATTTAACCCTCACTTGTACAATATTTATAAATCTCTTGTTGAAGGATTAGTATATTATTACTCATCTATTATCACTTCTCTCGTGCAGTAATGCGCTTGATGGGAGAATTGGAAAATCTTTACGCCTACAATTGCCGTGATAACTTTATAGCTAACTCAGAGTTAAACAACTCATGCTTTACTGGCTTGCACACTACACACTTTTGTTACTGGTACTTTTCAAGTAAAACGTGCGCGTTTCTTAATCATCGCCGCCTCTCTTAAGTCATCAATTCTGAAAAATGCTCCGCGCATCTCACATTGTGACAAACCGTCTAGAAAGCTTGCGTGAATAAAAACAACGACACACTCAGCCGATAATGAAAAATAGGAAGACACTGTGCGTTTGTGGTTTAACGCCACATAAAGTGGGAGAGTTTATGGCTAATAAAGCCATCGGCATTAGCGTGAGTAACTACTAGAAAATGCATTAGTTAATATTGGTATCGCATACTAAACATAATATGTCCTCAGACTCCATTAAGACCTGCAACGCTTGATTCTGTAATTCGCTCAGAGGCACTAAACCGGCTTTGTTTAGACACGTGCAGGCGTTACCGAACAACTTCGACTTTTAGCAGCATAACCTCATCTTTACCAATACTCGCTTCATGCGTCAGATGCCAGGAAGGAATATAAATATGCAATAAACATGCTCTCTTCAATTGAAGCTGGAACTTTGCGGCCAATAATTGCTGTAGTTGCATCAGCCGGAGGATATATATATATAGAGATATAGATATAGATAGATAGATATAGAGAGAGATAGAGAGAGAGATAGAGAGATAGAGAGATAGATATATATAGAGATATATATATAGAGATATATAGATAGATAGATAGGAGAGATATATAGAGAGAGATAGAGATATATAGATATAGGATAGTATATATATAAAGATATATAGATATAAATATATATATAGATAGAATATATATAGAGTATATATATATATATATATATCTGATATATCTCTCTATATATATATATATCCTCTCTATATATATATATATATATATATATCTATATATATCTCTCTATATATATATATATATATCTATATCTAATATATATATATCTATGTATATATATATCTCTATATATATATATAATATATATATATATATATATCTCTATATATATATATATCTATATATATATATATATATATATATATATGCACTCTGAATAGATGATGCAAAACGTGCCGTCTTGAAATATTTGCTTTTCCAGTGGCCAGTTATTAATGCGTAAATGCTAGGTAATTCTCTCTCAAATCGATTCAGCTGTCCAGTAAATTACCACAATCTCCATTGGTACACACGAAATCATTTCTAGAAATGGGGTTGAAAGGGAAGGTGTGTAGCAAACCATTCTCAAGCATGGTAACTCAACGATATCCATTCCACATTTTCGTCGCTAAATATGACATGACATCTTTGAGAATAACCAACTGAACGGATTTCCGTTGCTTAGTGGTTAACTGTGGCGCCGTTCGACCGCAACATGTAAATTTGGTTCAATGTGTGAGAACGTGACTGCGTACCTCTTTACTCGAATGATCACATTAATTGACGGATGCATCTTTGAAAGGATATACACCCGACCCGGTAGCTCAATAGTATCGCGATGGGTAACGGATTGGTTCCAACTTGGCGCTGGTACTTAAAGAAAGTTGCCCAAGTGTCGCCATCATCCACATCCATCACCTCCACGAAAACACCTCGTTGTTTGATATTACGGATAACCACAATATTACCATAACCTAACCAACTTTACACGAACAAATATTGTTTTAGCTTAGCATCCTAGCTATTGTTTTCATTATGGATTTCATTCAGTAGACGAGATTGTGCGTGCATAATTGCACAAATAGCTTATGACGAAGCATGGAATAGTTAGCAACAGTCAATTAGTCACAAGTGTTCGTCGTTATGCTTGCCCTTAAAACCAAATGCGCATTCTAATATTATTTGCTCTAGATTTGTCTCGCCATACAAATGCACTGGTTCAAGAGTAGTAATGTGACAAAATGACGGGCACTTCTAAATTGATTTGCGGGTATTCTTTTGAAATTTCTTATAATCGCGACTGACATAAGCCGCAAATATCAAAACAGTGGAAGATTAAAAAGCCATGATAATAAGGCCAAGATGGCGTTGGAACGCCGTTGGTAAAGAAAATATTGGACGGGTAAAATCGTGATCACATGTTACTATTAACTCCACTTTAATGCTTTGAAAATTTAAGAATGCGATTTTAAGAAATATGACGCAAAGGACTTTATTTAAATTTTATGCCTGCGGCCGTTTTGTCAATAGGCCTAATGGTATGCAGATAGTCTGATATGGAGTGCACTCATAGCCAATAACTCGTCATAGTCGTCACTAAAGAGACAATAACCGAATTAGGCTCTCTACGACCTACAAACGATGATCGTTCCCATTGATACCTTAAGTGTACGGATTTGTACATGGTTTTTTTATGAATAAATTGACATGCATACTGAAATTAACTAGGCTTGGCGAAAAACCACTTCCAGCACCATACCCGCAAAAATACTTTAATGTTCCGTTATGCCATATTTGGCGGCTTTAAAAAAAGATCAGATTTTTCTATGCTAAGATATAAACACACGTAACAGTGTCAGTGTGCTTACTGTCAGGGCGCCGGAGTAGAGTACGGCATATCCAAAGGACATAAATGAGACAAATATCTGTATTATTGATTCACCCAATAATTCAATATAATCGAACGTTGCCCAATACCACTGAAGAGAGAGCTGTTTACTATCTACGCCCGAGCGCCATATCAGAGCCGAGTAGGATTTAGTCTTACTGACTGTACGATATTGTGACACAAGGCAATTTGTATGACTCTGAAGACGAAATTTTGTTTCCGCTAATAATCGCAGATGCCGAAAGCGTTATCCGTCCCTTCTCATGCACCCATAATTGCAAAGTGCATTCCATTAACTGGGTGGGTACGGTTCCAGTTGGCCCTCTACCGAAGCAAATTATGTTTCTGCAGCTATATATTAATGTTTAGAGAAAACTTAATAACGTTATTTATTACTTGTTGCCACAACCAGCTAGAAGAACGCGACTCAAGAAGAAGAGCTGTCCATCACAAATGACGCACCTACCAGTCTCGTTCTGTCGGAATCCCTGATTCTGTATTGCTTCAGTATTACGGACATTCGATGATGCCTTCTAACTCGAAGATTATTTGACGGAGCACATTAATGTTATAGCTGTACCAAGATGAACCCAAGGCTGGGGCAGTGTGATTAACGAGTGTCACTGATGCGAAACACGATTAAATCATAACAGGCGTAGATACAGCTTCATGATGTGACGGTGAATACTTTGTATAGGGAAATATGTACGTCAGGCAAACAGATGCTCTTTAAAATGGGAGTGGCAGGAATGTTGGGGACAAACGGCTTACCGAGTGTAAAAGATAATCATTAAACGAGTAAGGAGTTATCTAGGTAATAGGGTTGTTGTGCGAGATGTTTGATAAAAAATATATATTATCCTCGAAATCCTATCCTCAATGAGCCGCCTGGCTGAAATCCGCAAATAAGTTTTTCAACCTTGATGTGGCGTTTGATATAGTAGTATCTACCAAACTATTGCCATAATCCAAAAATACGTAGTTATCTACCGGGGTTGGCGCCATGTAAATGCCTGCACACGATTTCCATATCTGCCGGAAAATGTTTCTTAATTCTTGGCTAGCGTTGAGCGAGACATAGTGTGCTACCAGGTTATTAAGCATAACGATTTTAATCCGCCAAATTGAATATTTATAACGCTGCATATTAACTGAAGTCAGTGGAAAGTGGTTTCAGACAACTAAATGATCGTCAGCACATGCACTTACTTCGTGGGGTGGAATTATCATTATCATTTATGTATTGCACACGTCATATTTCATACCCATACTCTTACATATTATAGAAAAAGACATAAAAGAATGCATAATTGACCCAATATTATAAAAGTCACGAGCGGCACACTCACAGAATTTGAATGCCTGCAAATAAGTTAGAATGCTTGCGAATCAGCTAGTGTGATTATGTGCAGTCAAATGATATTCTAAAATGGACTTTGGTTAATGACACAAAAGAAATGAGCAGGAAAATCATATGATTCCGTGAAGTGTCTGATTTCAACATGAACGCGGTGGCTAATACATTCAACGAAAAAGATCCCCGGCAAAATGGCCCAGTCTCACATTGCCGGAGAAGTTCCATACGAGGTTTGCAATTGGAAAGTTTGCATTAAATGAGGTCTGGCGGATTGAAAAGATGTTTCAGTTGATTGAAACGCTTGGAATGTCAAAAAAAGGGGATGACTATTGCCGTGGATATGTTGATCTATTTAATTCAGCCGACTCCTGTCAAAAAAAAGGCGCTGTCAACAACGCGGGGTTGTTGCCAATATTAAGTAATTTGAACGCTTTTGTTATATTGCTTACGGCAGAATCCTCATTCAATGAGCACGTCAAACACCCTCAGTATATTAACGCTCGAGTTGTTTTTAGTAGACCAATCATCTTAGAATCGTATTGATTGATAGTGACGTTACTCACAATGATATCGTATAGCCTGCACATTGTCTCACATCTTAGCTGGCTAATGAACATCCAATATGAATCACTGTGTCCGACGTAAAGTGATCCGGGCATTCAAGACGCAGTTATGCTTTTTAGTTCGACTGAGTTATACTAAATAGACCATTCAATGTATTGAGCCGCTTATTTGACCAATGTAACCTACACCCTGCAATCCGTCCTCTGCGATGATCTGCACACCTACCATATTTATCTCCTCCTCAAATTGTTTGATCAGATATTTAAAATTGCTTCTTTTGCTGATGCGTTATTTCTTTGATTTATTTAATGGATTTCGTAATCACACCTTTCAACAAATAATGTTGGCTGTATTTAACCCTATGGCACGAAATAGATTATTCAAAGTGGAACTTACATTGCACATTGCATAGAATATCAAGCAATGTCGAATATATTCAAATGTATGCTGAACTGACATCGCAAAATTTATTTAATTGTATTTTTGTGTGATTTTGAGTGACTTCAAGTTTGTTTATCTCATCCGTGTTTGTCAGATAAACGAGCAATCCTCAAATTGAGCTCTCGTTCGTTCAGCATTGTGGGTAAAATGCAAATGCGTTCATAATTGCCCTTGATACTTTCACCCAAGAGGGCTATGGCACATGGCCTACAAACTATGTCCATCCAGTTATAGCTTCATTAACGTATGAATACATGTATGTACTCCATCATTGCCTCAGTGCACCCTAGCGATATTCCATCTTATAACACCATAGAATATCTTTCTGAGATTGGCTTTCACAAATTATATTTCACCATCGACTTGAACAACACAGTTTACCATTATGTATATATATAATCTGAATCGTATTGTGAATATTAGAACATTAAGCAAATATATGAATTTGTTAATACCCCAATGAATGCAATAAGTTATTGGAATAATTTGCAAGTTAGTTAATTACTGGTACGATACGGAGAAGTGCTCGAACATCAGTTGACTGTCAAGTACGATCAGCATGATCAAATACACTGGTTGTTGTGAAACTTTAAAATATTATTCTAATACGTACAAAGATATTTAGTTTCTGCTTGAAATGCATCTTGTGTTTTTACTGGATCCTCAAGAGAGGCAGAAGGTGATAATTTGTATCACTTATATAGCAATTTGCATGCAGATAACTGTGCTGTCAATTTTATGTTGACTCTTACTGTTAGCTGTAATAAAAATTCACCCAGCCATTGTATATTGCAGTGTGACTGGGGTGGAATACGTGTTCAATAAGAAAGATTTGTAGCAGAACATAACGATTGATAATTGATAAGTTGAACATGTACGCCATTTCATTTTTAGACTTCAACTCCTTTCTACGGCATTTGTGCAGTTGTAAACGTCGATCCTGTTTTCATTGATGAAATATAACAGTATTGCAACATGACCATCCAATATTCTTCCGAACAGCAGTAAAAACCATTAGAAATACAAAATACATTACGCCGCATTCTCAGACAGTTTCTAAAGGCAGCGCGCTCCAATTTAAGCTAATTCAATTTTAATAAAGCCATAGACGAAAACATCTGCTGTATGTGACATTGCATAAGTGTTATATGAGTATACGTCAGTAAGTTAGCTAAAGGATACATTAATGTTAAAGATACAATCGCAAATGACGTTTGGCCAAAGCAAAAATGCACCAAAGTAGCACGATGCCTGACCGCAAAATGACCAAAGCAGCCGTCAGTATGGGACACATAGACGAACATAAAAACAATCAACTACAGCGTGTAATTTTTTGATTAGGATAGGCCGATTGGTATTTTGTTCGCTTGAAAAAGTGACCATATTTTTTTCTAACTATTTCGCTCCCTCTTCAAGGTATGTACGCCTTCCGTTTCTTGCTCCCGCCATCTCTTCGGGTAGTAGCAGCACCTCGCCGGGCGATATCGAGAGGGGTGAAGCGGTTTTCATCGATTCCACAGAGAATAGGCTGTAGTTATCCAGCCGTCATTTTGTGACATTTTGGCATAGCTATTTTCAGCGCGACTTGAGACTAGATTGATGACATGGAGTGTTTGGCAAACCCCATCAGCGAGGCACACATAAAATCAGGATCACTCAGGAAATGAAGTTACTACCCGCTTGTATAATAGCTTTAAGATCATATACATCGACTGATTAATATACAATAACACCAACGTTTGTTCTCCTGTTGGTTGAATTCATTTACATTAGGTTCAGTCACCTGCAAGATTCTTTAAGTGATAGTATTAACATCCACTGCGGATGTCTGCGCTCGAGACAGTATGGCCTTTAAACAGATATATTGCATCATTGATTGCAGCAGATATTTGCTAATATTTTTTGTTTGTAAGATTAAGACTGCATGGGTAGTGCTGCAACCATTTATGCTTTAAATTCGAAATCGCATATTAAGTGTCTTAGTACACGAAAATCGACCATCACTTTGGAGAGCAAACGTGGCTGCAGCCATCAACACACTGTTGAGCCACGTTTGCTCTCTAAGGCAATGCCATCTGGAGCTTCCATGGGCTGTATGTGACTTATGGTCTTCGTGTGGCAGCAAAACGAGAAAGAGATTCCATGGGCTATGTTCAGTGATTTTCCTCTTCAATGACATGCATCAACAGGAGGCTCAAGCGCATGGTGTTTTTTGTGCACTCAGTCACTTGAATAAAGGATATAATATATTGTACATTGACAATTGGAAGGGTACTGATATATTGGCAATTATACGAAGGTTAAGTAGTTGTACTTGTATAATGGCATAACATTGATAAACGAGTCAAATAATCGGTTGGCAACGCGCCCAAAAACAGGAGAGAATATTTGATCAATTAACATTGTAGTGAACAGCATTTCATTGCAGGCCATATATTACTGCAATCAATACGATAGATAAATGACGTTTTTGTGCGACTAGTTTATGAGTCATTGTATCATTATATGAAAAAGTTCTTTTATGTTCGTTAATGAATAAATATGTTCGTGAATACATACGGGCCAGGGAAAGCTTTATGTCCCGCTGACGCACTTTCTAGTGTGTCTGTCACCATGTTGCGCTTAGATTGATGCATACAGCGTCCAGTTTGCTGAGTACGTTAATGGATGCTATGGATTTGATGTCAGTTTTTGTTCATGATGGTGCCAAAACCCATATAAAAAGGTATGATAAAACCTTCGATTTTCCTTGTTATCTGCTTTATATGGTAGCAATGTATCACCATGTATCATATTTACAAGTGCACTTGAGTTAAATCTATAGTCTTTATAACGACCCCTAAATAGAATAAAAGATCTTTATAACTTCCATATATGAACTTGTGAATTAGCCGCAGTTTTATGAACACCGTTAGCATTTATCTCTTAATGAGCAAGTTTTATGCACTCAGCTAATTGGTTCATTCCATGAAGCAAAACGTCCTAATCCTATTTGAGGAGATGTGTTTTGTGTTACACAATTTTTTTGCTTTCATCCGTTAAGCATTGTATTCCGTTTGAGCTGGCTACCGTTGACATTACTTTAGTTGTGTCACTGTCAACGCCAGATGCTTGAATGATTCAATTCAAAGATGATTTTTAATGAATGTGATTATCTCACTCGCACAGAAGAATAACACAGAAGAATAACACAGAAGAATAACCGAATTCCGTCGAGGTAAGTGAGACGCTTAAAAAGTTGTTGATAATAATGAATCGTCATTATTGCGAGTCAAAATGATATTAGTAATGACATACGGCATAGCCATTGGTCCTAAGTTTCAATAATACATGTTCCACGGCATATTCCGAGCATTATGACGATATTGTTAACCATGAGCATGACTATTATACAGTGTTTAAACTTTAAAACTCGATTCATCAATAAAATTGAGATACAAGTCGGCGAGACAATCACAGCAAATCCCAGACACAATTACGCAAGCTTAGATAAAGAACAATACAATTATGCGATGAATGCACGTAGGTTATTCCACTCATGTTAAAGTGGATTTCTGACAGGATGTTGAGATTTAGGCAGTACTAAGTCCATAGATTAAGAATCATACGAGACGTATCGACATAGTGTGTTGTTTTAATAAAATTCAATCCTGCAGAATATAAATACTGGTGCCGTAGAGAAATTAAACTGTAACGTGGCAAATCGATTATGAATATTTATCTAACAATATTGAAAATCCACCTCACTATAATATTCCCGTGCAGATCCATTTGCAATCTGCCTAGTTTTCTCGGAAACGTCAGCTTGTCCTAAGCGACCAGCCTGTTGCTGAAGAATTACCTGCATCACTTTGTCGACAACAAGTTGCAGCGTTTTTAACGTAAATTTTCCGATACAAATGGTGTGGGTTACAGAGAAAAAATGACTGATTATACTCGTGTCTTTATCCATGTATGTATTTGACAGCCAATCATTTGCAAGTGGGATGACCTTTTCTCAAAACGCTTTTGAATTCAATCAACTGTGCTAGCGCCCTGTGCTCAAGTGAGCCTTTCGGTCAGAACCCTGTCGCCATTATGGGGCTTGAGAGCCTAACGAACAAGAGCTTCATAAATCACCTTAACAAAGTTATGTGATACATTCAGTTTACATTCTCTCTTTTGTTTTCGTTTCTTCTTGCTGCGAATAGCTTATCATCTTACTCAAGCCATCAGCAGCTACCATGGCATCCAAATACGAACCACCCTCCGCCATCATTTGCATGAACCAGACACACAGCTGGCAGTGTATATGTGATATTTACTCGTAATAGATAGTAGGCCAGAGGCCACTCCAATCGTGGTTTGGTAGTGCAATAGTCAATCATCGTCAGAGGTGATGAAGCAAGTACGGACCCGCTTATTGCATCATACTAATGTGCTATAAACTGAGCGACGTTAAAATTGGCGGTAAATGTATTTGGATAAGATAGCGGGTTGCTTAATGTATATGGGGCGTTTTGTAGGCGTCATTGCACGGTGGATAACGAGCTGTCACCAATACCACTTATTCTTTGACTAGTATTACGCTGAATCTGTAGAAAAATTCGCCAAACGCCGATCAAGAGAAAGATCGCGAAACTTCTTCTGAAATAAGTGCTTCTTGATATTGCCACTCTGCTTGTTAGCACCATGACCTATTGTCTAAATTATATTTGACTTTTTAAATCTAGAGACAAACACGGTTAATTAATATATTGTCTTAAAGCTATAAGCAGAAGCCTAAGCCTACTGATTTTGACGTAGACGGACAAATATAACTTTAGATGACCACAGGCTAGTGCGCACTGGCTTTCGCATACGGTTGCATTTTACCTTCATAGATATAATGTCTGCCGAGTGATATCTTGCGAATGAACATCTAGACAGGACAACCATAATTATATTTTCTCTACCATGGGTCAGGAAGAAAATATCATAATAGGTTGACATTGAACACAGAACACAGAATCACAACTCGCATGTAACGCTAACAAGAAGGTACAGATATAGGTCACATCACGTTATTATTTATTGTTTGGATTAAAGCATCCTCCACAAATACATACACCACATAAGACATGCAGAGCGTCTATCGTCATACACCGGACAGTAGATACATGTTATTTTCGTTCCTTATCATTTTACGATATAACTGAGAGAAGATTGATTTTATTCCTTACAGGTTAAAACCCTAGCAGATTTTATAGGCCATGACCATACTCTGATGTCATTTTATTACTCCATTGCCTTATGGAAACGTTAACAGCAATGTTATGTGTTAGAAGTTTGATACCCATGAACACATACAAGACACTTTTCACTCGATATGATAACGCCGCAGAAAGCTAGAATTGACAGCGACTCATTATGGCTTTCCGGAGTGGATACATGGTCCAATTTATTTTATACTGCTTGCTTTGATTGCATAAAGGACAGGTCTTCGGGGCTGAACTAAGCAGTGCATGTCAACATCTCTTATGTTTGATCATCATCTCATGCTGGGTTTTTCGTGTACAGTCATATCAAGCGAGATTGGTTATCGTAATGATAAGTACGTCATTTATGATAATCATTTATGATAATCGATTTCACAGAAGTGAAACAGATGGAAAATCAGATACTTATATATTTATATTTGTGTCAGCACGGCGGTTGGGTGTTATGCACCAATAGTATGTACAAAACAATGGCAATTCTATCAAGTCTCAACAGCATCCGATCCAAAGCGAGCTAGCAAATTCTGAAAGATACTTGCCGCATGTGATTTATACCTCCGTCTATAGCCTTGCGCTGTTTTATCTAAGACGCCAAACACAGAATTAAAAAAATGTATCTGAAATTGCAGCACATTATACATGAAGGATATTCTTCTGTCTCGCAGCTGTTGCATGTGCCATGCGACATAACTTTGAAAAGCTTTTCATTTATCTTGTTTTGCATATATATATGCTTAGAGCTCGCCCACGCTCCAGGCGAAGGATGTTTTGTAAATAAATAAACTTTTCCCTCGGCAACAATTTTGCACAATAAACTAACTTGACTGTGGAAATGTTGGCGCCTTTCTTTATAAGATGTACAAGTAGGCTTCTTGTTTTGCTTATTACCATGCTACCTTTGATATTGTGGCAACATGAATCATCTATGCCGATATCTTGTCCTGTAAACACATTCTGTTTTTGTTAGCCTTACCGTATGGAATGAACATAACCCAAATGAGTTTTAAAAAGATTTGCAATATGTTTCGCTGTATGGCTGCGCTCTTATCTATTATAGTTTTACGTGCGTATGCGTAGTACTTATGCTTGCAACTATACACAGACCGCAGCAAATATGGAATATTACTCGAGCAATAGATATTTGACATTAGTACAGTTGTGGTCTGCATAACATGGTGTGAGATTTTCGTCGAAAAGATATAAACACACCAACGGAATATCGTATGATAAGTCCGATTGTAAAAATATTCCCGACTTTGCGGTTGAGGGACGTATTGCGATTGTATGTGTGTCGTATCTTATAAAAGCTACTTTAATTTTTTTTAAAACCGATACGTGTGATCGTTTTTTGAATAAGTTGGATAATGCAAGATTATGTTGTTAACAATGGCAAATATTTTCTGTTTACAAGGGAGGAATATTACAAAACAAAT